>VZTB01016709.1:302728-324847 GCA_013397245.1 Thryothorus ludovicianus | reverse complement strand
GAGGCGGGCAGCGACCCGCCCGCCCCGGGACCCAGCGACAGCGGGTCGCTCACAAGGTGCGGGTTCACCTCCTCGTAGCGGGACTTGGTGCCGAAATAGCCGCTCAGCCCCGCGCTCGCCGGCGGCAGGACAAGGAGCAGCAGCAGGAGAGCGGCCTCCCGGCAAGGCGCCATGGCTGCGAGTGCGCGGCTGCCGCAGGAAGGGGCGGGGTGAGGCCGCCTCTTCACGGCTTCAGCCGCCCGAGGAACCGCCCCAGCCCGGCCCCTCACAGCCTCTAGGGCAGCTCCTGCCTCCCTCACAACGTCGGCCTCCCCTTCGCGGCTTCGATGCCTTCGACGCAGCTCCTCATGGCTCCTCACGGCACGCCCCCGCTCCATCATCGCTTCACCCGACCCCTCACGGCTTCGTGCTCCCCAGCTCAGGACGCTCGTACCCAGGCGGGAGCCCTGAGGGGAGCCTTGAGCTGTCTGACCTATTTTTGCATCTGCTTTGTCTCTGTGGAGCCTCACGGAGCTCAGTCAAAAGCAAAAAAGTCAATACACAGTCAGACACGAGGGGAAGGGTTTAATTCCTCTGTACAGGCAGAACAAGTGGATCGATTGCCATAGGCAAGGACAAGGTACGTTGTCTTCTCTCTGTATAGAAGTCAGAGCAAACCCTGTGAAGCAGATCGGCTTGAGACAACCTAACTTTCTTTTTGGTAATCAGTGTCCAAGATATCCTAGTTCTGGAAAGTTTAAAATTCTCTTTCTTCTCTGCAGTTGTGAAATGTATTATTAACTTTAAGGTTTACTATTACCAAAACTGCACCTTGTTCAACTGGTAACAGAATGTTCTGCAAGTCTCTTGGAGTCCTGTTTTAGAGAATCTATCTCTTGACATAAAGTAACAGCAGAAACTTGCTAACAAATCCCTACCATGTTTTAGTTATCAAATTAGTCTAATTAGTATTTAAATTGGCTAAATATTAAGACTAGTCAAAACCCTGGATCTAGGCTGGTCTGGGAATGGGGAAAGTGGGGATGTGGAACTAAACTTTAAAGCTATCTCTGTTTCTCAGAGCTCTGTGAAAACTTCACCTATGGTGTGCATATCTTCATTGTTAGAGAAGCTCTGGAGTAGACAGATTTTTAAAAAGTTAGTGCCGTCTTTTCTTTGTTGCTTCTTCATGGCAGAAGTTCACCCCAAATCAGGAATGCTGCCAGGGACTGCAGCTCCCTTCAGAAGTCGTTTTGTCTTCCAGCATGGGTAACCAAAGCAAAGAAGGATCTTTCACTTTTTTTTTTGCCAAACAGCAGAGTTGCACTCAAAGTAAGGTGGTGATGCTGTGAGGGGATTGTAGGTGGCTGCTGCAGAGGTTGGCAGCATGGGGCATGTGGGTTTTTCCACAGAATTATAGAATCTCTTGAGTTGGAAGAGACACACATAGATCACCAAACCACAGAATCCCAGGGTCATTGAGGTGATAAAAGTGTTCCCAGCCCACAGTGCCCCAGCTGTGCCCAATGCCCACCTTGGCCCCAGCCCAGAGCACTCAGTGCCACCTCCAGACCTGCCTTGGACACCTCCAGCCATGGGCACTCCAAACCTCCCTGGGCAGCCCCTGCCAAGGCCTGAGCACCCTTTCCATGGGCAAATTCCTTCTGTTGTCCAAGCTGAGCCTCCCCTGGCACAGCTGGAGGCCCTTTCCCCTTGTCCTGTCCCTGTTCCCTGGCAGCACAGCCCGACCCCCCTGGCTGTCCCCTCCTGTAATATCACGCCATAACCCCTCCTGAGTTATGGCATGATAAAGACACCCCTGAGCCTCCTCAGAGGAGTCCAACTCCATTTAGCACGTTTGGGTTTTTTTTGTTCCCAACAAGAGCCGGTAGAAATAAGCAGCAGTGTACAAACAAGAGGGAGCACAAAGTTTGCAGCCAGGGATGCTTCCAGCTGGGAGCTATGTCCAGAGAGCCACCAATATTGGTTATAAACACAGGGTCCCAGGCTGGCAGAGGTTGGAGGGAGCTCAGTGGGCACCTGGTGCCCCCTCCGTGCTCCAGCAAGGACATCCCAGAGCCCAGGGCACAGCAGTGTGTGCACACAGCTCTGCACTGGCCCAGGGAGGAGAGCCCAGAGCCTGTGTGGCCAATGTGCTCAGGGCTGGGCACTGCCCAGGGCAGAAGTTGTGCCTCCTGTGCAGGGCAGTTGCTGGGCTCAGTCCCTGCCCGTGGCTCTGGGGCCATTGCTGGGCCTGGAGCAGAGGCTGGGCCCTGCTGGGAGCCCTCCCTGCAGACACTCAGTCACATCCTGCTGGCACTGCTGGCAGCATGGAATGGTGGCATTGTAATGACCCATCCAGAAAAGCTTAGAGAGGCTTAGAAAAGCAAAGAATAAAAAGAGGCATCCTGTGGAAAAGCCTGAGCAGCACAGTGGTGACACATCAAGTTATAAAACAGTTTGGGCAAAAGCATAAGCAAAATATCCCCATGCTGATTATACCCATTTTCAGCTGAACCCTCGCTACTGAATAGATACCAGCTTGTAGCTAAGGAAACAGAGTTATCTGATCTTTTGGCCCACAGCACATCCTGGGGAGACCTGTGTTTTACAGAGTCAGACTTTATTCCCTGCCTGCCTATTCAGGCTATTGCTTCTGCTGCTGAGAGTTTTCAGTGAATAAATAAATTTTCATGATATATTTAGTCTACCAGTGAAATTCTGTTGAAAAGTGTGTACCTCCCCTGTTTCCCACCTCCTCAATATCCAAAAGAGAGTGTTAATGCAAGAGTATGCTAAGGCTCAAACAGGGTAGGCAAAGCCTGTAATGTTGAAAGAGAAAAGAAAATACAGGAATAAGTGAGTGGTTTAAAGCTTCTGGGCAAAGCTCTGTCAGAGCAGGGCAGTGTGACTCGGCTGTCTCCCAGTGACTCTGTGCAGGGCTACTTGGCCCCTCTCCTGTGGCTCATTTAGTTTATATTAGACATATCTACCACAAATCACTTCTAGCATATCATCTTTTATAACAAAACCAGCATGAGACTACACACAGTGTTGCTTTGAAACCTATTGAGGGTATTTTATAAATACCGAGAAAAATACCCATTCCATCTTCTGCATAATTATTCACTGTAAGGAATCTGTAGTAGGAAAAGGATTTTGCATATTACATATAATATTTTTTATATTATAGTGTGAATGTGAGCAGGAGAAAAAGAGAACTCAAAGAGTTTTTTGTTAGACATTGTAAATGTGAAGTTAAAAGGTAATTAAATAAAAACTGGTTTGTGATCCCAGTTTCCCTTCCATTTTGGAACAGATTTCTGTGTTCTGAGTTGTCAAGGGCAGACATGGGATCCCTTCCATACTCCTCTCATGTCACATTAAATCATCACATCCTATTTTATCCCATGAAATTGTTCAGATATGTGTTTTAAATGGTTTCACAGGATATTTTCTATTACAACAGAGAAAATCTTATCTATAAGATTATCATTCTATGAGGAATTACAACACCTCTAGTTCATATCCCAAAACTATGGACAAAGCATTTACACAATGGCCACGTTGCCCTTTTCACCCTCCACAAGTAATGTGATGTTCTTTTTTTGGTCCTTGTGTCTTCTTTGTATCTACGTTGGAGGCCAAAACAATTTGCAAACATGCCTGTTCCAAATGCAAGATTATCAGATTGTTTTCTATTCTGTTCTCCTTTATTGGGTTTTTTCTTTCCATCTTCAGTTCTGGTGATGCTGAGGGTGGTTAGTCCATGACTCACATTTCCACAGCAGCATTTTTTTGTTCTCTTGCAGTGCAATCAAATAGTCCTGTCCTGAATACTTTCCTTCCTTTCTGCTTCATCTATGGATTTTCTGTAAAGGTGCATCCATTTCCAGACCAAACTCTATTCAAAATGCAACTGAGAAAGTTAATGCACCAACCTCTTCTGAAAACACTTTTTTTTTCTTATAAACCCTCCTGCTCCTCATTGCTTTGGTGGCCTGTAATTGCCTTTAATGGAAGTGTATTTCTTTAGCAGTGAAAGAGCTGACAACCCAAATTTCCCTGTGTTCCCAGCTGAGTGTCTGCCATTAACTGGTCTTTCCAGGAATGAAGGAAATGCTCCCATTTCCAGCCTGAGCATTGGGGTGATTCCCATTGTGCAGAACTCCCTGCCTGCACCTGTGCAAGTGAACAATGGTTTCAGCTCTCTGTGTAATGCTTTTAAACCCAAAGATATTCATTACATGGTCCAGGGAGGAAAGATGTCAGCCCCTAATTCTGTGTTCTGCTTTCCTTCTCATTCCTTCACTGTCAAGGAATAGATCTCTAAGCAAGAATCTCTTCCTGCTGACTGGCAGCCATTCCTTATTATCTGATGAGCAGCCATGATTTTGGGAGAGGAAATAATCATAGAATCACAGAAAGGTTTGGGTTGGAAGGGACCTTAAAGATCATCCAGTTCCAAACCCTGCCAAGGGGAGGGGCACCTTCCACCATCCCAGGCTGCTCCAAGCCCCAGCCAACCTGGCCTTGGACACTTCCAGGGATCCAGGGGCAGCCACAGCTGCTCTGGGCACCCTGTGCCAGGGCCTCCCACCCTCACAGGGAACAATTCCTTCCCAGTATCCCATCTGTCCCTGCCCTTTGGCACTGGGAAGCCATTCTCTGTGTCTTGTCTCTCCAGGCCTTTGTAAATAGTCCTTCTCCATCTTTTCCATCAGTTTCTTCAGGATGCAAGGAGGTCACCTGGGAGCTTCTCCTCTCCAGGCTGAGCAATCCCAGCTCTCCCAGCCTTTCCTCCCAGCAGAGCTTCTCCATCCCTCTGCTCATCCTGGTGCCTCACCTGGGCTCTCTCCAGCAGCTCCAGGTCCCTCCTGGACCAGGAGCCTCAGGGCTCCATTCCTGCCCCAGTGCTGGGGCAGCTCTGCAGGTGGGGTCTCACCTGAGCACAGGGCAGAGGGGCACAATCCCCCCCTCCCCTGCTGCCCACACTGGGGGCTCAGCCCAGGGCACGGGGGGGTTCTGGGTCCCAGCTCTCACCCACAGCACCCCCAGGTCCTTCTCCAGGGCTGCTCCAGCTGCTCATCCCGTGGATTGATCCCGGGGGCTGCCCTGACCCAGGGGCAGCACCTTGTTCTTGTTAGCTGTTGTCAGCCTTTGAGCCTCACAGAGCTGAGGCAGCAGGGAAGTGCTGCTGTGGGGACACCCCGGGTGTCACCTCCTGACCAAGGTCTTCATTAACCCAGGTGGCCCAGAGCTGATGTCCTCAATTCATGTGGTTTTGGTTATTGTCCCTAAACAAGTGAATTCCAACATTAAGGCAGAAAGCAAACCCAGAAAGATCCCAAGGCACTGCATCCTCCAGACACTCCAACTTTATTGTTCTCAAGCAGATGAGCTCTGCAGACACAGAACAGCTGGCAATGGCTCAGCTCAGCCAAGGCACACACAGCAGTGCATGTGAGCAGATCTCTGTGACTGTGTCCCAGCCCTGGCCAGGAATGGGTCCAGGCAGAGAGGAGATGAGACGAGATGAGATGAGATGAGATGAGATGATGGGAGTCTGATCTGGCATAGAGAGAGGCAGGAAGGTGAACGGCTCTGGTGGAGACTGAGAAGATGTGGAGGGTGCAAGCTTGGAGCAGCTCAGTCTGCTTTTGGGTCACACCTTCCCACTGGGAGGTGATGTGGCAGCACGCTGCCTTTGGAAGTTCCTTGTGCATCTTGCCTCCCTTGAGGAGGGTGTCCCTCTTCCCCCTGAACTTCTCTGGCTCACGTGCAGCAGCTGGTGCTTGTGCTGAGCAGGCAAGGCTGTGTTGTTACTGCTGCTGGGTGGGATGGAGGCATCTGGAAACCCAGGCTCTTGACTCTCTGTCGGCTGGCATCAGGTCTCAGCTCACCAGTGCAAAGCCATGTCAGCAGAGTGGTGCTTGATTTGGGGACACATTTTTGTACCCTGGGTACCAAACCTCTTTAATGTGGGGGCACTGCCAGGTCCCCGCTGCTTCTTTTGGAGAGTGGGCTCTTCAGAGGCACTTCCTGCTCTTCTGGGCAGTCCTTCACCTTCTGGGCACGTGAGTAGGGAGCACTTTAGTCTCACAAGGAAAGCAATGGGTTTTTCCATAGCTGATGCCACATTTTGGTTAGCAATGGGAGAACTGGGAAAGGAATGACACATATAATAACTGCTTTCTGCAGAAAGGGCTGAATTCAGATCTCATCCATGCTGTCCTAAGGAAGAGAGAGTGCTCCACATGCTCTCCCCTCTGGCATGGCACCCTTTGGACGTGTGTGACACAGCCTGTTCTAGAAAACACAGAAACCTCTGGGGATCCTAAGTGGTTTGACTCTTTGCAGGCAGAGTTTCTGGTCTTGCAGTGTGGTTTCACCCTGTGTGAGCAGCGTTGTCAGCGTGGCCACCTCATAATTATGTGGTTGTCTTTCTGGAACATGGCAGGCCCTTCCAGTTCTGCAGCAGCATGACCCCATGCAACAGAACAGTCAGGATGTGGAATGGCTTGGAGATTAAAAAACCCAGAGATAAATTCAGAAAGCCTCAAACACCAGCCAAGCTGGGTTTTCCAAGGGTAAAAGTAAATTTAAATAAGAGTTTTCTTTTTCTGCATAAGAGGAGAAACTACAGAAACTATGTGGACCTGTGCTCCCAATATGGAAAGGTAAATTTCTTGGTTGTATTTTCACCAAAATACAGGCACAAAGAAAGCTGAAAGATTCAATCATGCTAAAGGCAAGGGACTATTCAGAATAGTGATCATGAAAGAACTGGAGAGGACAAGAGGAAAGGGCCTCAAGCTGTGCCAGGGGAGGCTCAGCTTGGACACCAGGAGGAATTTGCCCATGGAAAGGGTGCTCAGGCCTTGGCAGGGGCTGCCCAGGGAGGTTTGGAGTGCCCATGCCTGGAGGTGGCACTGAGTGCTCTGGGCTGGGGACAAGGTGGGCATTGGGCATAGCTGGGACTCCGTGGGCTGGGAGGGCTTTTCCAGCCTCAGTGATTCTGGAATTCTATGAACCAGCAAGAGCAATTAATTAATTAATTAATCCAGTGCCATTCTTTTTAGTGTGGGTCTGTCAGACAGGGTTTGGGCTTGGATGGCCCAAAGAAGGCCATGGTAAGGAATTTTGCTGACAGCACAAAGCTTGACAATGTCCCAGTACAGAGAAAAAGTCAGAGATAGGATGAAGTTTAACGGTGAGAAACTCTTGCAGCAAGCAGGGATTTCTGCTGCAAACTCATCAGCTCAGTAGGACAAAGGAAGAGAAAGGCTTGAACAGCCCAGCAGATCTCCAGGCAGCTGGGAGCCCTCGGTGTGGCATGGCCAGGTAACGGGAAACAGGAGCTTGAGGCAAGCCAGCAGCGACATTATCAGGACACAGGGAGAGATTAACACTCCCCACTGTGGGTGGCCACAGCCACCCGCAGGCAGCCCTGCTCGGTGGTGCACAGAGGGCACTCAGACATGAGTGAACATGGACCTGTGTCCTGGGTTGATGCTAAATTGTATCCCCATTCATCTGTTTAGCTCAGAAATAAGTGTTGTGCCTTTAAAAACTGGATCTGAGAGTGAAGGAGATGGCAATGTCTGAGGTGGTTGTTTTCTAAACATAAAGATCAGAGTTTTCAGCTTTCCCTCACACGGCCTGTGTTGTCTGCAGTGTGTGAATAGCAGAAGAGAGCTCTCCTTTGCTTTTTGTCAGTTTTTGGCCAGCTGAGGCACAGAAGTTCTCCAGACTGTGTTTTTTTTTCCTTTTTCTTGGCACTGTTTGACCCTGCTCTGGTTAAACACCCAAAGGGCCCCAGGAGCTCCCACCTGTGTCCCACCGGGCCTGGCCTGGGCCCGGCCTTTGCCAGCCCTGAGGGACCGACAGCAACTGAGCCGAGCTCCAGCCCCGGGAGAGACTTTCTGAATTTGGCATCTCTGGGGGCACAAAGAGGGTTTTGTTGGTCAGTGTTGTTCCTTCACTTGTTGTTCTGGGGAGTGCTTTGTCTATTAAATAAACAACTTTTTTCCACTTTCCTCCAAGGAAATTTTTTCTGTCCTGATTCAGCTAAGGAGAGGGGTGGTTCAGATTTGTTTTTCTAGTGGGACTCCATCCAGAAGTTTGTTTTTTTTTCTCTCCGAAATTTGCCCTAAACCAGGACAACCAGGAGGAGTCTCAGCTGCAAAGGGACGCTTTGGGAGCAGCCTTCCAGCAGTAAATGACCCAGCTGGCCTCAAGATGAATTCAGCAATCCCGGTGAGAGGAAGGAGGTGCTTGGTGAGATGGGATGTTTCCATCCTGTTCCCTATTCTGCTATTCTGCTTCCAAGCAGAGGTTCCAGCCTGCAGCGCTCTTTTACGGCACAGCTCTTGCCCAGGACAAAAGGGATGTTATAGAAACAACAATAGTGTGACTTCCCCTGACCAGTGCCATCCATCCCTGCAGAAAAACAGGGGTAGAAAAGCTGCGAAAGAGCTTCAGAAAAATTCAGCGTCAGGAGTTGGCATGAAACAAATGCAACTGTATCATGCTGCATTCAAAGCTACATCTTATTAAATCATTCAGGATGAAGGACTGGAAACAGAGGCAGTTTGCCAAGTTATTCAGCAGATGTACAGTCACGGCTGGTCAGCAGCTTTCTAAAATTATCACGCTCATCTGAGACAGATCTTCTTCATAACCAAGGCAGCTTTTTAATAGATTCAGGAAACAAAATATTGTCTGGTAACATTTCTCCTAAGGCAGTAAATTATCCCTGTGATGCTGCTTTTCAATTCCTTCTATGTTTTCTATTCGTGTTCAGAATTTTTATTTTCTTTTAAAAAGTGCTGTTCACCCTCATTTACCCTTAGAAGACTGAAGGCCATGCTAACTTCTGTCTAGTTGTGAAAGGCTGTTTTTTAGGGAATTATTTCAAGAAGTTTGGAGGCCATTTAAGTACTGTTCAAAATTTCTTTCTTTGGACTAATTAACTTTTGTCACTTTATTTTTTTCCACAAGAAGTAACAACTCAATGCTGCTCACTTTGCTTCTTTCCCCGCTCTTCACAACCCTGTTTTATGAAGCTTGGCTTCCATCTCCTCTAGACTTGAGAGATGGTGAGACATTATGAAGCCAAGGCAATTACTGTGCTTGCCAACACACTCTTACAGGAGGAGAAGCAAATACTGAGAGTGAACTCCCAGTCCCTTCAGCATTAGAATGAAGATGGGTGCTTGTTCTGTCCTCCCCAAAATCTGCAGCCGTGCTAAAGGTACCTCATGATTATGGAAGCAAAACAGTCCATACCAGTTGTTATACAATCCTAGATTCACAGAATCCCAGGATCACTGAGGCTGGAAAAGTCCTCCCAGCCCATGGAGTCCCAGCTGTGCCCAATGCCCACCTTGTCCCCAGCCCAGAGCACTCAGTGCCACCTCCAGACCTGCCCTGGACACCTCCAGCCATGGGCACTCCAAACCTCCCTGGGCAGCCCCTGCCAAGGCCTGAGCACCCTTTCCATGGGCAAATTCCTCCTGCTGTCCAAGCTGAGCCTCCCCTGGCACAGCTTGAGGCCCTTTCCCCTTGTCCTGTCCCTGTTCCCTGGCAGCACAGCCCGGCCTCCCCTGGCTGTCCCCTCCTGGCAGGAGCTGTGCAGAGCCAGAAGGGCCCCCCTGAGCCTCCTTTGCTCCAGCCTGAGCCCCTTCCCAGCTCCCTCAGCCCCTCCTGGGGCTCCAGCCCCTTCCCCAGCTCTGTTCCCTTCCCTGGACACGCTCCAGCCCCTCCAGGGCTCTCTGGGAGGGCCCAGAACTGGACACAGCCCTCGAGGTCCCTCAGCAGGGCAAGCCCAGGGGACAGTCACTGCCCTGAGCCTTTGGCCATTCCATGGCTGGCACAGTCCGGGGCCACTGGCCTTGTGCCCCCCTGGGCTCCTGTCCTGCCACGGGCACAGCACCCCCAGGGCCTTTCCTGACGGGCCCCTTCCAGCCCCTCTGGCCCAGGCTGGAGCTGCAGGGCCTGGGGTGAGCCCAGGGCAGGACCCAGCACTTGGCCTCGCTGAACCTCAGCCCAGGGATCCAGGCTGTCCTGATCCCTCTGCAGAGCTTCCTGCCCTCCAGCACACCCACACTCACAGGCAGCCTGGTTCTGTCTATGAAGTTACTGAGGCCACCCTTGGTAACTCTCACTGAAATCTGTTCCCTGCACTCACACTCTGGTTTCACCTCTTACATATTGTGCAGTTTTTATGTTGTCCAGACAGTGTGAGTTGTGAACAAAACATATAATCCATTTATACTTTGGGAAGGGTTTTGCCCCACCCAAAGCCAGGCTGAGGCTGGTGCCAAACAGAGCTTTGCAGAGGAAATAGGTTGTTTCGCTCCCAGCTCTGCCCAGGGCTCAGCTGACCCTGTGTTTCAGAGCACAGATTCCAATAACGGGGATGAAGCAGCACATCAGTCATCGGGCTCTTTCTTTTAGCACCGTTAGCAGTTACACCACAAAAGGCAAATGAACAGAAAGAGGCATTCATCTAGGGCTAGCTGAGTCTTAGTCTTTTGTCTGGAAAATCCTTAGCATCCCCATTGAGGACTGGGATAACAAATTAAAAACTTTTGTCTGCTTGCCCCTTCGAATCAGCGTGTGTCAGTAACACTGTGAGCGTGGATAAAGCAAAAGGGAGTTGTGGGCCGGGTTTACCATTCATTAAGGTAAAGTCATTTTACTGTTCTTTTACACAGGGTTGAAAAGAGCTGCCCAATGCAACAGTGCAGGGATCAGGACATGAGGGGGGGTGGAGAAGCGGTGCTGCCATGTCCTGCTTTGGGAATGACTTTGAGTCCCGTGCTGAAAGCAGAAAGCTATGAAAATCATCTTATTTTCTTTATGTGTGTATGGAGAATCCACTCAAACCCAAAGTTAAACAATGAATGGGATGTTTTAGCCCTCCTCAGGATCCTTGGTGTTTGCAGGTTACAGAGCGGTCAAAGCCAAACCTTTCCTGGTAGCAACAGGGGTGGAACGATGACCTCTGACCCCCAGACTGCAGCTGGGGGATTCAGGGTGGATGTGGGGTAGCACACATTCCATGGAATCACACAATCACAGAATCATTGAATCATTATGGTTGGAAAAGGCCTCCAAGGTCTCCAGCCTTTGATGGAACGTCACCATGCCCACTAAGCCAGCAGCCCCAGGACAGACACCGGGAGAGTTTAGGAACCCGCCTGAAACAGCCCAGGAATGAGGGACCAGTGCAACACTGAATGGAAGAGATGGGAAAGCTTCCTTTGAAGCAAAACAGGAGAAGATATTACTCAAATTCCTGTTTGACAGGAAAAATAGCGACCCAGGCAAGTTTTCTGTGTTGTGGCTGAGGAAACAAATCTCTGTGCACAGAAACAAGCTCTGTGTGGGAGGTGCTGCCTGATAACATGGTCAAACCCCAGCAGTTTTCTTCTTGCTTTATGTGGGAGGTTACAGGGGCTATGGTGGTTTTGTTGAAGGCACTGGGCTGGTCCACTCAGGAGCCATGAACTCAAACTTTAGAGTTTCACTAGCAGTATTTTTTTTAATCACTGTTTTTATGTCTGGGGAAACAGTGGTGTGTAGAATGGAGTTCTTATTTCTCTTGACTTTTCTAATATCTCCCCTGATTGAACGTCTGTTTCTCTCTTGTCAGGATAAAATCTCTTCTTTTTGGCAGATTTCCCATGCTGGAATTCACTTTCGCAGTGGATATGTCAATGGCACATGGCTGCAAATCGATTTTGTAAAACCTTTTACTTAAAATGCCAGGATAATCATTTACTGTGCTTGTCACTGGATCTCTTTTCGCTTAGGCACTCCCTGCACTTCTCGAGCTGTGGATGTGAAATAAGGCTCAGTGAAATTTGGCAGGATGTGAGCTGCAGCATTAGTTGTACAAGATGTCAGTACCCAAACCCATCATTTAGGAAGTTTCAGTGCCTCTCCTCCATAAGGTGCTGTTACACATGTTCACTACTTTAACACAGGCATCTTTGTGGAAAATGTTCTTCCGTAGACCCACAACCTGTGACTGTTGAATAAATTCACTTGTGAACTGATCCTGTGTAAAAAGGGAGTCTTATACCCATTTATCATAATGAAAGGAATTCCTTAAGCACTATGGAAAGCAGCCACCTACAATTACCACTCAGTAATTTAAAATGCCAGTTGCTTTCCTTTCTGACACAGAAAATATATGTCTACGCATGCAGTAAAGGTATTTAATGATCACATGCTGCATTAACAGGATAGGAAAATTAATCCCATCCAATATAAAAGTATAAATATCATTAGCTGAACCAAAATGAATGTGACGTTCTTAGTGAGTGAGTCTATTTTTGGGAAATCACGGGGTTAGAATAAGATTAAAATAAAAAAGAGGTGACACTTGGCTCTTCTAACTAACTGTAAAATATTCCCTTTTCCACTAAGAGGTTGCAGCCTGTTCCTTTCATATAGCCTCTGGTTTAGTCTCTCTATAATTTCAGCCTGAGAACAACTGCAGGGTTGAAGCAGACCCTCTGCTACCCTCTGACTACAAACCATGGAGTGACAGGACGAGGGGGAGTAGGAGTAGATCAGCTCTTAGAAAGAAATCCTTCCCTGTGAAGGTGGGCAGGCCCTGGCACAGGGTGCCCAGAGAAGCTGGGGCTGCCCCTGGATCCCTGGAAGTGTCCAAAGCCAGGTTGGATGGGGCTTGGAGCAGCCTGGGATAGTGGGAGGCATCCCTGCCCTTGGCAGGGGTAGAATGAGGTGATCTTTAAAGTCTCTTCCAACCCAAACCATTCTGTGACTCTGTGTAACCAAGGTTGTTTATTTTTGCAGAACAAGTTTACAAAGCAGCTCAGCTTGTGCCACCCTTAACATTTCCCCTGACCTCCAAGACTACTTAATCTTCTCATAAGCTAAAATTCATTCAGTTGGACTTAGCCAAAACAGTTGTTTATCTCATGGAATGTTTTAAAAGCCAATCTGTTCCCTCTGTTGGTGTATTTTTACTCTGACTTAAATAGACACAGAACAAAACACTTGTGGTCTGTGTGTTTAATGGGCAGTGTGTTTAAAGATCCTGCCCTGCCTTTTCTGGTCCTACCAAAGCTGCTGATGGCAGCCTGAATATCCTTTTGCAGCTTCTGTAGTCATTATAACTCTTCCTGCTAATGAACAAGGGTGTTCCTCAGAGTTTATTTAACCAGGAGAAATGCTAGTTGCATTTGAAACTATCTCACCATTATGATTTTAAGCCCCAGATATTTTGCACAAGGAAAACACACTTTGTAGAAGCCTGATCCCACCCGCCAGGGTTGGAGATCTCCTCCTGGAGGCTTTCTGACTCCTGATGCACGTTGGCATTTGGCTGCTGAGGCAGCAGCAGAGTCAGGGAACCCATTCCAGTGCATGTGGTCAGAACGAGGGCTAATTCATTCCCAGGAATAACTTTGAACTGACACAGAAAGTCAGCGCTTCTCCCCGCTCAGGGAAGGCAGCTCATTCTTCCAAGGCCTTGTTAAAGCATGTTATTTTCAGCTGGAGATAACCACGGGCTGTTAAAAACCCAGAGAAGCTATGAGAAGCCCTGTGGCACTGTGAGAGTCCTGCTACAGTAGCTCTGTGTTCCATACGGGCCCCCACATCTGACTCCTCATGCCCATTCCTATGGGAACTGCACTTGCACAACAGCCCCCAGGGCGTGGAGATAATAAAGCTGTGGTCACCTCAGCATCAGGGAGGTTTGAAAGAAGCCAGAGAAGAACCTTTCTAAGGAAACAGACACTATAGATAGATAGATAGATAGATAGATAGATAGATACATACATACATACATACATACATACATATATCTGTTCTTCTTTGCTGCTGCCAAGCAGATCAGGGCAGGAGGCAAACCCACCTATGCTCCCCTTAGCTTAGGGACAAGGGTTCAGCAAATCAAAGGCAGGATTTGGCCCACTGGTGTGTTTGGATACAGTAGGTGGCAGATCTTCAGTAAAGAAAAATGTTATTTAATCAGTATCTTTTACTTTATCACCATTAACTCTGTCATGCTAATACAGTGTTACTGATTAAAGATCCTGAGCTTCCCTGTAATAGTCCCGAATTACTGTCAGGATAATGAGATTTCCATTTCTAAACGTCCTGTTCTGCCATCCAAATCACATCTGCATTCATGTACATGCCCAACAGGAATTATTCTCCCTTCCTGCATCAAAAATATCATGCCACACTCAGCTGGAACCAGCTTTCCCCTGGTTTAGTGCCCAGTTCAGGATTGTTACTATCAGCCCTGGGTCATTGCTGCTATGTATTTAAACAGGCATTGGAGGACTTTTGCAACTCCTGGTGTGCAAAGCTGAGCTCTGAGGGACATGGGGTACTGAGTGAAACCAGATAAATTATTTGTGCTTATTTATCAGGTCTAATAAATCTTGCTTGCACCAAGGGTGCTCCTGCAGTGGTGATCATCACACCTGGTGATGGTTGAGCATGGAAATCTAATTGCTGCTGCAGAAAGGATTGTTTCCAGCCAGGACAGAGGCAACAGACAACAACAATGCCACCAAAAAAGCAAGAGCAGCAAAGGCAATGATGGCCAGGAGGGTTGACAGTGAAGCTACCACACTGGCAGTGGCATTTGATAAAGCCCTGTGACAGCCCCCAGCTCCAAATCTGGACTCCAGCACACTCCATCCAGCAAGAGGCATTTCAGCCACTCACAGCTTGTTTTAGAGGCTGCTGTGTTAACCTGAGCTTTGGGTGACCTCTCATGATGCCATCTCCACAATCTGTATTTTTATCCAAAAAACTCAGGACACCCTGTCCCTTTGCTGGCTGCCAGGTCACCTGAGTGTCACAGCACCCTCCAGGACAAAGCCCAAGCCTTGGCTGAGTCGAGGGGCTTCGGATTTCATTTTGTTCCGTCTCACTCCAAATCAAGTGCAAAAGGTTTTTTTGCTCTGATTTCAGATATATTAAACATTAAAAAGGATAGTGGTTGTTATTAATGACATGGAAGCCTTTCCTAGCTGTAAGTTACCCTAAAATTGGATCCAAGCTAATACAATTTCAAGGAAACATTCCCTGCTGTGATCTCCAAATAGAGGCCAAACACACACTACACATCCTCTTTTATGCTCCTCACAATATTAGCCCAATTTGCAGAACAAACACATTCAACCCTCAGCCCTCGGGCCATGACCCGTGAATAACACCGCAAATGGGATTGTGCTCCACACAAAACTCCTGCTGCATTTGATGGGAGGGGCTCCACCTCCCGCCTTCTTCCCGCACACCCTCTGCCGTCCTCTCCTCTGAAAGGCACTGCGGCCCGGGACAGGGTGGTCTGAGCCCCTGCAATGCCTGAGCCACCAAGTTGCTTTGAGCTGCCTTTTCTTTCTTTAGCAGAGGTGGAAATGACTTTTTTTCACTTATAAATTGTGGGGCCACGCTGAAGGGGTCCAGGCTCAGCAGGAGTGAGGAGGTTGTATCATTCTGAGTTTTCTATGGCTTTATACTACTTTGTAATCCCACTTAAGTACTCTACTCTAGCTCCACTTGGACTTTGGTGGTAAATCTTCAAGCTACCAACATTTGCCATCAAAACGAGAAGCTTATCATCAGCTTCTCCTCTTGTTTCCTTTCTTCCTAAAAACAGCACCAGATTATTGTATCCAGAGGCTGTTGCAGGGAAAACAGTAGAAACCCCAAAGCTGGGAAAATGTTTGATGCTCGTCCTCCCATGGAGAACCTGATGCTCTCAAGGTTTATTTGATTCTATGTATTTATCAAGCTGGTAAGATGATATCCACCTTTATATGATGTTTCCTTGAAAGGATGAGAGGATCCAGACAGAGAATTTTTCTGTTTTAAGGACAGAATCATTGACTACCCAGAGTTGGAAGGGACCCACAGGGATCAGCAAGCCCAGCTTCTGGCCCTGCACAGACTGCCCAAGAATCTCACTCCGTGCCTAGGAGGGCTGTCCAAAACACTTCTGGAGCTCAGGGAGTCTTAGGGCTGTCACCATTCCCTGGGGAACCTGGTCAGTGCCCCAGCACCCTCTGGGGGAAGAACCTTCCCCTAATAACATATCCTTAATTTCCCTCACCTGATGCATGACAGCAGCAGTGTTGGGAAGGGAGCTCTGGAGATTTCCACTCCAGGGCAAGGCAAGGCTCCACTTGATCAGGAAAATTGTAATATCTTTTATTATTATTATTGTTATTATTATCATCATCATCATCAAAAGAACCTTGATGTATAGACCTGATGCTAATTTGAGGAATGGAGCTGGCTTGGGGACACAGGGCACAAATCACTAGGCAGCTGTCAGCACTGATTTGAACATGATAACTGCTAAACCCACTTAGGCAGAGGCTCATGATGATGCTAGTCCTAGTATCAGAGCTGCAGTCACTGGGAACAGGAATTCGTTTTAAAAATACAGATCTTTTTCTACCTTTAGGCTGGCTTGAAAGGCAACTGCTGCCCCTACAGGGAAAACGGAGAAAAACCAGTTTGGGAATGAAACTCCTGCCCTCTCCGGGTCCAGCACAACAGGAGCACAGAATCCCAAACCAGTTTTTGACAATGGCAGCTCCCAAAATCACGTGAGGTGAAGGATAAATAGATATGAAAAAACCTCCAGGATGAGATCCCAGGACTGAGCAGGAAGGAGAGCTGTCACTGGTATCTGCAACATCCCTGGGCTCAGCAGAAAACCTCACAGAGCTTCACTGGGAGCCTTCTGGTATCCTTCTGCTCCTGCCCCTTGGGCACCATGGAGATGACATGGTCTGGAGCTCAGTGGCCTGGCACAGGGGGACAGCCAGGTTTTCCTGGGTCTCCAAAGGAGATGACTTGAAGATGATATGGAGGCATCATCCAGTTTGGCAACTTGACATCAGGTTAAGGGGGTGGCATTTCCTCCTGTTCTGCACTGGGGACACCATGGCTGGGCATTGGGACCAGTTTGGGCTCCACAGCATCTCCAAAGAAAAGTGAGCCTGGAGACACCGTGGCAGGGGTGGATGGTAGCCAGGGAAAGCAAGGAGAGGCTCAGACACAGAGGAAGAGGCAAAGGGGGATCCAAAGGCCTCTCCTTCTGCTCAGAAACATCTTGGGGACATTTGGGATGGGTTCTGCTCAGAGGGGCACAGCTGCATCACAGCCAGTCCCAAAGAAACCATTCTTATTCTTACAAATTCACTATTAGCCCCTTGCCTCAAGAAATCTGCCCCTTCCCAGCCTCTGCCATGCTGTAAGCTCAGCCCTGAGCACTGGCAAAGCCATTCCCTCCTGTTTTCCCAGCATTTCAACATGTTGCTTGCAGAATAAACCTGCTGGTAGAGTGAACACAGGGAGCATCCGCAAGGTAATCTCTCTTGAAAGCCTGGAGCTAATCGGACTTCCCTGAGTCACTGCAGAGCCACAGCACTGCTAAAATCCCACCGTGGTGCTGCTGATTTCCCAGAGCAAGGCTTTCTTCTCCTAAGGCCTGCCTGGAGAGGTAACTGAGTTTTAATGACTCCATAATTAATGCCTTTTGGGCTGCTGGACCTGCCCGAGCACGCAGGCTCTGTCTGCAGGGAGGAGGATGCAGCAGTGCCGGCTCCGGTCCAGGCTCAGCTGAGCCCTGCTGGTGTGTCTGGAATACCCTTTTGGGATAACCACAGGTTTTCCAAGGAAACAGACACGCCGAGACATGCAGCACAGCGACGATCCACATCCACCTCAACGTTTATTTACTCACAGTTCATGTAAGGAGGGGGGGAAAATGCTTTTGGAAAGAGCAGCACTGGCATCGTGGGAAAAACCAAAGGGCTGCAGCACGTGAGGTATGGTTCCAGTAGGAATTTCAAAGCAAATCAGATCCAAACTCCTGCCACAGCAGGAGCACAGAGGTAACGGCCCCGTGGAGCTGCTGCTCTCACGCTGCTGTCCCCATCACCTCATCCCACCTGTGCCCCTCCGACACGGACAGGGTGGCACCGTGCCCTCCTCGGCCAGGCTCCTCCTCGCTGGCTTGGCGAGAGGGCTGCAAAGCACATGCCGCTGTTACAGACACCCTGCTCCACGGCGGGGTGAGGAGCGGAGCCAGCCCGGGAACGCCTGGAGGCTTTTGACAAGCCTGGTCGGGAGCAGGCGCTCGCTCCTTGGGAGAGGACGCAGCGCCGGAGCCAGGGACGGGGGAGGAAAGGAGGTGAGGGATTTGAAGAGCCCGGGAGCCGCCATTCTTAGGAAATACAGCACTTCCTGGAAACAGCTTTTTTCCCCAAGGGGAGAAGCAAACCCCGTTAGCAGCAAGGCAAAGAGGGAGGAGAATAACTTCCCGGGATGCTGGAGAAGGGCCGGGAGCGGGGATATCCGCAGCGGGACACCTGGATTCATCAGCTCCATCCTGCTCCCAGCCCCACAGTTACTCATCATCTCCAGCCCCGTGGGAGCTGCAGCTTTTATGCCTCAGCCGGTTTTCGGGATCCTCTCATTATCCTGCCCTTTCATTATCCCATGGAAAATGTCCGGCATGGCGCTAAAGGAAATGCTGTGTGGATCCGTGCTGGAGGCACAGAATGGTGGTGCCCTGGGCTGGCCTGTTTCTAGTCCTGAAGCCCAGGGACACGTCCAGTACCCAGCAAGCACCCTGGGGAGAGCAGTGCTCAGCCCAGCCAGGACAATGCGCGTCCAGAGGGATGTTCCAGCAAGGCAATGACAGCCTGTGCCTCTGGAAAACCCACCAGTCCCATCTGGAGAACTGCTGCCTTGCTTTCCCCTTGGAAATGTTCCCATGGACTTCTTTTACCATCTTCCACGTTTCTTTTTTATTTTTCTCTCTTCTTCTGTTTAAGTGGGGAAATGTTTTTTGCCCTCCCTCTGTTAAGATTTTCTCCTTTTACTTCCCATTTTGACGCATTTTCCCCAGCCACGTGCTATTTTAATCAGAAGCAATCAGCCATTAAAGCCAGATTAATTAAAGAAATGAGTTTACGTATTTTCCTAATGATCTGAAACAATCCTGCATTTATAATGCTGTTTGTCTGCAACCCATCACTGCTTAATATCCCTGATCAGAGAGGATGACGCCACCTCACCATTAATCACTGCTTGAATAACAAAGTATCCGAATCGGAATCTCCTGCATCCTTTGGAAACAGGGATTTTGGTCCCTTTTCCCATTTATACTGCAGCTAACAGCCCTGCCCTGCAGTTCCTTAAAGCCACAGCATGTGGATTCACCGTGTTTCTTGCTTGACTCCATTCACCATGTATTTAATTCTGATTTTTTGCTCTGCTGCCTTGTTCTGAACAGCCCATCAGGGGACAGGGACAAACCCTGTGGGATTCTACGCATTTGGAGCAATGACCTCTCTGGCTGTTTCTATTTCCAAGGCTTTTAAAACCATCCCGGTCAGTACAGCCCCATCAAACATCAGGGCTTGGTGTAAATACACTGAATTAATGATGTCATATGGGGTCAATATTTTCGGTGTGAAATGACATCACAATGACACTGAGTTGATGGTGCTGTTTGGTGTAAATGGTGTCATGGATAAAGGCACTAAATAAATTATGCAACCCTCAGAAATTATGTCATAAATACCATCACTCATCAAGTGATGGCATAAATGATGGGTACAGGGTTGTAGCTGCCCTCAAAGAAGGACCTACGGTGAGTGAGGTAAGATGAAGGTAATTGAAATTTTACTGAAGTTAGTTTAATATTAGTTCATTAATAAAATGTCAGCATGCTAGTAGTCAACATACCTTTCTAAATAAAAATATTTCTTTGAGAGGAAAATCATTAATTTATGGATTACTGATCAATGCCTAATGATGGTGAACTATTAGCATTTCACTGTTCATCCATTCACATTGATTCTGATTAATCAATTTATTCAAAGCTCCAGCAGGAGAAACCCCCAGCTGAGGTCATCCATGGGCAGGGACACCTTCCACTATCCCAGGTTGCTCCAAGCCCTGTCCAAGCTGGCCTTGGTGCTGACACACTCTTGGAATCTCCCCCACACTTGGGGATTGGTTGTAGCCAGGCAGGAAAAGCTGTTTTCAGGAACAGAAGTGTCTCAGCAGGATTAAGCCCAGGCAGCAGCCCGGGACAGCTATTCCTAAGCCTCTTGGATGGCCCTTTGTCATTCCCAACAGGGAGGGCAGGCTCCCAGGGAACCAATTTGCACAGGCTTCAGGTTCATATTATCTGTGGGAAAATGCCCATCTCTGGGGAACAACCCCGGGAAGGGGGGATTTATTGTATGACTACCCCGAGGGAAGTGTCAACAACGTTAATCCTATTAGAGCATTAGTGAGATGGGATGGTGAGAAATGATAGGCAGGAGGGAAACAGACCCTGCTGAAGAGCAGGAACCCCCTAAAAGAATGTCCCTGCCTTGAGGGCATCCCACAAGGGGAGCAAACAGATAAATTGGAATTGGGATTGACAAGCCCTCCAAAGGCTCCACTGCCCCAAGGGAGATGAATCCCCAAAGCCTTCCCTGTTCCTAAACTCTTCCTGGTGCAACCAGGCCCATGCAAGCCAGCCTGTTCAGCCTGGGAAAACCAGAACAGAGCTGCCAGTATTAGATCTATTCACAAATAAATCAGGGATCCTCAGAGATGACAGAATCAAAGCTGTTGGCATCTTGTGTCCCCAGCACCTCTCTCCTGGGTTTCTCCAGAACCCTTCTCCAAAGCCATTCTCTTCCATCTGTGTTTCCCCTCCTAACTACCAAACAGTTTGCACAGGCTGAAAGCTGTTGCCTGGATCCTGAGGTCAGACAAAACTTGTCCACTCTTCACTGGCACTGATGAAAATCTGTGAGGAGCTGCAGGTCACAGCAGACCTTTAAATAACTTCCAAGCTGGCTCTAAATTCAAGTTTTATTACATAGAGAATTACCTCTCAGAATGGCTCAACTCCATTTTTGAAAGTGCAGGATCAGAGATAGCTCTTTGTAGAGGCCCAGGACACCACTGTGCTTCACTTGTCCCAGTGCATAAATTACTATTTATTCAAGCTTAATTCTTAATTTTGCTTGGGTAATGTCTACAATCACTTGTTGATTGGGATAAGTCACGAGGGTATTTTTCAGATTTTGTTTATGTGCCAAGATCAGCAAAACAAGTCTCTTGCTCAGTGTTACTGCGA
Source organism: Thryothorus ludovicianus (assembly GCA_013397245.1). NCBI lineage: Eukaryota > Metazoa > Chordata > Aves > Passeriformes > Certhiidae > Thryothorus > Thryothorus ludovicianus. The sequence goes on along the minus strand of VZTB01016709.1, from coordinate 303,702 downwards.
CACACCAGTACATCCAGTCCCTCCCATGTGTGTTGTCATCCTCCCATGCCTGGGAGAGGGGGAGCTGGATGTGTGGCTCTGCTATCTCCACAATCTCCTGGCTGGAAAAATGCCTGAAATACGGGAAAAGTTTTAATCAGACCTTGCAGATCTTCCCACGCTGGGGAGCAGCCCTACAGGGAACCAGGCTCAGCACATACAGGAACCCCTCTGTGGGCACTAGGAAATTATTTTGACCTTTTGCCATTGAAAAACCCCAATTTTGTATTAGAAGTCACAATTTGTAAAGTGTAAGGTTTGAAATAGCTGTTAGTGCTCATGGAACAAAATCTGAGCCTCTTTCCTCCTGGAGATGGTGACACTCAGGGGTTGCTCCTAAGCTATATTGTCCTGTGACTTTATTTTAACTGAGATTTTATTAGTATGACTGACTTCTCACCTCTCCAGAGATGACAGAGAACTGGCCAAATGGCCAGTAGAGCTCCTGCAGAATGATATAAAGGCAGACAGCAATTTGCTCTGACACTCTATACTCTGGTTTTGGGGATCTTGGGACAGGACGTGTTCATTCCACGCCACGATCACGAGGGAATTCTCCCCAGTATCCTGTCGAACCTTGCCCTCTGGCAGTGGGAAGCCATTCCTCCTTGTCCTGGCACTATGTGCTCTTCTAAAAAGTCCCTCTCTGTCTTTCTTGTAGTTTTCCTTTAGGTACTGGAAAGCTGCCACTTGGATTTAGGAGGAGAACTCACACCCTGCTACACCTCAGCGGCTCTGACCAAGCTAAGCTGATCCCGGAATTTAATATTTTGTGGGCACTACATATGCTTAGAAGGGTTCAGGGTGGCTTCTTTGAGGTCGTACCTCGAGGGCTGTGTCCAGTTCTGGCCCTCCTGCCCAGAGAGCTCTGGAGGGGCTGGAGCGTGTCCAGGGAAGGGAACAGAGCTGGGGAAGGGGCTGGAGCCCCAGGAGGG
>VZTB01016709.1:259580-302275 GCA_013397245.1 Thryothorus ludovicianus | reverse complement strand
CCCGGCCCGCACCGAGCCCCGGCTCCGCACGGTGAGTGAGCGGCGACCCAGCGGCCTCCGGCTCAGCGCAGGCCCGGGGGTGGCGGCGGGACGGGACGCTGGCGGTGACAGCGGGGACGCGGCCGCCGCCGCCCCGGCACGGACATGCCCCGGGGGGTTTCGGTTCCTCATCCCGGCGGCGGCCCCCGCAGTCCCGGGGGACGCGAGGAGAGCTCCGGCCCCCGCAGTTCCGGAGGCTCCGGGTGGGCTTTGGGCTGCCCAGCCCGGGGCTCTGGCAGAGCCTCGGTCCCGCAGCACGGGCGGATCTGGGCCCCTCGGCCCCCGCGAAGGTGCGGTCTGCTCAGCCCTGCGCAGCCCTGGGGCCCCCAGCTCGGGGGCTGCGGCCAAGGGAGCCCACGGGAGCTCTGTGCTCCACCCGGGGAGCGCTGCATCCCCGAGGTGCTGGGGACCTGTGGGACCCCGAGCTCGGGGGGCTGCAGCCCCTCAACCCAGGCGCCAGGAGAGGCTCTGTTCCCCTCAGCCTGGTCAGGTGTGTCCCCTGCTCCCCAGGGTGTTGGAGTGGCGGGTCAGGTCCTTCCTGCCCCACAGGCTCTGTGGGGACATCCGGTCCCCTTAGCTCAGGTGGGAGTATGGTGGAGAACGCGGTCCCCTCAGTCTGGGGGCTCCAGTCCCTCTCCTTGCTGCGATGCGAAGGCAGGGTGCTCCCTGCTCCAAAGGAAGCTGGAGGCATCTGCTGAGTGTGGGAGCAGATCCATCGCATCCCACCCCTGTAGTGGTGATGTTAGGGCTGTGCTGCCTCGCTGGGGCTGAGGTTTGTGGGATGGCAAGGGAGTGATGGCTTTGTCCCCCTCTTGGGGACGAATGGGCTGGGGGGCAGAATGGAGGTGAAAAGGAGGGACCTTGCCATCATGGGCACTGTGGCAGGAGGGTGTGCTCCCTGTTTGCTTGTGGAATGGCTTGCTGATTGCCTGGCTGCAGTATTTGGATTTTTCAGGGTGTATAAGGCACGGGGCTGTCTTTGTACTGTGTTCCTCCTGGAGGCCCTGTTTTGATCAAGGTTTCTAATTTATTCTGTCTTGTGTGAAAACCTTATTAAAGATTGCCTCAGTGCCTTCAAGGCACTGTAAATACACGGAGAGAGGATAAGAAGAGAGAGAAAAAGATTATTATTTGTAAAAAATGGGAGCTCTGCCATATTGACATGGTGCTGCTGAAGCTTGCTGATGCAGGCAGCCTCTCCTAGCAGAGCAGCGCTGGGATGTCGATGAACGTCCTCGTGTCACTTTGGCTGATGGTGCAGCCTGGTGTGACAGCAGGATTTGTAGTGATGCCTTCAGACTGCCTTCTCCCAGGTCCGTGTGGCTGAAAATGCTTTCTTGCCCTGCTGTGAACCAGTGCAAAACACAGAACCAGTACAAAACACCTGGCTGAAGTCAGTGAAGTGGTGCTGTGGATCCCGGTGGGTTTGGGCTTGGCTGTGTTTTTCTGGGGGGTGGATGCTGTATTGGAGTTGCATTCTGCTTTGTTTTGTGTAGTATTTTGTGGGTGTTAAAATTGCTCCAGCTTTGTGAAGCTGTTTAGAGTTTGGAAAGAGAGGGCAGTCCTCCTGGTTGGTGGCAGACAAAAGGTAAAGGCTGCTTTTATAATACGGGTAATAAACCTCTTCTAAATGCAGAGAGATTGCTGTGATTTTTCTGAGTTTTTGAGCATGTGGAACAGAACTAAATTCAGCTCAGGTGCCTTTAAACTGTGTTTGTGATCTGTGCAACAAATGGTGATTCCCAAATTATTACGCTTCTTTCTCCTTCCACGTTATCAACCTGGGAACAGCGTCTCTCATGTTAATTAGCTTTTCATGCGACACTTACAAATTTAATAAATCCAAGTAGGTGGATGATTTTCAGGACTTGGAGGTATTATGGATGTTATTTGACTGCTCAAAGTTAATGGTTAAAAAGCAGTGATTTGTTGTTTTCCATGGATCTCATTGCTTCTCTCCACACTCATCAAGCTTGAATAGGTGCTGCTTTAAATTAGTAAATTCTTGAGTTCCCTTGAACTGAACTCATGCACTGTAGGTGATGGTGACTTCAAAATTCTTCCTTCTTCTTGTTGCTGCCTATCTGCATTGCTCAACGTTGGTTAATTGGTGCACTAAATATGGGTGGCCTGGGACTTACTCAGATTTTGAAGCAATTTCAGCCTGGCCGTAAGGAATGGTTGTGGAATTAAAGGCTTTTTTAATTGGGGCAGCAGGACATCCTCTGAAAAAAAAGAAAAAAAAACTTGCTCAAAAATAATTCAGACCCTTGTTGGGGAAAGAGCCTGTTTGAGTAACAAAATAAATCCACATAGCATCATCAATACGCAAAGGAATGTTGCACACAGGCCTGAAGGCTGCTTTTGCTGGCCATGGCACGAGGCCCCTGTTTCCTGGGGTGATTTGCAGGCACTTGTGTAGAGCAGGAAGGATTTCTAAGGCTGCCCAGCCAGGTAGGTCCAGGCTGTTCTTTGCTGAAGTGGAGCAGAGTGCCTGAATGCTATTTCAGTCGTGACTGAAGTGCAGCACATCAAACCAAACTGTGCGGGGAGGAAGCACTCTGAAGTAGAGGAGAGCTTAAAATGAGCTCAGACCCCTGAGTTTTTTAGCGGTTTCTTGGATCTGGTGGTCACGAACTGAGCTCCCATGTACTGTCAGTGCATTCCAAAGGATTTTGGTGTCATTGGAGGCTTTTTGGACCCAGGGCACCAGCGCACAGAGAGGGGCAGGAGCCCTCTGGAGGGCTGGTGTTCTGCATGGAATCTCCAGCTCTTAATACAGCTTGAATTCCCAAAGTATGTGGTGTGACACCATTAAGTTAATTACTAAGTTCTGTCTCCCTCCTTCCTCAAAATGCTGGGGGAAATGCAGAAGACTGAGGAACATGTGGAACCTCCTGACTTTTTCAGATGATTTTATCCCAGTCATATTTTATTAATTTGAAAATCTGCTTAGCAGAGGCAGTGTTTGGTGCAGGCTACTTTGGCTTTTAATGGATTGAAAGAAGATCCATCCTAATAAGCTGCCAGGTGTAACAGTGTAGTAGGGTTTGGTGGAACGTGTCCCTGCCCATGGCAGCGGGATGGAAAGAGGTGATCTTTGAGGTGCCTTCCAGCCCAAACCGTTCTGGGATTCCGTGATTTAAACATCTCTGCAATATTTGTCTGTATTGTTTCTGGTCTTACCAAACGCGGTGTTGTATTTGAAGGGGGAAAATGCCCCTGAATTTTTGAAAGTAACCCATGAGCTTTGTTCTGATAGACCTTGATTAAGAGCTGGAAAGAGAAAAGAAAACGTAGTTTTGGAGACTGTAACATGTTTCTTAAAGAAATGCAGTTACTGCTTTTGCTGGGCTTTACAGTTGACTCATCCAGATCAGGGGAGCAAATCTAGAGTGGGACAGATGTTCTGTGGATGTTTCCTTCGTGTGCTGCTGCAGTCCTGCTCTGCTGTCCAATTACACAGCTATAATCAAAGAAAACCACTAATAAATTCTTACTGGGAAAGCATCTTCTGTAGGTCTTGTCTGTGGTAATTTGCTTAGATTTAAATGCACAACAAAATAAATCTCCCTCTGCTATAGAGCCATGACTCTAACTCTTTCTTTTCCTCCCTGACTTCCCAGTCTGGTCTGCGTTCTGTCTCCCTGATTTTGAAACTGCTTGAAGGTAGCTTTTTCTGTTGAAATGGAACTAAGGCAAAGCATATTGCCAGTTGGGGTAAAAAAAGGACTTCAAGGAATCTCTGAAGTCCAGTAGCTTTGGGTTTTTCTAGTGCAGGAAAACTGGCAGCTTCCTTTTGCCAGCTGGGTGAGGCACAGGTGTGGTAGCAGAATTCCTCATGTGGCTTTGCTGGACTGGCTTTTTAGGGTGCTGTGTGCACTGTCATATCCTTATTAGCTGTGTGGGACAAGGCTTGGGAATTTTATCCCTGCTTTCTGTGTCTGGGGACCAACACACAGTGGGGCTGCATTCTCTAAGCTTTCAGCAGAAAAAGTAGGAAGAAACAGAAGTAAAACCAGGTTAAATCCTGTCTTAAGGACTGAAAGAGCCTTAAAATTGCCCCTTTCTGAACAGGTGGATCTGGAGAGGAGAGCTTTTGCGGCCTTGGCTTAGGAAGGATTTTTAATAGCTGTCATCTCCTCCTGTCCACTGCAGCCTACTCCTTTAATTTCCTTTACTAAAAAAGAGCATTGCAATTGGGAGTGTTTTACAATTTCCCTTGCTGGTCCATTAGTGTATTAGCTTAGCTCTGTGTGTGTTGAATGCCACTAAATGTCACTTGCAAATTTAATGTTGGGAGCATTGAGATTTGTGCTAATTGAATTTAAAGTCTTATACTTGAATTTGTTAAAATGGCAGAGTCAGACAATTGAAATGCTTTAATGGGAGAGTGGAGGGGCACTTGCAAATCTGCTCTTGTGGGTGAATCCAGTGGTGCATTTGTGTAGATGGAAGGGGGGGCCCTGAGCAGACAGATCAGGGTTTGATGGGGTTTTACTGTCCCTTTGTACCTTACAACGTGGTGACAGCTGGCAAAATCCACTATGTTGAAAGTTTTAATGATTATCTGCTCAGGGTCATTGTTGACATCAATTTAACCTTAAATACTTCTGTAAAAGTGGTAAAGATTATAGAGCCTTTCTGTTCAATTTACATTTCTGCTTCTCCAGCCATAGTTTTAGGCACTGCTGGAGAAAGGTTAATTGTTTGGGGCTTTTAAACTTAGTTGTCTGTGTGTGTCTTCTGGGGTTTTTATTCAGGACCGTTAGCAACTTCTGCACCTGAGGGTTTGTTGTTCTGGGAGGGGCTTGGGGTTGTTCAGGGTGTTTTTTGTTTGGTTGATATTTTCTGTTGGTTTGTTTTTTGGGTTTTTTTGTTGTTGTTTTCATTTGTTGTTGGTTGTTTTTTTTTGGTAAAACAAAAACTGTGGCATTAAACATTTCTTTATTCTTAACTTCAGCCAAATACCCAAGGGTTGGATAGCCACAGAAAAGGAGACCCTACTGCTGTGCTTTTTGTGAGGTAAAGTGTTAAAGAAATTACCCTCGACTGGAAAAGAGTCATAAAGATTGGTCCTTGGCTTTCCAAGCAGTGTAAATTTGTGCCTCCCTAGATAGCACAATGCTTTTAAGAAGTTTGTCTGGAAACACTTCCATTAAATCTTCTGATACCAGGCTTTGACCTTCTGCCACTGAGCTGGCATTTCATACAGGCTCCTGGCATGAGCTCTCCTGCCACTTTCAAATAAAATCTTATCAGGCATTGAAAAGTTTGACTCTGCAGTCGAGCACTGTGCCAAAGCTGTAAAGGCCCTATTTGTACACAAAATGGATTTTTGCTTGCTAGGAGGGTTGGGGTAGTGCTTCAGTCACTGCAGGAATGGCTTTGAATCTACATAGTAATGAAACAGCTCCATCTAAATGGAGCATCTCCTCCACTCTCAGGTCTGCTCTTTGTCTTCTGGGTCCCTGCATGGAGTTTTTCGTAGTCAGGTTATATTGCTCTGGGTAACTTTGTCAGGGAAGTTAATTTAAAGCTATTTGAAAGGCTTAAAAATGGCTCTGCTGTTAGGATGATGAAAAAGACCTTGAAAGCACCTTGAGAGCAATTGCTGCCAGAGCACCTGCTTGGCCATGCGAGTGGTGAGCTGCTCCCAGAGCCTCCTCCCAGGGACCATTCCAGGGTGTCCTCCTTCAGTGCTGGCAGCCACAAAAACTGGGACTGCCCCATCCCTGGCAGTGTCCAAGGCCAGCTTGGACAGAGCTTGGAGCACCCTGGGATAGTGGAAGATGTCCCTGCCTGTGGCAGGGGGTGGAATGGGTTGGGTTTTAAGATCCCTTCCAACCCAAACCATTCTGGGATTCTGTAGATGCATCAGGGCTCAAACCCCCCTGGCTTTAACTGGGAGGGAAAATCCAGCACTTGTGGTTGATTGGGGAGCTCAGGGTGAGCTTTGCCCCTTGCAGGGGGTGCCAGTGGCTGTAGATGTCGAGTGTCTTGGGAATACCTTTTTAGTGGAACAAGAAAGTAAAGCAGGCTGACAGGAAGGGAGAGGAAGGTCCATGTTCCAAAGTGCTGAAGTTTGGGGCACTCAGCAGAGGCAGTGGGGGGAGGTGATGTCCAAAGCAGAGCTGTGAACAAGGCAGGAGTGGACAGAAAAGGGTGAGTGCAAGCATGTGAAGATCTCTGCTGAATGACTCGACAGAACATATTGTTCCCTTTCCCGGGGTACTTTTGGGATGCCAGGATCTGTATTTAATGGAATCATGGTTTTATGGAGGCTCTCCACCCTGGGAGAAGCTCGCCTTTGCCAAAAGCAATACACAGTAATGGGCTGGGGGTTCTTATCTACTCTCCTTGAAACACTGCAAAAACCTTATTTTGCAGTAATGAGCAATTACCCACAAATTAACAAAACTCTTTGTCAGATATTGCCTTTGTTTTTGTGCCTGTGCAATTTCCTAATTCATTTTTTCTCCCTTTCAAAACATAAATAGATGGGTAATCAAAGGCCATTTTAAAAACAAAAACAGGGCCCTGAGCACGTTTATCAGAAGGGGATTATTTGAGTTCTGGTGGTTTGTTCAGAATTCCTTTCCTTGCAAGAAAATGAGTGTCTTTGCTGAGAAGACACAGACCCATCCAGCCACGTGTCTTGTATCCAAGAATTACGATGTTCTTGAGAGGGAATGCCAAAGTTCAGCCAGGGGTTCTGGAAGTGTAAGTGGCTGGGGGAATACTTGTAGAGATGACAATCACGGGCAAATCTACATCACTTCCTCCTCTGAGCAGGACTAACCCCAAAGAAATGTCAGGTTTGTCAGGGTCCTGTTGGGGTTTGAAGATGTCCAAGGAAGGAGATGGGCTGCTTTGGGGAGAGGGGTTCCTGCCTCATGTGGGGAGATTGACCCTGCAAGCCTGATTCAGTGCCGGGGGAGGAGAGTGAGGAATCTGAGAGCCAGATGGTTCTGGATACAGGTGCACCCGATTGATGCACTAAAGAACATCAGCTGTTTTTTTGTGCCTGGCCAGCTGAGTTGATGTTCTTAATGAGCTACTCCTTAACTATCTTAACTTCTGATGGCTGCTCCTTAACTCATGGTCTGTCAGGGCACAAGTGAATTGAGCAGCATCATTTATAACTGTCTGCAGGGAACCTTCCCTGGTCACTTTATTGAGTGGCTGCCAGTCTTTCCAACTTTTATGATTCTTCCTGTTAGACTTCTCCTCTGCTAATAATGTACTTAATGCAAACAATCTCCTTTAACCTCTTAATTTTGTAATCCCTCTTGCACTGTAATTGTGCATTAATGCTTCCCATTTGTAGTTGGATATGAGCAAATATTTAAAATAATTGTCCAGTCTACAAAATGTTGATTGACTTCATAGATTGTTTTGTCTTTTGTTTGTTAATTCCCTGTTTCCATGTCCAGGACATCCATTTAGGTCTGTCCAAGGTAAAAAGTTGGAAAGCAAACTAGAAATCCTAGGAAATGCTGTATTTCTTCACGTGGTTCCACTGTTATGGTTGTGTGTTGAAATTCAGCCTGCAGGATGTGATGTCATGTTAATAAATTAATGACTTGTTTTTGTTTGAAGATTGGATAATTACCCAGGCATGGGATAATGACACAGGGAGCTCTTGGCCATTCTGCTCTAAGCTTCCCAGAAATTGTGATGTGGATAAAGCTTTGCCTGCACTTTTCAGCACAAATGTTCTGGGGTGGGAGCTTTGTGTTCGTGTGGAGACACCCTGACACCCTGCAGAGAGGGCTTGGACCTGTGCTCCTGACACAGGCAGCTCCCAGGCTTTGCACGGTGCAGGTTCCAAACTCTGGGCTCACTGCATGTGCAAAACTCATCAGAAATGACCTTGAAGGTCCCTTCCAACCCAGGATGGAACCGTTCCACGGTTCTGTGGTTGACTGGAGAAGAGCTTGTTGAATTTCCCAGCCTGGTTGTCGCTGGTGTGTTCCTCTGGTTGTGGTGGCAGAGTGGCTTGTGGCAGGCAGACGCTTCCCACCCTGTCACCCAGGGGAGGAGTGAACACCTCAGAACTGTAACCTCTCATCCCTATCACTGAATCCCTGCTTTCAGGTTCAGAATTTGTTCCAGAGGAACCCAAGGCTGGGGTGTAGCTGTTCAAGGTGAGCTTTCAGGGCTGATTTAATTCATGGCTGTCAAAAGCTGTTTTCTTCCCTCACCTTGTCTTCATATTCCCAGTTTCCAGCGTTGAAGGGTGTTCCATGAGGTTTTGGAGACATGCTCTGTGGTTTGCCTGGCAGGGTGGGGCCTTATCAAGCGGGAAATAACAGCACTGAGGTAAACAGCAGCACAGGGAATATCAGTAACGGGCTTCTTTCAGGTCTGGGTCATGCAAAGCATTCATGACATTTTCTGCACCCCTGAAGTGGAGTAACTTCTGCAGTGACTCTCGCAGCTGTGTCAAACTTTGTGTTTGGGACTGATGTACTGTTGAGTTTTATTTTTATTTAAAAACAAGAGGCAGCTGAGGGTCTGCAGTAGACTGAACTGAAGTGGGTATTGCTTTGGGAAATTACTGGAGGAGACGTGCTGGTGGTGAATAGCCAGAGCAGTGACAGGATGTGTGCAGACAGCTGGAAATGCTCAGACTTGCTTGCTTCCCAGTACTGTCCCGAATTAGGATAGTTGGGATGGAGCCCAGTGCAGCATGTGGGGTGTATTCCAGAGTAACATTTGCACACCAGACTGTTCCCTGTTCAGTTAGTGCTACTCACTGTTGGAAAGAAGTACTCAGGTGTTGTGGAGTCTCTGCTGGATTTGGGGGTGCTGGAGCAATGCTTGAGTGCAGAATGGTGGTGTAGAGTTCTTGCACCCTTTTGTCTTTATGTTGTTGATGGTCATGGAAGAGGCCCCACAAACTTCAGCTGGGAGGAAAAGTCCATTTTTTCCACTGCAAAGTGAGATGTGAAGCATTTGGAAAGCTGAACATACTGATCCTGCTGTCTTTATAGCCTTAAAAGTGGGCAAAAGAGTTAAAATAAATAAAAAGAGGAATGGTTTCTGTAGTGGCTTCTCTGGAGGCAATATTATCTTCTGGTTCTGAGGATTTGTTTCCTTTCCTGGTCTGCTTTAAAAACATTTCCTTTTTCATAAAAGCAGTGAATTACTCCATGGACATTTATGTGAAAGGACTGCTGGGTGCTTAATAACCTGCTTATTTTATTTGGGCTGTGCTTTTTAAAAATGAAGTGTTCAAGTCAGGTGCTCAGAAGACAGATTGTCCTGCCTGATTGTCTTGAGCAAAGTACCTTTCTGGTTTTAATTGGGATTTTTATTGCTATGATTTACAGTGGCAGGGTGAGGGCAGCACCGTTCCTGCAGTGCCTCAGACAAGTGGGAAGAGAAGGAGAAGGAGCAGAGCTATTCCTTATCTGGACACTTTCTGTGGTGCTTACAGAGCTGTGTACTTAAATAATTCCTCCATGTAAGTATTGATGTGCAGCAAAGCGACACGGTTTTGAGCACAACCTTTAACAGAAGTATTCTCAGTGTGACTTTGCAGATTCCCAAGTTCAGCTTGCCCCGCCTCAGGTGCTGCCTCTTGTCATCAGAGTGGGGGAGGCTTGTGCAAGTCTCAGAAATGCAGCTAAAATCGGATACTTTGAAATCACCTCTGGGCATGGTCCCTGTGGCTTTCCTGGACTGCTCTGCTCACCTTTCCTCCACGTCCATTCCCATGTCCTGGTGTCCACTGCCACCTCCTCGGCTCCACTCCCACATCCTGGTGTCCATTGCCCCCCCCTCCTGTCCATTCCCATCTCCACAGACCCTGTGCTGTGGGCCCCAAGTGCTGCCTTGCTTTGGGAACCCTGTTCGGGGTTTTTGGTAAGGTGAGAGGGGTGGGGAATTTGGCATTTCAGCACCAGCTGCCTTTGCCAAGTCAGTCCCCCTGTTTGTGTGTGCTGTTCCCTGTGCTCAAAATGCAGGAATATTGCTCTGGCAAGCGTTGTCAAACTTGGATTCTCCTGTCCTATGCAGATGCAATGAATTTCCTAGAAGCTTCAGGGAGGGGTTGAAAGTGATGTAGCTAGTTTGTAAGAACTGGTGATTCAGTCATTGAAGCATAAACTGGATTTTAATGTGCTGAAGAAGGAAACAAAGCCTGGTTTGGTAAGGTCAGCATCAGAAATTTAGGGGCTGTGTTGATTTTTCTTTTATATTACAGTTTATGGAGAATATTTTATATTTTCCTAATTAAACTGCTTTTACAGTGTGTGTCAGTCCATCTTAAATCCTATGTAGAAAGATGTGTGGCTGTATCTGATGAGGGCAGAACCTTCTCCTGCTTTTGGGACTTCAGCTCCCTTTTTTGCAGCTGGGCTGTGTCATGCAGGTTATTTTTCATCCTTTCCCTGTCAGGCTGTTGAGCAAACTTCCAAGCGCGGGGTTGTGGGGGACAGAGACACCTCCAAGCGCAGGACTGTGGGCTTTGGGACACCCCTCAAAATGCAGGATTGTGGAGATTGGGACATCCTTCTAAGTACAGGATTATGGGAATTGGGATGCTCTTCCAAGGGAAACTGGGACACCCCTCCAAGTGTGGATTGTGGGGGACTGGGACACCCTTTCCCAGTGTGGGGTTGTGGGGATTGGGAGGATGCTTTGCCACACTTCCTTCCTCTTCATTTAAGAGCCAAAACACTGAGCAGACCTGCAAGGGAGAGGAGGGAGGGTCCTCATCCTGCTGGTTGTCAGGGGACGTGTCTGGCTTCTCGCCAAGCTGGCTGTGATGAGCCAGGATGCAACTGGAGGCATCCCAGTCTGCTGCTCCTGCCCAGGTCACAGGTGTCACTGTGCCAGGTCCCTGCTTGCCCTGCAGGATGTTCCCCTTCGTGTTCACATCTAGGAGTGCAGCCAGGATCCCATTTCCAAGGTCTGCTTTTCCCAGCAAACATGCCTGAAGCTGGAGTCAGGGATCAGCATCCCCCCAAGGGCTGGGCTGGGCAGGGAGGGAGAGCTGGCTGCAATTCCAGCTGGGGGTGGTCCCATTCCAGCAATTAGGAGAAATTAATTACTTGGCCAGAGCCCCAAGACGTTGCAGATGGCTCTTAGAGGGATGGAACAGATTCCTGATCCTGAGGTGTGTCCAGTTTTGGGGAGGTGGATCCAGAAACCACGTTTTTGCCAGATCTGAGGCCAACTGGCTCATCAAATCTGCAATAGAAAAGTTTCTTTTGCTGAGAAACGCAGTATCTTGTACTGCTGGTATATCTAAGGACGAGGGAGCTTAAATTTTTTGCTTACATTGGGAGCTGAAAGCAGACAGTCCCTGGTTTGGGCTGTTCCACAGAAATGGAGTCAAACAACCATTTTCAAATGGGTTTGTGTATTTTCATGACTTTGGTGTTTTTATGCAGTGCTCCTCTTGGTGTTATGTTCCTGTTATCCCTTTTGAACAAGGTGTCTGTTCATTCCAGGGAAGGAATGCTGATAGTGACTCCTTGCTGCTGAGCACAGGATTTGTCTGCAGCCCCAGCAGCACTCTCCCGTTTTATGGAAGATTTAGCTCAATTTCCCACCCTATTTTTGTTAGTTTTTAGCGAAAATATGTTGCTTTGTTCCGGTCGAATTTGCAAGTACATTTTCAGAGCTCGGTTTTTCTCCTTCCTGCTAGTGTAGTGTTTTTGCACCTTTCATAAATCTTCTGGTGAACTGTTGAAGATAGAAGAGGCCGTTTGGTGTTTACAAAGCTAATGGAAAACTTGAGTAAAGGATGCTTTGCAGGAAATGGCCTCTCAAAAAGGGAAGTAGTGCAAAAGCCAGTTATGTTTTCCTTGTTCACACACTTGTTTGGAAGAGATTATTAATCCCTCACATCTGTGCAGATGCAGCCTTCAGACTTCCAGCTCAGTATTTTCAGCAGGAGCAGACCATAGCAGGGAATTCCCTCCCCGCCTTCCAGTCCAGTATTTTGGTTTCTTCAGGGAACTTGTGTGTCTTTCAAAAGCCACAGTTTGGTAACTAGCTGTCAAAGTTTACCACAGAAACTTTCAGGAGGAAAAGGGGAAGGCAGCTCCTGCTGAAACACCAAACCCGCTGCAAAACCAGTGTGAAAGTGTTGGGGTGGGCTGGTGGCAGTGGGGGGATGCCGAGGGGGAAAAGGGGGACTGAAGGGGTCCAAGTTAAAGCACAGTCTGATTCTGTTCAGAGTGAAAGTGTGTGTTCCCAGATTTCAGTTGCTTGGGGCGGGTGGGGTGGGGAAGCTGTGGAATTCCAGGAAAGCTGTGGAATTCCTGCCAAGTGCCCGCTGCAGAATAGCCAATAGGACTTTGCCAGGTGCCAGATCTCATGTTGAGAGTTCATGGCCAGATTTGCCTGTTCCAAAGGGTTTTTTCCATGAAGTCAGAGCCTTAGCTAAGAGAGTGCTCTCCAAAGCTAGCTCTGAGATAGTTTTTTATATGGAATTTCTACCTGTATATTCATCAAAGCCTGGGAAATGACCATCCCTAACTGTTTGTTTACCTGCACAAGAGGATTGTTGCAGCAGTGCCTGGAAGAAGCAAGATTAAAAAGCAATTACTGTAGCCTAGCAGGAGTGTGTTGTCCAGAAAATACTTTTCCAGGTTAAATTCCTTTTCCAAGTTGATGGTTTTGAGGCCAAGACAGAGGGTAAAAAACTTTCAGCACACGAAACAAATTTCTGCTGGGAAATTTGGGAAACTGGGAACCTCTGAAAATTGACATAACTTCTGTAGCTGGAAGTTTCAATTTATTTAATTTATTTTGCTTCCTTATGGCTCAGCTGTACTTGTTTTGTTGAGATAGTTTATTTATGGACACATTGTGCTGTTCTCCCGCAGGGATGACCTCTCAACTCTAGCAAGTCATCTGCCACTTGTTAATGTTAGTGTTAAGCCTGTTTAAAATCTCTTCCTGAGATTTAGAGGCCATTTGCATCAGACTGGGGATGTATGATGGTTAACACAGAGCATCTGCTAATCTTACAGCTGCTTTCTAGACTAATTAAACACTCACCTGATTGTCACAGGTGTCATCTTGTAGCTTTACATCAAGTGCAAATCCAGCTTGAATTCCTTGCCCCCAGTGCATTTGTGTGCAGGTGGCTCATTTATTCTTTCCTTGCAGTGGCCAGAAGAATCTCTTTTCCCAGGAGACTCAAGTCAGTGTCAGGACAAAAATGTTCCTGCTGAATTTGATGTGAGGGCAAAGCCTCGCCGGGAGTTGGAGGTCTGTGCACGATGTTCTGTGTAGGAGCTTTGCTGCTCTCTTGTTTTGCAGCCACGAGGGAGTAAAACACTCCTGGCACATGGAGAGCAGCTCCCCTGCCTCTGGACACCCAGGGAACAGGCTGTGCTCGTGGAATTTGGGAGCCGAGTCACCTCTGCAGCCCTCCTGGGATTCAGTGCTCCCAGAGGGCGAGTGTGGCTTGGTTTCCTGGGCAGTACCTGCACATGCTGCCTTCAGCTCCCTCCTGCTTCCCTCTGATGGCACCGGCAGAACGGGAGAAAGCAGCGTCTGACAATTGCAGTGTAGCAGGAGAAATGCTGCCTCACTTCAGCTGCACTTAACCCCTGGCTTTAAGTGGCTATGAGAGGTTTGTGAGACGTGCTTGAAACATTTAAGAAGTAAAAAGCCTCGCTATGAGAGAGGGGAGGATGGAACTGCAGCAGAGCTTGAGGCTGGCAAAGGCACTTCTGGCTGTGCATCCCTTCCTTGCTGTCTGAGGTGAAAATGGGCTCTCCAGCAGGAAGAGCTGCTTCAGGAGGAGCTGTGCCCAGTAATGGCCAGTTTGCTGATTTTTCCTTAGCTTTGCTCTCTGCCCTTGTGCTGGCCTTGCTGCCCAGGTCTTGATGTGGAGCTCTCTTGCTCTGATGCACACCTGTGGTGTGCTGTGTCTGGTGACTGCTTTTCGTTCAAGTAACTTGGAAGGGAGTTTCACTGACGTCTGGGTTCTCATACCAGAGATCTCCTTGCTTAGCCACCACTCAGGAGTCACCTGCTCAATATTCCTCCCCCATACCTGGCCCAGCTTGTTCAATCCTGTTCTTTCCCTGTGAAGCAATAGACCAAAAAAAAAGTAGCATTTGCTGTAGTTCACAAGGCTCACAGATGCATTTGCATTGGAAAACACCTCCCAGACTGTGAAGTCCAACCTGTGCCCGATCCCCACCTTGTCACCAGCCCAGAGCATTGAATGACCTCCCTGGGCAGCCCCTGCTCAGCCTTTGCAGGAAGAAATTCCTCCTGATGTCCAACCTGACCCTCCTCTGGCACAGGTTTCAGGATGGTGACAGGCTCTGTAAGCAGCTTGTGCCTGCTGGGAAGCCACATGAGGAGGTGACATCTGTGTGCCAGTACAAATCTTGGCTCCAGAAATACTCAGTGTGAGGTGAAGGTGTAGTTGTTTTAACAAAACTTGAAGTGGAAGTGTCTCATTCTTGGTGTTTCCAAGTTTGCTTGCAGCTGTTGTGCCTATTCCCATCCTTTCTTTCCGCCCTGCGTCAGGAGTTATGACCTAAAAATAAATTGTGTTGTGCGGAGGAGTGGGGAATGAGACAGCACCGCTGATTTCAGGTTTTATTGCTGGGTGTGTGTCCTGTGCTGAGAGACTTTCTGCTGGTCAGGGAACTCCAGCTGGGGCTGAGCAGAGCAGGTTGTCATCACCCAACTGGGACTGAGCTAATGCTCCTCTGCTCTCTGGCCTGCTGTTAATCTAGACTTCAAATTAAAATAAAAAAAACAAACAGGTTTTGGAGAAGGCAAAAAGGTTGTTACAGTTTCCCTGAGGTGAGGATAACCCCTGTAAATCTCTGAAAGGGAAGGGGACAGATTTATTTGATGTGCTACTGTGCTCTGCAGTGGCTTGGAAGGGTCTCAAGTGAGATGGCCATAAACTGCTCTGTCACCAATTGAAACCACTCAAAGGGCACTGCAGTGGGGTTTGCTCTGCCTGTGATAGACTGATGACTTCATTGGACTAACTGGGGCAGTTGTGTCATTTCATTGATGTTTAGAGAAGAAATGGAGTGGACATTGAGGCCTGAAGGTCACTTTTGTATTCCAACCTCTTTGTCTACTTTAGTGTTGACATTAAATTCATCTGTACAGGGCAGTTTTGCCTGTTGCTCTTTGTGCTTTGGCAGCGAGGACTGAAATCTCTGTTTCAGCTGGCAGCTGGCCCCACCTCTGGTGCCTCTTGCATGATGACTTCTGTGTGTTTCAGAACTAGGCCTCCTCTCTCCACAGGTTTGGAAAGTGTGTCTGTGGAGACAAAGAGGGAGAGGGGTCACCTTTTTAAAGATGATGGGACCTTGTGAAGCCTAGTGGTGCTGTGTGAACCTTTTGGTGTATGACAAGCCTTCCTTTCTGCCCCTCCAGTGCTCTCAGAGTTGTGGGACAGTTCTTTGCCCTCCTTTTTTAATTTCCCTTAAACTAAACTTTGAGGATCTTGTGTGACTTGCTGATTTTGGAGTCTGTACCTCAGGACGTGCTGCAGTTGGGTTGATGTGTTACATTTAGGCAAACCAGCTAATTTTGGCACGTAGCATGCCTAGTATAACTACTTTTCTCCCAGGTATAAGAAAAAAAAGGGAAATAAAGTCTGGTTTAAAATCACACCAGGCAAATTCCAATTTGGAAGACAATAAGAGTAAGTGAGGGTCTGTGTAGGGTGTTTTTCAGTTTATACTTGGCTAATTTTGCTTTTGCAGTAGAAAGAGATAAGCCCATTGATTAATTAGGCAGTTTATGGATGTAAGGAACTGGTGTGGAATCAGCTGGTGGTTGGGAATTCCCTGGCAGGGGGAAAACAACAAAACCATATCCCAAGAAAATGGACCTGGAGCTCTGGGGTGGTGAGCCTGTAAATTTCCCTCTGCAAAAGAATTCCCCAGGCTCAGTGGCCTGGCCTTGGCAACAGGGTCCAGCACATTTTATTTCCTCTGCTGAACCAGGGATCATGTCTACAGCAGCCTTTAAATGAGTAGAGCTTTGAGCTGGAAAACAGGTGGCTACTTCCCTGCTTTTAGGCAATAACATTCTTAATATTCCTGTCTCCCAGTCCGGTTCCCCTGGGGTAACTGGGATGAGCTGAATTGTGATTGTTGTTTGACATTCCTGCTTTTGCCTCTGATGACCACTGTGGTTGATTCCTCTTGTCTTAAAGAGCAGTCTTGTTTAGTGCTTGGGCAAGGTTTTCATTTTAATTTTTATTTTAAGGTGGGTATGACTATTTTAAGATTGAGGACAGCAGGTGATCTGCAGGCTGGCTGGATGTCAGTCCTGCAAGGCAAATTGAGGGAGGGCCAGGCTGTGGGGAAGTTCCCTGTATTTTGATAGTGATTTTCTGGAGCTGCTTACTGGGGAAGACCCCATAAGTTTTGGATTTTCCTGCTGCACCCTCAAGTTTTTCCTACTCTTTGATCAATTATCTGCTCTGAGAAAAGTGGCAAGACAGAAATGGCAGCCTTGCTTCATCCTCAGCCTTGCTGTAACAACCCTTTGCAGCCCATTGTTAAGAGATTGCACTTTTTTTTGTAGGTTTGCTTCAGCAAAATAATCTTTTATAGCTGGAAGGCCTTAAGGAAAAAAGTTTCTGGCAATATCTGTAGGAGTTGTAGTTCTTTGCTGTGCAAGTGCTGAAATCTAGGTCTTGCTTTAATGTTTCTCAGAGCTCAAATATTTTTGGATAAACAAAGCGTTTCACATACTGTTTAAAGTGCTTACAGTCAACCTTTAGCCCCGGAGTGGAATGCAGCCATTGGGAAAAGTGCAGTGGGAACAAGGACCTCTAACAGAGTTGATGGCCAGGAGTGGGATGGAGTGGGGAGCATGTCATATCTAAATGTTAATTTTATTGGCATATCACATTCTAGCCATTTATTGTACGAAAAATTACTGGCATCCATAACCAGATTATTTTTTATTTATGGAACAGTTTGCAGTCAGTTTTTCTTCCCCAAATTTCCACTGGATATTGCTGAGTAAGTAAGTAGGAGCAGCTAGAAATGTGCTGGAAAATTGTAGTGTGGCATCTTAGGAATCATGGAGGAGCTTCCTGAGATAAAGTCTGCTTTGCTTCCAGAGGAGAAGCACATTTCTGGTATTTGTAATTTTACAGTAAAGAAGTTCCAAAGTATCTCCTACATGTTATTGCACAGGAGAAGAGCTTTTCCCAGCCTGGTGTCTCTGCGAGAGCAAATCCTCCCAGCTTGTTAGGCAGTAGTGTAAACATAGCTGAGCCAGAAACAAGGATTTCTTTGCAGCCCCTCTGATTGGGAAAGGTGGGATGTGGCAGGAGCTGGAATCCCAAGGAGTGGGCAGTGGCATGAAGTGTCCTGGGCTGGGACGTGTCCCAGTCTGTGCCAGATAATGTGGATACAAAGAGTTCCAGTGGGATTAAGTTGCAGGGTGTGGGGGGAAGCTGAGCAGCTATTGGGATGAGGCATTCCCAAAGGGTTACTAAATCTATGGTCAGGAAGCTCCTGGAGCTGAAAGTAGCCAAAGACTCGGGCAGAGCCTTGTCTGGTACGGGGTGGTTTAGCTGCTCTCAAAGGTTGATTTAACTGCTACAGCTGAGCAGCTTTGAGGGTTAGGGTTTGGGTAGTGGTTTGGTTTTTTTGCTTCTTTTATTTCTGCTTTTTTGGAGTTTTTCTGTTGTATGAGGCCATAAAGGAAATAAAAACCCTAAAGCTTCGGGTGACTGACTTTAAGGGTTGTAGTAGTGGAGGCAAAACCCTGACTTTTCATCAGCACCAAAGGGAATCTGCAAAAAGTTGTCCCTGGTCCAGGTGTGCTGACTCCTTCCCAGAGGTGCCATGGGGACGTACTTTCCCTTTTCGTATTTCTCAGCCTTTCTTTAGTGGAGTTTTCCTGGGCAGGAAGGTGAATTGCAAAGGTTAAAATGGGATGGCTGGCCATGCATGCTGCATGCCTGGAAGTTTGCTGGTCTGATATCAGTACAATTACCATGCGAATCTTCCCTTTAGATGAGACCCCCATATGGACAGAATGATATTTTTAAGACCTCAAAGAAGCCTCTTTGATAAATTTGAGCGCCAGCAGCACACTTTTTATACTCAGAAGATCTTTTAACTGCTGCAGTAACTTGGGGGAAGCTGCTTGGGCTCATTGTGAGGTATTTGCCACTTGAGCAGAATGTGTTTAGGTGTGTTTTTTCCCGCTTCAGTGGAACTCTCACGGTGCTTCATGGAGCAAGTTGTTTTTAGCTGTCTTGAGAAGTATCCCCTGGCCTCCGTGCCCAGGAGAACCACAGCTTCCTTGTGGAATTGTGGAATTGGCCGTGCTGCACGTGTCCTTGGAGCAAGCTCCGTGCCTCCGTGACGCAGGGCGGCGGACAAAGGAGACATTCAGTCACCAGCTCAGGATTGTGTTTCCCCTGAGTCTGGACTTATGCTCTGAACCCTGCTGGGGCTGCAGGAGCAGCCAGCAGATCTGGGCTGGTGCCCTGCTCCTTTCCTGGAGTCTCTGCAGGCTGGAAATGACTCTGTCTCTCCGCTCTGCCAGTCCTGCCTTGGGGATTTGCAGGGAAGCACCAGCAGCCAGCCTGGTCTATCTCCTCCTTCCCAGGCCATCACACCACTGCTCTGCAGGAGTCCTGTTCCATTTAGTGAAGTCTCATCCTCGTAGGAATTGTTCTGATGTTAAAAATTTAAAAAATTTTGTGGTTTCTCAGCTTTCTGATCCATTGAGACCTTTTTTTCTGAAGCAATTACTGTGATTTGTATCTTTGCAATGGCTGAATCTCAGCTATTACCTGTAAAAAGGTGGGATATGTCTGAGGTCCTGTTGTTTCAAGGCACCTGCAAAGTGGGAAGAGCTAACTTTAAACTGCTGTGGCTCATTTCTGAATCAGTGGATAACTTGACAGGGAGGCTTTTGGCTGTGAAGTCATGGATTTAAGTACAGTGGGAATTCTGACTTTATCTACAGGTCAAGGTGAACCATTTCTGTCTCCATCTCTTTAGCAGGTAATGTAGACCTAGCCTGTCATGGAGTACTCTCCTTTTATCCCATCCTCCTGCAAAACCAGAGTAGGTACCTTGAAAATGGTTCATGAGATGCCAAACACCAGTTTGATTGGTAAAATTAAGCAGTATAATAAGCAAGATGAAGTGGTTCCTGTTGGTGATGGGCAACAGGAAACCTCTCTGATATCACTGTAGTCCATAACTCTGGTCAGCCCAGAATTCCTTATCCCTAACGTGTCTAAATGATCAGACCCTGGATTTTTATCTTGATGGGTCTGGCTGTGAGCACCCTGACAAGGCCTCAACTGTGAGTAGTTGCAGTGTGTTTCACATCATTAATGTTTTCTGACCTACTCATAACTTGCTTTCTTAGAATTAACCAATCTTTGCTTTTTCCCTTCAAAGTATTTGTGGATGAATCTGGGGAATTCTGAGCATCTCACCCTTTGGGAGCAGTTGAAAATATCAGTGTGTACCAAGTCACTTCTCAGTGTCCAGGTATCCATGTAGGGCCAAGATTTCCATATGTCTCTGAGGCACTTGTCTCCCTAAGGGTTGAGAAGTGTCATAGCAACACTGGGGCCAGGTTTGTGGAGAGGAATGTGCCCTGGAAGGTGTTTCTTGGAAGGATGAGCAACAGTAAGGTGAGGGAGGAGATCTGGAAATGGGAATGATTATCATGGAAACAGGGAAAGAATCTCCTGCTGCAGAGGTCAGGTGTATTCAGGTTACCATGATACTGCAAGAACTGAAAAAAAAGAAGTAGTCCCATGAACAAATCCTGCTAATTCACATAATTGTATTGCTGTTGATTGTGGTAATGATTTTTTCACTTTTTGAGACACTAGGAATGAGTTTTCATTGTGCTGGCTGGTCTCCTACCAGCTTTCCATGCCTAAAAGATGGAAGGGATGTTTCTGACCTGCCTCCCTGAGTTCATCACTGCACTGTTTAGTGGTTCCCTAGTGCAGATCTGTCTACTTAAACCAAATGAGGCTCATTCCTTCCCTTTCACATTGCTGGATGATTTTATTGTCTCTGCAGGAAGAGAGCAGAGACAAGGAACTGTAGATTAGGAACAATTTGCAAAATAGTTCGGTGATTAGCACGCCTGTGGAGATGTTTTTCTGTGTAAGGGCTGCACCACAAATTTTACTGGCTCCCTGCACTCGAAGAATTTACTGTGAGGAGGATTAAAATGACATCTTAGACATCAGCTAAATATCCTCTCAAAATCCCTTATGTTGTCTCTAAATCAATTAATTTGATTTCTTCAATCCACAAGCAAACTGGATTGGTGAACTTGTGTGAGTGATCTATTCAGGCTGAATTTTTCCAGAGTATTTTAAAGAGTACTTCAGTACTGGTGAAATGGTGCAAAAAAAAAGCAGTGAAATAAGGAAATGCCCCGTGCCAGGGTGTGATATGAAGATGCTGCTCTAGTCATGGGGGTACCTTCTCCAAGCAGCAGCTTTCAGCTGGTTAATCCAGCTCTCACAGACATTCCTGATCCTTTCTGGTTAAATAGAATAAGAAAGTAAGACAAGAGCCTGCTCTTGCTCTTTTTGCCACGATGCTGCTTTTGTGGATGTAAGAAGTGGGAGGGAAAAGACGCAGTAGAATCCTCAACTCCAAAGCTTTGCTGATGAACAGCACAAGGAATTCTGTAAAGTCTCCAGAAGTGACCCTCAAGCACTCAGATGTGGTCACCTAACTCTCCTGAATCCTTGTTTGCTTATAATTCCATATGGATAATAAGGACGGCAGCATTCACCTGGAAAACATCTGAATAATAATAAGAGGAATCATGTGCTGTCTCTGAGCATCCTGCCTGTCTCCACTGGCTGTAACATCTCCAGATGCATCAGTCAGAGATGCAGCTCCCACTCTGAGCCTGCTGCAGGCTGTGCTGGGGACAGTGTTAGATCAGGTGCTGGGCAATGGGGAGTATTCTGGGGATGAGCCAGCAGAGCTCTGCTGGTGTTTGGGTCCTGTTGCTCGGTGGTTCTGAGCCGGGCTGTGCCACGGAGAGCAAGGCTGATGGTAACTTCACTCATTAACCTTCACAGCATTCAAACCTCCCCAGTTTCTTCTCACTGCTGCTCTGGCACGAAGGGGGCGCCGTGGCTGTCAGAGCACAGGATGGCACAGCCAGAGCTGAGCACTGTCACTTTAGATGCTGAAACTGCAGCGGGCTGGTCTCCTGCTGCCCCGGCTTGGCGTCGCTGAGCGACTCCAGGAGCCAAACCTGTCCACAGAGATCCTGAACTTTGGGAACCAGGGCCCTGGACCAGCTGGTGCTCTGCAAGCAGAGGGGTCTCCCTGGTGCGAGGGAGGAGTTTGGCATACAGGCTCATTGATTTGGGGAAGACAGACCTTTTGTTTTCTAAAAAGTGTATTACCAGTGTCAGAGTTCAGCAGAGAACACGAGGAAGTGCTGTGTGTGCCACAGGGCAGACAGGGAAGAGCTCTAATCAAACCTTGCCACGCAGTCCTGCTGTCAGCATAGCTGCTAGTACCCAAACTGTCCCTGTGAATTGCTCCTCCTACCTTTTCACCAGCCCAGAAATAACTCTAGATGGGCAGGAAATGTGTCCTTGCAGGCTCTGTGTGCCCTGTGCTGGAGAGGGAGAGGCTGCAGCTGGGAGGGAGCATCTCGGGATTCTCCTGGTGCTCACAGCAAATGCTGCTGATTCATAACTCGCTCATCAGAAACGTGTGTTTATGTCTGAGCACCACTTTGTGCTCTGCCATCCATGGGGACTATCATGCCTGGAAGAGGGGCCACGCAGGGCGTGGAGCTTTCCCTGGCTGGCTTCCTCCTGGGTCAGGCCTTTGGCGCATGGGCACATTTTGGGGCTCAGGAAACTTGCAGATAAGCAAGTGTGATAAGTTTGGGAGGACTGCTCTTGTGAGATAATAGCCAGTTACTGGTGGAAACAGGGCCTTCCTGGGGTGGGTGACACCTCTCATGGTCCTACAGCAGGCAGGGCAGCAGGCTGGCAAAGCTGTCCCTGGCTTTTCCATGGCTCTGTCCACATGGACAAAAGGTATTTGTCTTCTAGCCTATGGCACAGAAGAACCTTCTGGCCTGCAGGTAGAGGTGCCTGGTGTTTCCCTCCCCATAGCACTCAGATTCATTACTCCTGAAGGTGAAGCAGTGCAAAAACTCAAAAGCAAATTTTCAAGCAATTCTAAGTGTAGCTCAAAAGGAGTCCCAGGAAAGCAGAATTACCAGGCTGCCAGCTGCTTGTTTCCTGGCAGACAGCTCCTTGGGTTTGATGCTGCTTCAACAAGCAGAGTTGGATTTATTTATCCCCCCTTCCTCCCAAACTTGCATTTGAGTGGAAATGTATGAATTGCAGTTTTTCTAACTAATGTGGATGGAGCAGGGGGACCACTGGTTTTCCTTTACCTGAAAGTTGAATTGGAAGAGCCCTATGGAGCACAAGGCTGATTCTATCCCGAATCTGAACCCTGGAGATCTCTTTGTCCAAATCTCCTCCTTGGAGGCTGGAGGGATGGGATGAAGAGTGGGTTTGCTTCCCAGGGCAGGATGGGTGGTTTGTGTGCTGCTGCTGACTCTCTTTGGCTGTGCAAGAGATGGGCACAGGAATGGGGAGAAGCCTGGTCCCTCCCTGAGTGCTGCCACCTGAGGATTTTGGTCACAAGCATTTTGTGTTTGCTTCTCTTTGCTTCTTTCTCTCTCTTCTAAATGATCCTGGTTATCTTGGAGATTATCAGAAAAGGCTTCCAGCCTTCCTCCTTCCACCTTGTGTGGTGCTGAGTTCAGAGCCAGGGTCACTTCAGCAGCTCCCTTCAAAGAAAACATTGTGGCTTATTTCTTTCCTTGGGGTTCCACGTGGCAATGTGTATCCCATGAGTTTTCTGGATTGCTCTTTCAGTGAAGAAAAAGTGCTCTGGGTGCAGGAGGGTGGTCAGCAGCCCATTTCTGGCAGTGGGAAATCTGCATGGGGGTGGTGGTCTCCTCCAAACTTCCTCTAGGCCTGTTGGGACACAAGGATATTCTCTCTTTCTGTGTCCTGTGGGAAATACTATTTTTAACATGCAGCCACTCCATCCCTGGAAGTATCCAAGGCCAGACTGCCCAGGGCATGGAGCAACCTGGGGTAGTGGAAAGTGTCCCTGCCATGGCAGGGATGGAATGAAATGAGCTTTGAGATCCCTTCCAACCCAAACCATTCCATGATTCTGTGTTAGCATGGCCTTTCCTGTATATCCCAACTCGTGTTAGACTTTGAGGTCATCTTCACACTAGAACACCTCCTGATGCTTTAGTGAAGGATTGCTGTTAGCTCTGCCTCTTAAATGTCCTTATTTTTATTTATTTGGTGTTCTGTTAACAGTGACTCTCATGACTATGTGAGAAGCTGCCAGCAGCTGGTCTGAGCTTTGACTCTCCTGTTCAAAATGAGCTTCTAACCCGATGCATCGAGTGCTCTGGCTAGAAAAGCAATTTCAGGTAGGTCAGTGCATCTTGCATTTTCAAGCAAGTATGTTTTGGAGTGGTGTATTCATTCAGTACCTTGTTTACTGTGACCTGAATTGGAGCAAGTTCTTGTGTTGGACATTTTGGATATTTCACAAACTGTCTAACTCCAGTATTAAATTGTAAAATATTAGGGAAAGACAGCTGAAAGATCCCTTTGATCAGTTCCTTCTGCCTGAATCCCGGGAAGGATGACTAAGAGCAAAACTTGGTGATGTAGATTGTAGATAAATGCTCCCAAAACCCTACTTGGAAGGAAATCTTTGCCCTTCTGGGTGTGAAAACTGGAGTGATATATTGTGTAGACTGCCAGAATGGTAGCTGGAATACCTGTGTTCTGCTCCAGCTCTGGCTTTGACATAGATAAATGACCTTCAAAGAGAGAATAAATGGGGTGTATGCCCTTTATTGCTGCTTGTAGTTGTGTTTTTGTCTTCTAGTAATCTTCTGAAATTGTGTGAGGATTTGCTGAAAGGCATCTCATAAGATTTGTTGTGGTTTTGTGGGGTTTGGTCCATGCTGGAAAGCTCTGTGACTGATTGAAGAGCTAGAGGGGAGGTGTAGTGAGAATCAGAAAATAAAAGTGGAGTTTTGGATGTAAAGATTCTGAGAGTGTTCTAAAAACATTTATTTGTTTATGTGCAGCCCCAATGTCCAGCACCTGGAGTGAACATGAGTCTCCCATGCCTCCCATTCCTATTTGGGAAACCTTTTGCCTTTTTCCTGGAAATGTTCTGGAATATTAGTGAACCTTAACTAGCTGATTGTGAGAGGCTGTGGTGGGAGACAGAGCAGAAAAGCAACTTCCAGTTGTGATTCTTCCTAATCCAGCTGAATTCTCCCTGCAGGTGCCCTGAGTACATTTGTCTTTGGAAAATTTGGATTTAGCCCCTTCCCTGTGGCTGTTCCAATACTGCATCTCTCTGGATCTCAAAGGCTGCATAATGAAGATGTTCAGTTGCTTTTCCATAGAATCTGTAAGAAATACCACCAGAAACCCTGAGAAAAATTCTATGGCTAGACACCAAGACTGCTGAAATTGTGGGAAATAATTTTTTTGCATGTCACAGGTCAAGTGAATTATGAGCAGGTTTTTGCAGTCGTTGCTGTCTGAAAGCTGCCTCTGTGTCCCAGCTGTTCTGGACAAACTGTAGCATCAAGACTTGTTTACAGCAGTTGTGAAAAATTCTTACTTTCCCCACCCTTGTTTAAGTACATCAGTATTGGGAGCAGGAGACACTTTGAGCAGACACCTGAAGCTCCTGTCACTGCATTGATTCAGCTTCTGTTTGCTCTGCATCCAATCCATGGCCGTGATGAATAATGCAGGAATCTATTACTTAAAGTTTAATGCAGCTTTAATCGTGCTTGGACCATTAGAGGTGCAGTGCAGGAGGTTGCTCTGCTCTGCTCTGTGCTAAACAGAAAAGATTCAAACCAGGTGTGGTTGGGTCTGTGTTATTTGGTTGTTCCCTTTACCCAGGGCAGTGACTGTCCCCTGGGCTGGCCCTGCTGAGGGACCTCGAGGGCTGTGTCCAGTTCTGGGCCCTCCCAGAGAGCCCTGGAGGGGCTGGAGCTTGTCCAGGCAAGGGAACAGAGCTGGGGAAGGGGCTGGAGCCCCAGGAGGGGCTGAGGGAGCTGGGAAGGGGCTCAGGCTGGAGCAAAGGAGGCTCAGGGGGGCCCTTCTGGCTCTGCACAGCTCCTGACAGGAGGGGACAGCCAGGGGGGGCTGGGCTGTGCTGCCAGGGAACAGGGACAGGACAAGGGGAAAGGGCCTCAAGCTGTGCCAGGGGAGGCTCAGCTTGGACACCAGGAGGAATTTGCCCATGGAAAGGGAGCTCAGGCCTTGGCAGGGGCTGCCCAGGGAGGTTTGGAGTGCCCATGCCTGGAGGTGTCCAAGGCAGGGCTGGAGGTGGCACTGAGTGCTCTGGGCTGGGGACAAGGTGGGCATTGGGCACAGCTGGGACTCCATGGGCTGGGAGGGCTTTTCCAACCTAAAATAATTCTGTGATTCTGTGGCACAGCTTGTCATTTATGTGCAGATATTCCCTTGCAGGTGCCTTGGTGTCTGTGGCCTCTGGTTTTTACTGTATTTAGCTCAATCTGTGACAACATATGCCCTGTACTCGTGGGGTCAGAGAGCACGAGGATGACTCTGCTGTGATCCAGGGATCTCACAGTGGAGTATCAAGGCCCTGCTGTCTCTTCAATGGCTTATTTTTTCTTCTTGGTACGAGTATTATTTTTTTAAAAAGGGAAAAACATCCCTTTCATCAATTGTTCCCTTTGCAGAAATTGAGTCTTAAAATAATCCAGGAAGCCTTTTGTTATATAAATATACTCATCCTCCAGCTTGGCACGGAATATGCTTGACAGAGCTGCTTGCTGAATTCTGTTTAAAACTTGAATTTCAGTGGCTATGAAGGAGAAACCCTGGGCTCAGAGAGCAAAGCAAACACTGATTGCTTTGTAATCACAGTCTTACAGGGACTGTTTACAGCAGTGGAAAACAGAGGTTCATGTCTGGAACTCAGTTTCTGTGTCTCAGTGATTTTTGTTTCAGCTTGTTACAGGCAGGTATGCTCTTACCTACCAAATTTAGCTCCATGGAAAGAACAGCATATGTACAGTCTTTTGAAAATATTCCTGCTTAAGCTGTTTGCTCAGGAATAGAATTGTGTGTGAAGCAAGGGCTTAGAATGGTTAACAGTAAATTCCAGTGCAGAACACTCAGTAGTGAGATCTCCCAGTTAAGTGGGCAACAGTTGGCTAGAGCAGATGTTTAAATAGAAAATGAACAAAACATCGCCAAAAAAGCCCCTCACAAACTCAAAAATTCATCAACTATAAAAACTCTCCACCCTGTGAATTTCAAATAATCTTTGTTAGGAGTGGTGACTGTTTTCTGGGTGTTATCTTGTGCATATGAAAGCACCTGGGAGGGGAATTTATGAATCATGGAGTTTTTCTGTGTCCTCTATAGGCCACGCTTTTGTTGTGACATTGGCTTTCAAAGTGATGCCTTTGGTTTGGTTTGCAGCAAGTCTGAGCTTCAAGCTGCTGCTAACTGAGGAGGTTGGACTCAGTGGTATAGGAGGTCTTTTCCAACTTAAATGGTTTGATGATTCCTCCCAACTTTTTTCAGATGCATTCATCAAGGTCATCCCAGTGAAGTGGGAATGTTCAGAGGATGCTGCAGGATGTGCCTGGGTGGTTTTGGTACAAACACTGAGTCCACAGGTGGTGTTCTAAGAGCAAGAAGAGTGAAGAGTGAATCCATGCACTCCCCCAGGAGTACCTGAATCCAGTCTGCTGTGCTGCTGCCTCCTCCCATGGTAATGGGCTGATGGTGCACTAAGAAAAGAGGGAAGACTCCAAGCAAAGTAAAGAAGAATCACAGAATGGTTTAGTTTGGAAAGGGCCTTAAAGTCCATTTTCTCTCATCCCCTGCCGTGGGCAGGGACACCTTCCACCATCCCAGGTTGCTCCAGGCCTGTCCAACCTGGCCTTGGACACTCTCAGGCAGAGGGCAGGCACAGCCTCTCCGGGCAATGACATCTTTGATACTTAACCAAAACTGAAGGTTTAATGGAATGTTGGAGCAGAGATTTTCTATACCCTGTGTTCAATTTGTTGGATCAATCAGATTGGCTTTTGGTAGATTTCCTAGCTGCTTATTCAATGGCTTGGCTTGTTATGAGTGCTGTGGATAATTTCCTTCTTTTCTCCTGATTTATTTGCCTTCAGACATGTAGCTGCTCCCGTGTTTCCTGGAAAATGGAAAGGATGTGCTAGCAGGAAATGGCTGTAGTTAATGAAAATAGGCTGTACCTGCTGATGATTAATCCCTAATCCAAAGAGGGAACGTTCCCTCTCTAGTTTTGTGGCCTGAATTAGCATCTGACTGTTCCTTTGTCCTGAGGCTTGCTCTGAATGACTCCGGGATTGATTCATGGCTCAGGGCCCCCAGTAATAGGATTTCCTGTGAGGGTGTGTCGACAGTCCTTGCACAGGTTCAAAAGGAAAATAGGTTTTTCCTCTTGTGTTGCATCCTCTGGACTTGTGCCCCTTGGCTTTGGCTCCTTTTTCTCCCTGACTCTCAACCCTCGAGTTTTCAGCTGGGATTTGATGGCTGCTGCCATCCCAGCTCCTTTCAAGTGTCTCATCATCCACCCAAGGCGTGTTGGGAGGGGCAGACCATGTTCTCCTTGGGTTGAAGAGTGAACATAAATACATTTAGTGCTTCTCTGAAAGGCTTTCAAGTGCAGCACTGCTCTTTTGCAGCTCTTTTTGCTTCCTTTGAAGGCTGAGCAGCCGCTGCTGAACTCAGGGCTGCAGTTCGTGACTGCTCCCTCAGCAAGCAGTTAAAACATCAGCTATTACACTGACGTGCAAATGTTATTTTGTGCTGAAGTCATGCTGGAAATAGTTCAAAATGTCTTGTTTATTTGGATTCACGAGGGGCACGCTGTCTCACTGAGCTCTAATCTTGTTTTGCTCTCAACTTTCTTTGCAATCAGCAGAGCTGTATTCAAACTACACTGAGAGATTTAAGGTACCTCTTGGCCTGCACCCCAGGAGCCACAGACTGAGGGCAGCACCCCTGGGTTTGTAGCTTTTGGGAAGTTATTAATCAGTTGTTTTCCCCCAGCCTCAGTCCGTAGATGGATGGAACAGACTCTGTTCCTGTGTCGAATTAAACCCTCTGCTCTGTGCTCAGGTGAGACCCCACCTGCAGAGCTGCCCCAGCCCTGGGGCCCAGCACAGGAGGGACCTGGAGCTGCTGGAGAGAGCTCAGGAATGAGTCCATGGGAGGCACCAGGATGAGCAGAGGGATGGAGCAGCTCTGCTGGGAGGAAAGGCTGGGAGAGCTGGGATTGTTCAGCCTGGAGAGAAGCTCTGGGGTGACACAACTGTGACCTTCCAGAGCCTGAAGATGGAGAGAGACTCTGTACAAGGGATGGAGTGACAAGGGGGAATGGATTCCCAGTGCCAGAGGGCAGGGACAGATGGGATATTGGGAAGGAATTGTTCCCTGGCAGGGTGGGAGGCCCTGGCACAGGGTGCCCAGAGCAGCTGTGGCTGCCCCTGGATCCCTGGAAGTGTCCAAGGCAAGGTTGGTCAGGACTTGGAGCAGCCTGGGATGGTGGGAGGTGTCCCTGCCCACGGCAGGGGGTGGCTTGGTGGGCTTCCAACCCAAACCTTTCTGTGATGTCTTACTGCATAAGCACTCATTTGTTCATTATTTTAATGACAGATGCACTTGTTTAAAATTACTCCACGTTTTTGCAGTTTCATTGTTTAGCAGCTAATACAATTATTTGGATTCTTGGAGAAGATGCTTTGTTTTAGTTTGCTCCTTAACTGTTTTTCTCCGTGTTTGCAAGATGCATGAAAACAAAAAGGTTTTTTTTCCTGGCCTGTGCTGCCCTGCCTATGCTGTCCCTGTTCCCAGGGAGGAGTTGAAAGCCTGTCAGCAACTGTTTTGACAGATTTTTGTGTACTGCTTAAGAAGACAATAAGTTACATCTCTCATATTTTGCTGTGCAGGGATAGATACACAGCAAAGGGTGGGTGAAATATTTGGTACGAGTGTGCTGAGGGATTTTGTAGTCCCAGCACAGTATGTCTGCTCTATCACCAGAGTCCTGTGTGATTGTCTCAGCTGCTCAAATCATGTGTGCCTCTCAGCAACATCCAGGCAGGTTTAAATGTCCTCCTGGCCAGAGCATGCTCCCACCTCCAGGTTCTTCCCTGCATTGTGGAGCATCCTCGCAGCCATCTCCAGATACTGACACGTCACTAAATTCCCTAAGCTTTGCTAAGAGTTTCTTGGAAAGCTGATGCAGCCTGGGGAGCTCTCTGAGCTGTGCGTGGCACATCCAGAAAGCAGAACGGTGAGGGACAGGCTTTGCACAGAGGCTGTGTCATTACTAGGATCTGTTAACGGGGTGACCTCAGGTGTTTTGTGGGCGCTGACCCAGATTAGCAGAGGCAGTTCTTTGTGTCTGCCCCCGCCCCAGGTCCTGGTGGTCTGTGCCAGCAGGAGTGCCCTGCCCTAGTGCTGCTTCCCAGATTCAGGGGCAGCACTTAACTTGCTCTCAATATTTTGTTACGATTTCTCTCTCTGTGAGGCTTCTCAGGGGAGGCAGCTGAATACCAAGACACTGTCTCCAGCTCTACAGTTTTGCTGATCTGTTTGAAGTCCCCAGACAGTTGATCAGGCAAACTTGCTGCTAAATGGATGATCTAATTCCCAGTGAATGCTGTGATCACAAGCATTACCCTACATCACAGAAACGATTTGAAAACTGGTGCTACTCCTCAAGCTGTCAGTTGTCTTTCAGCACCCTCGTTGTGCTCTTTCATCTTTAAATGCTTGTGCTGAAGCTCAAACAAACTTACCTGTCAGCAGCTGCAGGAATGTCTCTTCTGTCTCCAGCTCCTTCCTGGCTGTAGCTGGCAGTTTAAAAGCTGTTTATGGAGGAGATAAAGCAAGGAGCTCTCTTGTAGCTGCTGTTTCTCTAAATGATTTTTCTTATACTCCAGTAATATCAGCACAAGGTTGTGTTGGTGCTTTGTGAGGGTTGCTCACCACGAGTTCTATGCTCAGAACCCTTGAGGACATGAGCAGGGCAGAAAGGTGTCCCTGTTCAGTGGGTGGAGAGATGGTCTGGAGAGAGGTGACTTCCTGGAAAAAGAATGGAACAAAGCACCCGGCAAACCTGACTACCTGAGGAGTGGCCCCCAGCAGAGGAATGCTGTTTCACAGCCCACAGATAACAGTGGTTGGAATTTTACAAGGGAGAGCTCTTTTGAAACCTGAAATTCATAGACTCATAAAATCATCAGGTTGGAAAGACCTCTGGGATCATCCAGTCCCAGCTGTGCCCAATGCCCACCTTGTCCCCAGCCCAGAGCACTCAGTGCCACCTCCAGCCCTGCCTTGGACACCTCCAGCCATGGGCACTCCAAACCTCCCTGGGCAGCCCCTGCCAAGGCCTGAGCACCCTTTCAGTGAAGCAATTCCTCCTGAAATTCCATGTGGAATATCTAAGAAAGTCTGTTTTTTGCCGACCTGTTTATTTTTTCATCTCAAGGGGAGGTTCTAGATGGTCATTTCAGTGAAAGCCCAGTTCTCATCACAAGTCCTTCCTTTCTGTTCCAGCTTACAAAACCGTACAGTAGGAGTGAGTACCTGACGAATTGCCTCAAGGAACAACTTTATTTTTACACTACAGCCTTGCAAAAAGCAAGTCTAAAAACGTAGATATTAATAAAACAGCAAATTTTTGATTGCATCCTTCTGCTTCTTGCTTGTGCAAGAGGCACCATCCTTGTTAAAGTCACTAAATCTGAAGCTCATTCTCTGTTTGTAAAACCATAAAAACCCACCCATTTTTTCCATGTTGATGCACTGGTTGGTTAGTTTTATCTGGAGAATTTTGAGACTCAGCCAGGGTCTGTTTCTCTGTGGTAATTTGAGGTGGAGTGAAAATGGACACTTCAAAGCAATCCTGTGTTGTCATCCTGTGCATTTGAGATGCTGAAAACAGGCCAAAAAAAAAAATAAATAAAAATCTGTGTCCCAGCAGGAGTTTGAGGCTACAGCTCTGCCCCTGGGTGTACTGTGAATGTTAATGACACAGAACTGTGGGGACTGTTTGCACATGAAAAGAGGAAACCCAGGTGTGTTGAGCAGGAATCAGGTGTGTGCTACAAGGTCAGTGAGAGCAGCAATTGGTTACTAATAAAAAACCAGGTCATTTTCTGTGCACCTCCTTAGGGGTCACTTTGCTGGTGCTGCAGGAGGAAATAATAACTATAGGTGATCTACGTATGTGTATATGTATTTATTTGATGGGGTTTTTTTTACCAAAAAACATCTTCAGATGAATAGAGGGAGGAAGGCACATGCACAGCCAGGGATGTGGTTAATTCCTTGCTCTGCTGCTCCAGAAAAGTTTTGGAAGCATCTGTTTTGAGGTATTGAGAGATAACTGCATTTTGCAGGCTCTTATCTGTCTCTGAGACCTAAAGCTTGTTTCTTGCAACCATGGCAGAATGCAAAAACATTATTAGTTTTGGGTTGTGTTCTGCTCTTGGGAGGCTTTTTTCTGAATTTGGAGGTTCTTTTACTGCAAATAACTTCAAAGTTAAAATAGTAAATGAATAAATATTATTAGTGAAGGAGTAGATGACAGCTACTGTAAAAATAATTTTAAAAATCACCTTTTTCTCCATGGTTCTCCATGTCCTGAATCCTCCATCTCCAAAAAGAAAAAGGTTCAGGAAAGGATGATGAAGGTGATCAAAGGCTTGGAATGGCTGTTGTATAAAAGGAAATAAATAAACTTTGTCTCTTCAGCATGAAGCAGAAATGAGTGTGAGGGGAAGAAGCAAGGAGAAGAATGTTATGCAGATTGGAAGCTTTGCATATTCCAGAGAAGATTACTGCACCTCACTCAAAAAAAGCCCAAGGAAGCAACAAGCTTATAAAAGGGAAATTTTCCTTTGGTAGTACACAGTTATGCTGTGGTATTCCTGGTGGCCAGGATGTTGCTGGAAGGTGAGAGCTTCAAAGGAGGCTGGCTAAAACCCATCCTATCAAAGACAATGTCTCCTGGCTCAGGGAACAGATATTAAAGCAGTGTTGGGAGGAATCCCAGGCTGGCAGAGGCTGGAGGGAGCTCAGTGGGCACCTGGTGCCCCCTGGGTGCTCCAGCAGGGCCATCCCAGAGCCCAGGGCACAGCAGTGTGTGCACACAGCTCTGCACTGGCCCCAGGGAGGAGAGCCCAGAGCCTGTGTGGCCAATGTGCTCAGGGCTGGGCACTGCCCAGGGCAGAAGTTGTGCCTCCTGTGCAGGGCAATTGCTGGGCTCAGTCCCTGCCCGTGGCTCTGGGGCCATTGCTGGGCCCTGGAGCAGAGGCTGGGCCCTGCTGGGAGCCCTCCCTGCACACAGGGACACCCAGGGCTGAGGGCCCCTCTCAGCTGGGGCTCCTCTCCAGCCTGAGCAGCCCCAGCTCCCTCAGCCCTTCCTGGGCACCGAGATGCTCCAGACCCTGCCTCAGCTCCAGGAGCTCCTGGCCCTGCTGTGCTCAGGAGCCACAGCTGGACACAGCAGCCCAGAGGTGCCTGCAGGGCTGGGCACAGGGGCAGCGTCCCTCCCTGACCTGCTGCCACTGCTCTGCTGCTGCCCCCAGCATCCCATTGGCCTCCTTGGCCCCAGGACACTCTGCTGGCCCAGGGACAGCTCGGTGTCCCCCAGCACCCCCAGGACACTCTGCTGGCCCAGGGACAGCTCCGTGTCCCCCAGGTCCTTCCCCACAGAGCTGCTCCAGCAGGGCCCCCCAGCCTGTGCTGGTGCCTGGGCTTGTTCCTGTCCAGGTGCAGGACTTGCTTCCCCCTTGTTGAAAAAGGTATCACTGCCTTTGTTAAACTTTTTGTGGAAACATGTAACTTCCTTTTGTAAGCAGGTCAGAAATAAAACCCAGCTGTTGTGTAGCTGTGTAACAGGGGGGGCTACAACCTGGAGTAGCAGATGAAATGTGGGGTTTCTTGGCTTCCATGCTATTTCCTACTTTTGCTAGGTAATGGGAAACAGGCAAGGAATAGCAAGTGATTCAGGTGATAAAAAGCTGGTGTTTAGGAGCAGATGATAGCAGCAGTTGTCTTGGCTGATTGGGCTGTGTTCCTTTCCCAAAATTCTGCAGTCTGGAGCATGTATGGAGTGGGGTGGGTTGGGGTGGCAGTGTGCCAGCTGGTGTGGGGCAGTGATTGGCTTTCTCTGGTGCCCTGGAGACAGACAGGCCCCAGCATTTCCCTGCACACTGGATTCTGAGCCTGACACGATGTTTGGGTAGGGCTGGGATTGCACCTTCAGCCAGGGAGGGCGAAGGTTCCTTACGCTGCACAGCACTTTTTACTACACGCAGGGGGGTGGCTTGACTGCCATATGGAAGGACTGAATTTCCCTGGAGATTTTGACGTTCAGCAGCATGTGGGTGTTAGGAGGCTTTGGGAGGTGGAGGAGGATGGAGTTGGAATAATGTCCTTTGAATCAGAGCTGTTTTGATCTTCTAGAAATAAACTGGCTGCTGTATAAAGAGGGGAGAAATCCTCCAACAGTGGACCACTCCAGGATTTTGTGCAGAGAAGAAAGACTTGGAGAAAGAGCTGTTTAAGGATTCATCCTGGTCTGAGTGGGGTAGAAAGCCAAGTCTGAGTGAACATATGTGGAGTAGCTGACAATGCTGCACACACATGTTCAACAGCCATAGCTTGAAAATGGAAAGAGACCCTTGGTTCAGTAGGCTCCAGCCCAAGGCATGGGCCTGGTAACCTGTGTGATAACTTGGGGAGTAAATTCCGAGTGATTTATCCCTCTTCTGATCTCTCTTGAACTCTGATTGCTCGTGTCTGTTGCTGTCAAGTGGCTGCGTCTGTATTTATGAGCAAGGTGGAAGCTACTGACCTGTTTTGCCTCCTCTGAAAGGCAAGTGGCAGCTCTCTCTGAGATGGCAAGGGTGGTATTTCTGCATGTGCTTGGACTAAATTTACTGCAGGGAACTGAAAAGTGTGGATGGTGACGACTGCTGGAAGGAAAGGCGTGTATTTACTGCTCAGTGGCAATAGATTTATAGACAGATAGTTTGGTTTATAGATAAATATTGTTGCCTCTATTTCTGTAGCCATAAGCAGTAGATTTTAAAGCCTAAACTTTGCTATAATCTAGGGACCTTTTTACATTTTTTTTCCCTATCCCATCTGCCGAGTTCTTCGCTGGCGGCTGAGGCGTCACGTGGCGCCAGGAGAGCCAAGAGAAGTGACGCATCCCGGTATCCCATGGTAACTCTCCTTTTCCTTCGTTTTTAGCTCGTTTGCTTTGCTCCCAGATAGAATAACCTGTCTGTGGGATTAGATTGGCTCTGCTCACTCACAGGTGAAGGAGAGGTTACAGGGTTTTTTTCACTCCTGAAAACGGCTTGCAGTCGGTGACCCAAATTGCCCTCTGAAAGGGAAAGAAAGAGCACAGCAAAACACAAGGCAGCAACCCCACTGCAAGCCAGCACCAGCCCCCACCAAGCCCAGAAATCTCCCAGTTCCCCACCCAAACTTCTCAACATGCAGGAAGCATCGGTGGGAGTTTACTCTTTGTTTGCCATTCAGGATATTGAATATTCTCCTCTCTGAGAAGTTTCTACAAACCACAGGTAGGTACCCTGCAAGTGAGGCACAGTTCTCACCAAAGCTAAATTTGC
Source organism: Thryothorus ludovicianus (assembly GCA_013397245.1). NCBI lineage: Eukaryota > Metazoa > Chordata > Aves > Passeriformes > Certhiidae > Thryothorus > Thryothorus ludovicianus. The sequence continues at coordinate 267,466 of VZTB01016709.1, read as the reverse complement.
AGTTTGGGTCTTGCAGTTCACACAGGTTTTCCTACTGGAAACTTGTTAAGTGAGGCTTGCTTTTTTTCTTGCCCCCTCCTTTTCTTCACCACCCCCATCAGTTGTTTTTAACCTCTGGTTCCTGTATGCAGCTACTGCCTGCATTTTTGTTAGAAATATCCTACTTATCCCCCAAGAAAAGTTCATGGTTTTGCATCCAAGTATGCTGAAGTTTTCTAGAATTCTGATAATTTTTTGAAAAATGGATCATTTAATTATGGAATCATTAAATGGCTTGGGTCAGATGGGACCTTAAAGCCCATCTTGTTCTGCCCCTGCCACAGGCAGGGACACCTTCGTTTATCCCAGGTGGCTTCAAGCCCCATCCACCCTGGCCTTGGACACTTCCAGGGATCCAGGGGCAGCCACAGCTGCTCTGGGCACCCTGTGCCAGGGCCTGCCCACCCTCACAGGGTACCATTAATTGAAAGCCATTTTCTCCTCTGTGTCTGTATATCCACTGTAACTTTACTGTATTAAACCAGCCATGGTATTAGGCTGCAAAAGGAGTATCTCTTCACTGGGTGTAAACAGTGAGTAGAGCCCTTGCAGAGAGAGACCTCAAACATGTTCTTGCATCCTGTTTCCAAACTCTTCTGTGCCTGTTTTCTGTGTGCACTGAAGCACAGATAAAGCGATGTGTGTCTGGTTTAACTCTGCCCTGCCGACTGGATTTTTGCTTTAGGGCACAGCTTTCACAAACCCAATTTATCCTGAGGGAGGAAGAAGAAAAGACTGGTTTTGCTCACACATAATCCCAGTGTAGTGGAGGAGTCGGTGGTGAAGTTTTTCAGTGTGGCAGGATTTGCATTTGCTGTTGCCACAGCTACAAGTGAGCTCACAGCATTTCAGTCCCTCAGCCAGGGACGAGCTGGAGTTTTCAGAGTGAAGGCACCAGTGCACCCAGATGATTCATTCTGGTGTGTCCAAGGGCTGGGGAATCACTTCTTGAATGGGAGAGGATGCTGTGGTGTGCGGGGGAGGAGGCAGGAGATGCAGTCTGAGCAGTTTGAGGCTGCCCAGATTTGGGGCATGAGCTGGGTGATGTGAGCTGGGAACAGGCTGCTGAGCTGTCACCTGAAGCACAACATCCCTGCGGGCACCTGGATGTTGGGAAGTATCCCAGGACTTCTCTGATGTGCTTCCTCTGGCTTTGCTCCAAGCAGGTATTTAGTGCAGATCTCTCTTCTCATCCTATCAGGACTGAATTCCCTTCTGTTCCGTTTCAGTTCCAGGCAGTCCATCCTGCTGCCCCGGGTTTGCATGGGGACTGCTGCTGCCTGGGTAAATCCAAACAATAGCCTGCTTGTGGCAGCTGAAAGTGGTGCTGCAAAAAAAATCCCTCTTCTGTAATTGCAGGAAAAAAACAAGCCTGTGTGCAGCAGGAAGCAGCAAGATTCTATTAACTCATACTTTCAATTTTTTTTCCCTGCGTCGTCTGCACAGTCTGTGATGATTTAAGCATAAATTGCTTAGGAAAAGTCCTTGGCCTTTTATTTAGTTACTGATTGTTTGCATGGCAGGGGATTGGGAGGTTAAGGTCTCTTCCAACCCAAACCGTTCCATGATTCTGCAGTTTGGGTGGGTGTCTGAGGATCACTGTATCCAGAGATTTGCCACTGTAACCATTGTAAGTAAGTGTGGAATGTTTAATAAGGAGATAATTGGATGTCTACCCTCATCTAGATAAGATTTAAAAACTTTGAGCTGTCTTGCTGTCAGGTTCTTGTTCCCAAGGAAAGCCTTGCTGGCTGGTGCCTTTGACCTCCAGGATTGCCTGCTGCTCTTGTTATCAGTGTTTCATAAGCTGCCTGCAGTGGCCTTTTCCTGCTGATTCTTACCCTTGGAATGGTTAACAAAACCTCTCTGTTATCATATGCAAAGAACTACTGTGACACTGCTAAGAAGTCTTAGACCTGTTGTGTGAGACAGAGGCTCCAGGGACAGAAAAGCTGGAGATGGGAGGGAACTGTGAAATGTGGCCAGCTCAGCTGATCCAGGTATCTGAAACTAAAGGGAGGAACTGAATCAGAAGTGTTGTGAGCAGTTGTTTGACACTTTTTCCCCCAACATACAGCTGTAACTTGTCACACAGGTCACTTCACTGGCATCCTGTCTATCGACCTTGGGCTCATTTAAAGATTTCATTATTGCACTTGGTTGGTGATGTTGAGGTTTTGAATTTCTGTGTTTGAAAGTGCTTTTGTATTGATGATGTGCTTTTTTTTTTTTTTTTTTCTGTGTTGGAGGCCTTTTTCTGCTGTGACTTCCTATTTTTGGAGCTATGGGTGTGTAGGTTTATGGATTAAAAAAAACAAAGCCCAACTGTGACCTCAGGAATCAAACTGTAACTCTGACACAGAGGGAGGACAAGAGTTTGGGGCAGCACAGAAACAAAGTGAGTCTCCAGAGGATGTGTTTGGACAGGCAGGAGGGATGATACCTGCAGAGAACTGTGTCTTTTCTGATCTGCAGGTCAAGGGCAGGGGCATCTCCAGGCTCCGCTTTGCCTTTGTGTACACCCTGCAATAGATGTGGAACAGGGGAATTCAGCTTGTATTTGACAAGGAAATGCCAGGTCCCGTAGCAGGTGGAACAAAACAAGCAGCAGGTCAAGCTGAGGGGCCACTGGCCACCGAGGGTACAGGAAGGTGCATTTTTCAGCTTATAGGAGCCCCCTCAGTGTGTGTTGAGCTTCTAGGGCAGACAGGGAAGCTAAACAGCGAAATTACGGATTTGTTACTTGGATTGATGATAAAATGGAGGAAGACTGTAGGCTTTCATACAGCCAGAAGTGCCAGAATTGTGAGACACAGGAATACTGCTTCTCTCTGCTTTTTTTTGGATGAGGCTGGCCAAGGAATGAAGGTCAGAATTACTGGGGAAAGCCTTTTGGCACCAGCTCGGTGCTGTCTGCAAGTGAAGTTTATCCCTGCAGGCAGCTGCTCGCCCCAGTGACTGGCCAATTCTGGTTTTTGTTATTTGGTTATTTGTTTTTTCTTCTCTTAGTAACTCTCCAAAACACACTGCAGGGTGTCTGGTGGCACCTAAGGGGTTACCTGTGCAGGCAGGAGAAAAAAGAAGAGCAGAGCTGCTCTCCTGGAGATCTGTATTTGTACTTCTGTCTGGAGCTTTTGGACTCGTTGTGGTCCCTGTGCCACTGTGATGAGCCTCTGCAGGTGACACCAGCTGCACAGAGTCTGCCCTGAGTCGATGCTCCCGCTCTTGGCCACAGGGATTTTGTGGTCTGTTCCCCTGGTAGAAGCCAAAGGAATGGGTCTGGGCACGAAAACAATTTTGTGGAACCATGACAGTTTATCTGGTTTAGATGCATAAAGATGCAATTATGGCTTGAGAGAAGTGTTTTGAAGACTTCTGGGGAGTTTGGGTGGATGGAAGAGCTCTGCAGGATCCAAAAGAGCCTGGGGAAGTGCTTACCCAGAGTGTATTGGCACAAGGTATTCCTGTGTTCCTTGGGTTCCTTTCACCATGAAAAGGCAAATTAAAAAGGAGTTTCTGCTGCCCAGTGGGTTCTGGTGAGGTATTTGTATTGGACAGTAATTGTTTCCCATGGGAATCCATCTCCCTTCCTTTCTAAGAGGCTTGTTTTGATCTGACATTGTGGTGGGATTTAATCTTACAGTACAAGAAATTAAACAGAGGTTTAAGCATAAAAATATCCCACTTACCCCCAAATCTCAGAATGACTTTTGAACAGGCAGGAGAGAATCCCTCTGTGGATTGTTTTCTCTGTTGTTTTTTTATTGGTCCTAAAAATGTTGAGAGGTTATAATTAGAATAATAAACATTTGCAACGGAATTTTCTACAGTCAGCTTTCATTTAACACTGAAAGCCCTGGAAAGCCTGGTCCATTTTGGGATGCTGAAGACAAAGTAAATTTCTTCCTGTTTTATTTAAGAGCTGCTTGATGGATGAGTTTTCCTTTATTTAGTAGTGTACCAAAACCAGTCATTTGCTGTGTAAACAAAGGGTCACATTCATAACAGCAACTAAGCAAGGGCAGTGACTTAAAGGGGGAATATCTTGGTATTGCAAGTGTTTAATAAATAATAGAGGTCTTTTGTGGCAAAATCTTCCTGAATTTGTACCATATTGACCACACAAAGTCCCACAGCTTTTCCTAGGCAGGAGGGAGAGCTGCTGTGTCCGTCTCTGTGGCACTGTCCTGTTACACAGTGTATCTGGGGAAGGAACACTGTTCTTTTTGTCCCCAGATGAACCATCCTAAACTCTGTTGGGGTTCCTGTTGGTTGGGGCTGTAATGAAAACCCTGGCTGTGGGGTGTTGGTTTTATGGCGAGTCATCATTCATGCTCTCAGTGTGTGTGTAAGGATTTTCCCTGTGCTTCAGTTCCTGCATTTTTGGTTCAAGACCACTCTGAAAATGCATCTTGGCTATGTAGGTGCCTCAGGTGATACTCAGGCTCCAGATCTGCTCCTTTGGGGCAGGATAGAATCCTGGCAGGCTGTGGATTGATGTGCAATTTCCATATATAATTATTTCTCTTAGTGTGTGCGTGCCTGTGTTTTTATTTCTCTGATTCCCTGAAACTCTGGCCAATTGTTCCTTATTCTGCCAGCAGCATCCCAGGATCCTTGGGGTGGATCTCACAGCAATGTCCTGGACATGCAGCATCCCTGATTCTCCGTTGGTTTGGTTTGTTCGGGGTTTCAATGCCAGGTACAACCTGCTGGTACCTTCCAGCTCTAACTCTTGTAGAGGAGCCACTCTCCTCCAGCAGGGTAGCACAGACACAGGGCTGGTGAAGCTTTGCCGACAGTGAGGAGCTGAGTTGGGCTGTAATTAGCAGCCTCTCTTTTCCCTTGCAAGTCCAGAGCAATCCTTTCTGTGTTTAGTTGGTTCTGCTTTATGTGGTTTAATTCAGAGTGAACCAGTGGCTCATGCTGCCCAGGAGAGAAGTCCCGTGTAAATGTTTGTTGTGGGTTTGCGTCGCTGTTGGCGGTTCCGAGCAGCCAATGAAACGCAGCTGGAGATTTCTGAGGGCTTGCAGCTCAAAGCGGTTTATTCAAAGGAAGCAGCACTTCTATCGTGTGCTTCTCAATCTACAGGCGGATAGGTTAGTGAAATTATACAATAGCCTCATTGGTCAAGAAGGCCAACACCTCTTCAGAGAAACATCCTTCAGAGCTTAGCAAAATCATCACGTACCATGGTTAGGAAAACATCAGGTGCCAAGCTCTGTTTTGGATTCTTTTATCATGTTTTCCCAAGCTAGGCCTGGGAACACTGCAACTGAACCTTTCTGAACACTCTGTGTTCTGCCACAGGTTTGTTGTGTGCCCTAAGTGCTGCAAGTCCTCAGCCTCCCCAGGAGGAGCTGCTTTGATGTTTGGAGATGCTGGTCTAGTCTTCATGTTCACAGCTGCAGGAATTTTAAAGACGAAACTGTGAGCTGAGAATCCGAGCCCTGTGCAGATCTTTGCAGGGGATGTCTGTCCTTTCTGGACTGCCTCTACTGTGCACCTACTCATGGAATCCCTGAAGAGTTAGGAGGGGCCTTAAATCCCATCCACTGCTACCTCTCNCAATTCCTTCCCAATAGCCCATCTGTCCCTGCCCTCTGGCAGTGGGAAGCCATTCCTCTTGTCCTGTCACTCCAGTTCCTGTTGTAGGGTCCCTCTCCAGTTTCTCTGTATCCCTTCAGATCCTGGAAGGAGCTGTGAGGTCTCCACACAACCTTCACTTCTCCAGGCTGAGCAGCCCCAGCTCTCCCATCCTGCTCCATAGGGGAGGTGCTCCAGTGCCCTCAGCAACTCCATGGCCTCCCCTGGGCTCTCTTCCAGCAGCTTCAGGTCCCTCCTGTGCTGGGCCCCAGGGCTGGGGCAGCTCTGCAGGTGGGGTCTCACCTGAGCACAGGGCAGAGGGGCACAATCCCCCCCTCCCCTGCTGCCCACACTGGGGGCTCAGCCCAGGGCACGGGGGGGTTCTGGGTCCCAGCTCTCACCCACAGCACCCCCAGGTCCTTCTCCAGGGCTGCTCTCAGACACTTCCCTGCCCAACCTCTCCTTCTCCACCAGAATCCAGCTTGGTAGTCACAAGTGGAACAGTCCATAAAAACCATCCCAGACTCCTGGATGAAAGCATGGTATGGCTTAGAGCCATGGATCCTGCCAGAAAATGCACCTGCTTGGGGCAGCGACTGGGCCAGCTGACCCCAGAAGTACCTTGTAAGGTAGGGCATCTGCAGACTTGGTGACACCAGGCTAACCTGGGAAAACACCTGTGAACCAATGCTTGCAGGGAGTCAGATGAAAACTGCAGTGATGTGGGGTTTTTGTTGCTGTGTGAAGAAACCTCGAGTGCCCTGGCCCCAGCTGTGCCAGCTGCCACCACAGCAGAGCCCAGCTGGGCTCTCCCTGTCCCTGCTCAGCCCACAGTGTATTTGCAAAGAGAGGAGAAGGAGGAGGAGGTGTGCTAAACTGAGAACCAGGCAAGGCAAAGGCGCTCACAGTTACAGAGTAGCATTTTATTGGGAGCTTTTGGACAAAAACCTGGATAATGCATGGAATCATCCCTGTCTCCTCTTTTTAGGGTGAAATATTGATGGGTAAGATCAATTTTGTACTTCCCTCTGTTGCTGATGGCTCACACTTCACCTCTTTTTCCCAGACCACCTCCAGCTGAGGGAATGGGGAACATTGGAGATTTAAAGAAATGACAACTTTAATTTATCTCTTGGACTTAAAATAAAAACTTCAGTATTTCTGTTGTTTTACACCAGCAAGAAGTAGTTATCTGCTAAGTTAATGAAGATTTTGGCTTGTAAACCTAAATGATATCCATGTCGGACTCTTCTTGCTTTGTTATAACAGTGGATAATCATCCTCTTTTTTAGAGGTATAAAAGAGCATTTGTGGGGCTGAGGGCTTTTTTAAAGCATTAATCCCAATGGTGATGTTTGAGAAAAAAAAAAAGGCAAAAGGGAAGCAAAAGTCGAGGGAGGTGGAGACTGGAAGAGATTGGTATGGAATGTGGATGATGAAACACCTCCTGACTGGTCTGTTCAGGTTGCTCATCTCTGACCCCTGTGTCACGCTGGGAAAGCAGAAGTGGAGTCAAACCACAGCCAAGGTGAGTTAGCAAAGGCTGGGAGCTGAATCTCCACCTCAGGAGTGAGACAGGGCACATGTCAGTTGTTCCTGCTGAGCTGAGGGGTGACCTGTCAGCGCTGTGACACTGTGGGACAGTGCCTTAGACAGGGCTGAGGTGCTGCTCCTGAATCCCTGTGGGTATCATAAATGGTATCCAGGGTGTGAGAGTGAACTGGCTGAAGGCTCCCAGGATCACAGCCTGGCCGAGCTCAGCATGGACCTCTGGAAGGTCACCTTGTCAAGCAGGGTCACCCAGAGATGCTTGTCCAGGGCTATTTGCCAGACTCTCTCCAGTGTGTCCATATGTCTTTCCCATTGAGGAGTTATCGTGGTTCAATGCCAGGTGTCTGCTAAGGAAGGCAGGAGCCTCCCTTTGAATGAAGGATGTAAACACCCTCCCTCTGAATTATTGTTATTTTGGATTTAAGGGGGCTCTCAGGGAAAGATATGGGAATAGAAATAACAGTTCTTTATTAGGAGAACTAAAATAAAACAAGCATGCAGGATTACAAGAAACAAACCCACTGACAGTCAGAATCCAAGCTGACCCCCTGTGGGTCAGGGTGTTGGTGGCAGTCCCATTCAATGGTGGCTGCAGCCCTCCTGCAGTGGCAGATGTGGCTCTGTGGGATCCTGGAGAAAGGTGCAGCCTCTGCTGAAGGTGCAGTGGTGATGGATGGGCTTGTTCTTCCTCTGGGAGTCCAGTGGAAAAG
>VZTB01016709.1:213521-257521 GCA_013397245.1 Thryothorus ludovicianus | reverse complement strand
CCAGTTCCAGCAGATGGTGATGGAATAACACAGCTCTGGTTACATTTTGCACTGCAACCCATGACAGGAGTGCATCGTGCAGCACTGGGCCCAGCACTTTAGGAATGGTGTTACCTGTGCTAAGTGGAGGGGAAGGGTCACTCTTGTGATGCAGCCCAGGATGCTGGTGGCTTTTTTAGCTGGGAGAGTGAATTGTCCTGCTGGCTCCTGGCAGCTTGTTGTCATGCAGACCCACAGGTCCTGCTTGGCAGAGCTGCTCCCAGTCTGTCAGCTGCCAGCCTGTGCTGGCTTCTGGGGTCATTCTCCCCGAGGTGAAGGAAGGACTCTTCCTTTCCTTTGAACACTCCTGCCTGCCCTTTGCTCCAGCCTTTTAGAGTTCATCCAAGTGGCAGTGTGACCCTTTGGTGTACCGGCCACTCACCCCAGTTATTGTGTCACCAGCAAAGTGCTGAGGGCACATTCTGTGCGTCCTCCAGGTCATTAAAAGAGGTTAAATGGTTTTGGCTCTCATATCAACCTGTGGGAAGTGTCTGTCCTCCTACTGGACTTCGTGCCACTGACCACTCCCTGCTGGACCTGGCCATTTGGCCACTTTTCCACCCACTTCCCTGCCCTCCTGGCTGCTCCATACTTTGCCAGCTCATCTGAGGGTGTGAGAAAAGCCAGTGTTGAAAGTCTTGCCAAAGCCAAGACAGACAACATCCTCTGCACTCCCTTCATCCACTAAGATTGTTTCATCCTAGGAGGAGGTCAGGCTGGTGAAAAAGGATGTTTTCCCCTCAGATGTCCATGCTGACTACTCCTGATCACCCTCTTGTCCTTCAGGTAACTGGAAATGGTTTCCAAATTTATCAAGTATGGCCTCACAGAGACAGCATCTCTCAGCACTCGTGGATCCATCCCATCAGGTCCCCTGGGATGAAGTATGTCCAGCTAACTGTCCCCTAATCTCATCCTCTTCTGCTAAAGACAAGGATTTCTCCTTTGGCCTCAGAGGCCTGCAGTTCCTGAGGGCTGGCCTCACTGGCACCCTTCACATCCCTTGCCAGATTAAATTCCAGATGTGTTTAAATTCTCTTAGCCCCATCAGTGTTCCCAGGCTCCTGCTGGATCCCCTGCCCCTGCAGGATCAGTGTTCCAGGCTCCTCCTGGAATGCCCTGCAGGATCAGTGTTCCCAGATTCCTCCTGGGTTCCCTGCAGGATCAGTGTTCCCAGATTCCTCCTGGGTTCCCTGCAGGATCAGTGTTCCCAGGTTCCTCCTGGGTTCCCTGCAGGATCAGTGTTCCCAGATTCCTCCTGGAATGCCTTGCAGGATCAGTGTTCCCTGGTTTCTCCTGGGTTCCCTGCAGGATCAGTGTTCCAGGTTCCTCCTGGGTTCCCTGCAGGATCAGTGTTCCCAGATTCCTCCTGGAATGCCCTGCAGGATCAGTGTTCCCAGGTTTCTCCTGGGTTTCCTGCAGGATCAGTGTTCCCAGATTCCTCCTGGAATGCCCTGCAGGATCAGTGTTCCCAGGTTTCTCCTGGGTTCCCTGCAGGATCAGTGTTCCCAGGTTCCTCCTGGGTTCCCTGCAGGATCAGTGTTCCCAGGTTCCTCCTGGAATGCCCTGCAGGATCAGTGTTCCCAGGTTCCTCCTGGATGCCCTGCCCCTGCTGTGCTCTCTGTGCTTGGCTCTGACCAGGAGCTCTGTGCTCCTCCAGGGGAGCCTCCTGCCCCCTCAGCCCGGTCAGCTGCTTGTTGGGTGGACTGTCCTTAAGCCTGGAGGAGGTCATCCTTTTTATCAATCAGCTCTTTTGGGTCCCTTTTCTCTCCAACCCATGGGATTCTTCAGGCACGCCTCTGAATACGATGCCAGAGTCTGTTCTCCTCAAGTCCAGGGCTGTGGTGCAGCTTTTTCTCTCAGCTCCTCCCTTTGAAGGTTCTGAACTCCATGGTCAGTGCAGCCAGAGCTGCTCAGACCTTTGCATCCCTGACCAGTTTTTGCCAGTCTGTAAGGATGAGATCCATCCCATGGGCAGGGACACCTTGCACTATCCCAGGGTGCTCCAAGCCCCATCCAGCCTGGCCTGGGACACTGCCAGGGATGCAGGGGCAGCCCCAGCTGCTCTGGGCAATGGCCCGTGGAGCCCTGCAGGCCCTTCTGTGCCTGTATGCCCGCCTTGGGGTGTGGGTGCTGGTGGCTTTCCTGGCCTTCCTTGGGCCGTGCAGCCGTGTGTGAGAGCTCCAGGGTGGCAGCAGGAATAGCACAGCTCTTGGCAAAGCCCCGGGATCTGTGAGAACCTCCCTCTCTCACTGCCTGGATGCGATATTTCCCTTGGATCCTTCGGCCCGGCTGTGGTGTCCGAGTCGAGGCTGTGCGTGCAGCTTTAGGGAAATAAAGGCTTTATTTCTGTCTGATATTCTCCCCTACTTGCGTGTTTCCGAATGTAACCAGTCTCTCCAGAAGGGCTGTGCTTCTCCCTCCTCTCTTCTGCCTATTTATATCCGCGGTGACGTTGCAGGAGTGTTTGCTTTGGAAGAAATCTCTCCGTCTGAGCCAAACTGAAAGCAAACCTGCAGGAGAAAGCATTCCTTTCTTCTCCTCCTCGGGAGAAGGGAGGCCTGGAGAGCCGGAGGAAATTATCACCTGGGAGGGACAGGAAGCCTGGCAAGGTAATCGCCTTTTTCTGTTTGACTAATGCAGTGGCGCACACCCCCAAAACCCGTGAACTTCTCATTCCGGGGGGCGGAGGTGTGAAACTCTGGGGTGGCTTTCAGAGAGGAGCTGTGAAATGAGTTGCTGAAAGCCTCCAGGCTCAGGACAATGGCTCTTAAATTATCCAGCGAGACTCGTCTCCTCGGCTGCTTGTATGCACAGCATCACAGCTCAGGGATTGCTGTCCCCCCTCATCAGGTGATACAAAGGGGCTTTTACTTTTCCCCCCGCTCCCCAAATATTGTGATTGCATTGTGGAAGTGATTTCCTTACAGTAAAACGGAATTTCACCTCATCTGTAGCTTTCTAAGCCCTTCAGAGACCTGGCTCTGAAACTTCCCAAGCCTTTCTATTCTAATTGTGCTTGGTCCGAAGCTAAAATAAGGAATTTGGATGATGGTTTTATAAAGGTATAAGCTAAATTGTCTGTATTGTGTTTGTAGGGTAGTTTGCAAAATAAGGGTATTTACTTTTGGTTAAGGTCAGGTTTTCTGACATCTGAAGCTGCATTTGCTACTTTTTGCTTCTTGTGAGCTGTAGGAGACACAGAAAGTAACACTTGAAGGTTTTGAAGTGCTCAGTGTGAAGCTAAGCATGTTTGAGCCCTGTTTTTTTGCAGAAGTGCCAATCCGTGAGCAAATATAACACAGTCCAGTATAAATAGCCAAGAAGGCAAGTCTGCCTCTCTAGAAGGTTGAAGTATTTACCTTCACCGTTTTACTCCCAATAAGATATTTTTAACTCCTAACCAAACTGCATTTTTGTGACCTGTAATTGCAGGAGTAAAATCTCTGACAGTGATTTTTAGGAAACACAGCTGACAGTGGAAGTTCTATGGAAATGTCCTGGTTTGGAACTCTTGGGTGTGGATGGGGGAGAAACAGAGCTATTCTTGCTCTAGGAAGTCATGGGTGCAGTACAACAGTGCCCTAGTGAGGTCAAACTTTGGGAGTAGTTACAGGTACTTAAAAAATAACAGAGGTTTTCTTTGATTGAGAGCCTGGGAGGGATAGTGGTGTCCCTAATTTGAGATACATGCCTGCCCCACTTAACTCCTGTGGAATCAGCTCTGTGATAACCTTGGGTAATCCACTGGGATTAACCAGGAGGCAGCAGGGTAGCACAGAATCATGAAATCCCAGAATGGTTTGGGTTGGAAAGGACCTTAAAGCCCATCCAATTCCACCCCTGCCATGGCCAGGGGCACCTTCCACTGTCCCAGGCTGCTCCAAGCCCCTAAGTCCAACCTGGCCCTGGGCACTGCCAGGGATCCAGGGGCAGCCACAGCTGCTCTGGGCACCCTGTGCCAGGGCCTGCCCACCCTGCCAGGGAACAATTCCTTCCCAATATCCCATCTGTCCCTGCCCTCTGGCAGTGGGAAGCCATTCCCTGTGTCCTGTCCCTCCATCCCTTGTCCCCAGTCCCTCTCCAGCTCTTCTGGAGCCCCTTTAGGCCCTGGCAGGGGCTCTGAGCTCTCCCTGGAGCCTTCTATTCTCCTGGAGAATATCCCCAGCTCTCCTAGCCTGGCTTTAGAGCAGAGGGGCTCCAGCCCTTGGAGCATTTCCATGGCCTCCTCTGGACTCACTGTAGCAGCTCCAGGTCCTCCTGCTGTCAGTATCAAGAAGGGTGAGTCCCCTTGTCTGTGCTCCTGGAGAGGGGTTTTTGATGTTTTGGGGTTTGAAAACACGAACATAATCTATGTGTTGTGACTGGTGTCAAGAACAGAAATGCAAGTGCCAGCACAGTAAATGCCAGCCAAAATATATGTGATGAATGCCAGGGGAAAGGTATTTGGCCATGACTTGATTTAGCAGCTCTGAGTATGCTACAGTAGCATAATATGTTTGTGTTGTAAATACAAGTTTAGTTTAATTAGTGTATGATGAAGTCCAGACAAAGCAGGATGCCCAGAGAAGCTGTGACTGCCCCTGGATCCCTGGAAGTGTCCAAGGTCAGGTTGGAGGGGCTTGGAGCAGCCTGGCATAGTGGAAGGTGTCCCTGCCCATGGCAGGGGTGGAATGAGATGAGCTTTAAAGTCCCTTCCAATCCAAACCATTCCATGATTTTATGCCTTTTGTGGTCAAAGCTGCTGAGACTTGGCTTTGGTGGGAGCAGAAGGAAGTTCCTTCAGTTCCCTGTTCAAATTCCTGTTTGGAATTGTAGTGAGCAACACATAATTCAGGTGCTTGTAGAAAAGTGTCTCTGTAAGAAATATGAGTTGGGATTTCATTGAATGCTGCTTTTTTTAGGGGACATTTATGCCAGAAAGCAGAATTTTAATGGTCCTTCCTGGTAGAAGGACCAGGCTGTTATTTTTCGTGCTTAATTAGAGCTTATGCTTGGACATCTTTTAGGAATAAATTGGACTAGAGGTCAAGGTTATAAAAGCAAGGTCTAGCAGGCCAAGTTTTTATTGCATTTTGATCATTGGTGAAGATAAAAGTACAGTTAGATTTTATCTGAGGGACACCAAAAACAGCCTTTGCTTGTGGTGGTATTTTTGCTGCCTGTTCCCTTTTTTGTAGGATGAGATAAGGGGACATGTAAACACACTTCCCTTGTAAACCCTTTAAGCCTTTGGGATTAGTGACTCTGGCTTCCTGAGCAGAATTTGTTCTTTCCAGCTCTTAATTAAGGTCATCCTTAAAACCCAGGTGAACTTGTGGCCAGGGAAGTCACAAGGAGGAGGATGAGAGTTGGAATGACGGAATTGCACAGCTCACCCGTGTGTAAAGCCCTGACACAGGATACAGGGAATACAACACCCTGCAGCCCTCACAAACAGCTCCTTATCGCTCCTGGCATGTTGTTCTCTTTGCCCTTGGGGCAGAGGAAGTGTATATTTGAGTATTAATCCACATCATGCTTATTAATGAGAAAGGTATTAGTTAGGTGGGGATGTCAGGGCTGTTTAACCTGTGTGTATTGAGTGTCAGCTCCATAGGGGATGAAAGGGAACTGGAGGCTGGGATGGATTGATAAGGGGTGTTCTATCTTCAGACTCTTTGAGTGGAGTGTCTGTCCTTCTGGGTCTGCTGCCTGGCTGTGAGGGAGATGCTCCTGGCAGGTCGAGTGTTCGGGTGAACAAACAAACATCTTGCTGAAGAGCCCCCCAGGAGTGAATTTCTCACTGCTTCCTGCTCAGTGTGGCTGTGATGTGCCAACAAACACTCAGGATATGGAGACAGGGTTGATTTGTCTTTGACAGGAAAAAGCCCCCTCCACACCCACAAACCCTGCTGTTGACCTTTAGCACCAAACGTCATCCTGTATTAACTCTTGCTGTGGTTTTGGAGTGGGTTTAGTTTTAGTTGGTTGGGGTTTATTGTTTTGAAATGTTTGTTCTGTTTTATGTGTCTAAAGCTTTAAAGAAGCCAAAGCATCTGATAGTGCCAAACTGCTGGTGTACAGCAGCCTTGTCCCAAGGTATGGGGCAAGCAGCAAACTGTTTTGATGGAAAAATCAGTGGGACATCAATCTGTGTCCCATTATAGTATTTGGTGAGGAAACAATCTGTAATAGAGGCCTTTGGGTTGAAATGTTGGGTTTGGAAGAGATTAGAAGCAAATTGGAATTTTGAGGCAGGGACTTTTTTAACCAGAGGTTTTTAACACACCTTGATGATGAGACTTCTGGGAGGGCAGAATAAGTGGATTAGGGAATAGGAGTGGCACTTCCCAAGCTCGAAGTGCTGTAGCTGGATGGGGGATGCGTCATGTGGGAATGATACCCTGCCCTGTGAAAAATGTCCTCACTGTTGAGGGGGGTGTTGGAAAGGGCGTCTCATTTCTGTTTTTCTCTTTCATGGACAACTTCACTCTTCCAGGCTCAAAGGGAACCTCAGTGGTATTAAATTCTTGCTTTGACCTGGGTATGTGATTGCACATGCTCTGGATGGAATCGCCATTCCAGAGTGTTTTCCCTGGAGACATGCTGGGTGGTCAGCTCTGCAGAGCCACCATTGGGAAGGTCCCTGTGTTTCTCCAAGGATCCAAAGGTCAACCACGGCCTTGAACCAAAAAGAACAGAAGGCTGGGCACATCCTGCAGCCCTGGGAAGCACACATGATGAGCAGAGTGAGGATTTTATCCATTGAGATTAGATGAGAATTCCAGGAACTGCTTGGACGACGAGTGGCATGGAGTGAAGACACTTCACCTTGAGGTCCTGCATACTGGTGGACCTCCAGGGTTTTGGAATCCCACTGCTGCTCCTGCCATCCATTTTGGAGTTACAGTGTGTGCCCAAGGAATGTGTGTGATCTCTCAGAGCTGTCCCAGCAGGTGCAGACCCATGTCCGGGGCTTTGCAGGGGTCGGGAGTGGGCTGGAGTGCCGGGACCAGCTCAGCCAGGCAGAGTATCCTGGGTTGCAAAACTGCTGCGAGGGCAAAGGACAACCACGTGTCCAAACACAGCAGCACGAGGTGTTTCTTAACTCCCTGCTGAAGGAGGAGCAGGAGGAATTTCCAGCTGATTTTCCAGAGGATTCTGGTTTGCTGCCAGGGTTTAAAATACACTTTCGCTCTGCATACGTGCCCGGGCACATGATGCTGAAATTGGAGAAATTCTGCTCAGGGAACTCAGTTCAACTTGCGAGTGAGGCTGATCTTTTTATAGAGAGAGAGGGAGAAGAGTGGTTTCCTGTGGCCGTGGCTCTGTGAGTCACACTTACATGACACAGCATTCCTCCCGGGAAACTTGATGTGCAACTGAGTAGCACATCAGCGCTCTGGAATCTCCCTTTGTGTTAGCAAACACACCTAAGCACTTCACCTGGTGCTTCTGGAAGTAATTCTGATAATACTGCCGAGATTTTAAACTCAGCTGATTCATGTTTTTTAGTTTCTCTCAGAGCCCCATTAGCATAAATACTTTTAATTTCCAAAGCAGCTGTCCATTACCAGCCTTCCACATAAGAAGTTGTAATGGCTGTTAATGCTGTAACACAGATGAAATAATAATTATTATTTTATTACACGTGTGTTAATAAAGTTTCACGTTACTTCTCTAAGTGTTTTAATGCAGATGAAGGTCAGAGTAGCTTTTGAATGCTCCTGTAGCACATTTTTTCTGATGTGTCAGTGACCAGGACATGGTACTTGAAGGGACAGACCAAAAAAAATGCTTTGAAGGTTTTTTGGGATATGTGGGGTGGATGTATGGACTTACAATGCTTGTGTGAAGCCCTGTGAATACATCACACTGCCTCAGAGCTGTGCTGGCCCTGCTGAGGGACCTCAAGGGCTGTGTCCAGTTCTCGGCCCTCCCAGAGAGCCCTGGAGGGGCTGGAGCTTGTCCAGGGAAGGGAACAGAACTGGGAAAGGGGCTGGAGCCCCAGGAGGGGCTGAGAGAGCTGGGAAGGGGCTCAGCCTGGAGCAAAGGAGGCTCAGGGGGGCCCTTCTGGCTCTGCACAGCTCCTGCCAGGAGGGGACAGGCCAGGGGGGGTCAGGCTGTGCTGCCAGGGAACAGGGACAGGACAAGGGGAAAGGGCCTCCAGCTGTGCCAGGGGAGGCTCAGCTTGGACAGCAGCAGGAATTTGCCCATGGAAAGGGTGCTCAGGCCTTGGCAGGGGCTGCCCAGGGAGGTTTGCAGTGCCCATGGCTGGAGGTGTCCAAGGCAGGGCTGGAGGTGGCACTGAGTGCTCTGGGCTGGGGACAAGGTGGGCATTGGGCACAGCTGGGACTCCGTGGGCTGGGAGGGCTTTTCCAGCCTCAGTGATCCTGGGATTCTGAACAGTTTTTTCAACTTACCCAAGACTTTTGTTCCCACCCTGAATGCTGGATTTCATCTTCTAATACACAATTCTTTTCTGATGGGTAGGGAAGAAGGGAGCTTGGTATAATCTGACTGGGTTTGATGTTTAGGTCGATTGAAGCTGTCAAGGCAAGGAAGGCCTTTCGGTGGGCCTTTGGAAGGACATTCCAGCTGCATGTGGTGTTTGAATGATCAAGACACATCAGCCCTGGAGCTCAGTAGTGTAGCCTTTTCTCCTCAGTGCCTGCAGTCAACGTCAAATCTGGTTTTTGTGTCACAATGCTGATGTTCTGGTGGGAAAGAAGCAACATCTCTGCGGCCATCTCTGTTCTTCAGGTGTTTTTCGGGCGGTTGTCGCTCTCCTGTTGAAGCAGGATGGGAGAAGGTGGAGGTGAAACAGCAACAGCCACTGAACTGAGAGCAGTACTCCCAGCTATTCAGTCCTATAGAAAGAAAATGATGTCAGCTCAGCTCAGGCTGTCCTCTCTTTCAGCCCTGAGGCTAAATATGTCCTGGCTGGACTGTGTAGGAGAAAAAAATATCCCTCCCTTGCAAATCCTGTGGAAGAGTTCCTTGTGTTTCTTTTTATTTGTTTAGCACTTTACAGGGGGTTATGTTGTATCTTTCTGGACACATGCAGTATTTAAATGCACCATGGTTGAAAAAGGTGTTCTCAAAGTTCACTTTTAATTTCCTGTAATACTTGTCCAACTGTCTTCCCTTCTCCCTTCTGGCCCGACCTGACTCGTGGGAAAACAGGGCTGGCTTTGTTACGTGCCTTGAGGTCACTGAACTCACACAGGCCTGGATCATGGGGGAAAAAAGTATGGCCAAGATAAGATCTGCTGGAGTAACACAAAAGCATTTCTGTCAAATCTGAACACAGTTGTTGTCAGGAGGGAGTTACTGAGTTGGCCTCTGGCCTCACCAGGTGACTTCTGCTGTCCTGAGAGGTGTGTGAGGGCACAAAGTAGACATGAGTATTGTCAGCATAACAAAGAGTCCTTGGCCTGTGGCATCTTCTAATTAAGCTGTAGATTCCTTGTATATGTTCTCAGTGGGAGTGATTTACGGGATTGGTACCAATTGAATTCTATCTAAGAAATCTTCAGGTGATGAGTAGTTACCTTTTTCACTCCAGAATCCCTCCTGGAAAGCAGGGCCAGGTTGGGCAGATGACATCTGTTGAGTGTTACAGAGCCCAGTTACTAAAAGACTGCTGGAAAAAAGGGAGCTCACTGGTGCCTCATTCCATATCTCCTCAGTTTTTAAATGAAATGGGCTGAGTTGACCATGGGCCATTTTTAGATGTCTAAACTTTGTGGAGGAGCCGATGGAGAGCACATTGTTCCACTGGATACTTGGCTGTCTCCATGTGTTAGGAACAAGCACTGCTGGGCCATGCTCAGGGGCATGGATCTCTTAAAAATTCCTAAAGCAGCTGCTCCTTTAAAATACTTGTTTTCTGTATGATAGGATGAGTGCGGAAGGATTTCTGTGTGCAGCTTCTGAAAATACTTTTTCCACCCTGTGCTTCTTCGATGTGGCTCTGCAGATTCCTCGGTATTCCTGGCAACAGGCTCCCTCTCTTGGGATGGAGCTCAGAAAACTTGATGCTGCTATTTGTTACTGCCAGTGCCTGTTTTTCAATTTCCACATTATTTCATCTGTGGAGTGGAAGCAGGCTGCTTCCTACGCCTCTGACTTCACTCCTGGACAGTGTCTGTTGGATCCAGCAGCCAGCGGGCTCGGGAGAGTCCGTGCTCTGCTGGAAAACCCTGCCAGCACTGCTCATCCCATCAGTCTTCCCAACATGTGACTCAGCCTGCTTTGTGTTGTGGTTTTGTACTGAATTACAGCAACTCCCCGCTGTCCCAAGGCAGCGGCCAGCAGACATCCTCTGCTCCCTCTCACCTGGGATGCCTTCACCAGCCTTTCCCGCTGGGTCCGCAGGCAGGAGGTCCTGTGTGCTTCCTGTCCTTGCTGTGTCCTTTGGGATAGAGGCTGGATGCCAGCCAGCCCTCGGGGGCTGGTGATGCTGCCTGGCCAGGGACTCTGCTGCTGGTGGCAGCAGTGGGATGGAACCAGAAAATTCATGGAAAGCTTGGGGAATTGGTTGTTTTGCTTCGTGTTAGTGTGGTGGAACACGACCTCCCTTTTTTGGTGGAGGGTTTTTTTTTTTTCCTTTGTAGAGTAGGACTTAACATCTGGTACTCATATATACTGAAAAAAGAAATCCTTCCTCCCTGCAGTGACTTCTTCGGCTTTCAAAACTGACACTTAATGAAAGCGTTGCATGCGTACAGTAGGAATCACCAGACCGAGCTTAGGCAGCAAAGCCATTTCGCCGTGTTTTAGGCGCTGTTTGCCGGTAGAGCTGTTGCACCACCCGCGGGGCCGGCACTCCCGGCCTCCTCCTCCTCCTGCCGCTGTTGTGCTGTCGCGGGCGCTCCGTCCCCTCCTCTCCCGGTGCTGACGCACTGGCGCGCCCGGGAAAGGAGCGGCGGGAGCGCGGCCGCTCCAACCCCTCTGGATCTCCGCTCACCTCTCCCCATTTCCCTCCGCAGGCGCTTCTCGCGGGGCTGGCGAGCAGCTGGGAGAGGAGCACTGAGGAAGCCCAGGCCGGGGGAAGTTGAAAGGCAACTTTGAAGGCGAGGGCAGTCGGGGCTGGCGCGGGAGGCGCGGGCGCGCTCCGCGGGCCGGGAGTGGCCGCGCCGCCGCCGCGTCCCCGTCCTGCTGCGTGCGAGAGGAAAAGCCGCCTTATCTGCTGCTATCGGCCGCCTGATTTCCAGGAGTGAGTACCTCTCCTCTTCACATGGTCCCGTTTGAGTGTGAAGGCGTGTTTGGCTGCTGCTGGGGAGCCGGGGGCTGCGTTTGGGAGGTGACGGAGGGACTTGGATACAGTCAGATCGACAGCACAACTCTGAAGAGTCGGCTGTCTTTTTGCTTGGGTGACTTTTTTAAAGTGGCGTTTAAGCTTGTGGTTTGGGCTTGGGGTGTTTTTTACTAGAACCCAGCCAGGCTGCCAGCACTTGGGACAGCAGTGCCGGTGGGTCCTCCTGGTTTGTCCCCCGGGTTGCGTCGGTAGTGCGTTTCCATCCGGAAGCTTCTCCTGCTGGGGCACGGAATCTCCCCGTGGTTTCTGGCTTTGGAGGTTTGTTTGCAGCACACCTGTGGGAGATAACCGTGGTTAACACAGCGTGGAAACGGCGTTGCCTGCACAAACTAAAAGCCAGGGGCAATCTGCTGTCCCCTTTGTCACCTCGGGCAGCTCTCCCCACGCCTGAGCTCCCCCTTGGCCGCTGCCAGGTATCCGCAGGGCAGCTGTTCGCAGCGTTTGTGTGACAGAGCAGGGGAAAGGTGTTGGAGGCTTTCCGTGGGGCTGTGGAGCGACTGTGCCTGGGCAGCGCCGTGTGCCAGCTCCGTGTGTGTCGCGGTGTCCCCGCTGCCCCACGGCGTGATGCACAGCAGGACGGCCCTGGGTGTGGAGAGCAGCCCGTGAGTCACAGGGAGAACACAGAAATCCTCTCGGAGGGCAGTCGAGGGAACAGAACTTCATCCACGAGCTGCGCCCTGGATCCACTGTGGAGTCTTTCAGGGGCTGTGATCCTATTTGTGCGTTTTGGGCACAGCCACCTTTTCTTCTCACCCTAAACCTCTTTGGAGCTCCATGCTTTAATCTGGAAGCTTTCTAATAGATTTAGAGCAATGAGTCAAGAGTTTTGTTTTTTTTTACTTGACTTCTGGGGAAGGAACTAAACCAAACTGCCTGCAGAAGCTCATCTGTGTGTATTTTTTTATACATATATTTGTGTATATGTGCACACAAGTGTACACACACAGGATAGCTACTCCAGGCGTTGGTGTTTAGGCTGTGTGTATAGATGGCCATGTATGTCTGTATAAAAAATGTATTTTTATAGCAGGATGGTGTAAGCAAGGGCGAGCATGTGGTGAGGAGCATGAATTTCTTCCTGCTCTGTCAAGTAATACCCTGCCTACTTCATTTGCCATTTGATTTGGTTATGCAGACAAAGGCTGGAAAATAGACCATAACAAAACCACTCTTATCTAATCTGCTTAAGAGCACTGTCAGGTAAATCATTAACCCATGGGCCCGGGTAAAAGCGTGTAAAAGCTGCTGAAGAGGTTTCCTGCCCCTAAAACTCCCATTTTCCAGAAGGTTAGAAGTGAAATTACTTGCAGATCTTGGTTTCACATGTGGGTGTTTGCTGCTGCCGTGGTTTGTGTGCCTGTTAACAAAGTGCTGTAGTCCAGTGGATTAATGATGGGAGAGGACCTGCTCTCCCTGCGGTGTTTTTCCTAAGAGAGCAGCTCCAGCTAAGGCAGAGGGGAAACACAGCATTTACTCACTTACAAACACTGTCATTCATTAATGAAATGTAATTTCACGTGGGTTTATGGCTGATGGAGTGTTTTGCTCAGCAGCTTCGTTTCCTGGCATCCTGTTTTGCAAATCCGTTTGAGCTGTTTGAGCTGGGAAGATTTGCTGTGGGTCTTGCTGCGCTTAATTCCACACCAGACCTCTGTTTTGGTTGACTTTTGTTTCTGTAGACATGTAAGAGATGGGTTTCTGTGAAGCATTTAATACTTAGAGTCTGTGCAGTCCTGTCTGCGTTCGCTTTACGTTCTGATCGATCGTGTGGGCAGCGAGTTTGTTTTGTGTGAGTAACTTAAAGTGTGGAAAATCTGTAGCACATGGGCAACAGCAGAAGTAGCTTCATTTGTGATGTTTGCAGCCATTGCTTGAATAAAAGAAGAAGGGCTCAGAAAGGGCTTAGGCTGTTCTAGTTGCCCATGGCCAAGAGCATGACTCAAAACTTCCAGCTAAACTCCTCTAAGCTCCCTGAGTCGGTGTTGGAGTTGTGCCTTCCCCCCCTAAGCCGGGTCTGGTTTAAGTTCCAAGCTCTCAGCCTGGTTGTCTTCTGCCAAAGGTCTGACTGGTCCTACCAGGGGATTTTCAGGCATCTTCAGGGAGAAAATGGGTCCAAACAAGGCCTTGGAGGGCACAGCTCAGGAGCCTGGAGCTCACTTTCAGTGATGGCCCACACCCCAGGCGCCGTGCACTGTTCAGCACGGCTCAGCGCCCTGCACAGCCTGTGCTCTCCGTGCCCAGCTTTCCAGCTGCCTGGGAACGCTCCAGACTGCTCCTGCTGCTCAGCAAAGTGCCCTTTTTGCTTGGTTAACTTTACAGCCTGGCTGCACATTTGCTTTTTAAAGCTGAGCTTTTTAAAGCTGCCTCTCCCATGTGAGGAGAGAATTCGGGGGTTGCTGAGTGTCTGGGTTACACCTAACACCAAGTGCCTGAGGGAGGAGATATTCAAACCTGGAGGAGAAGGTGACTCCAGACCTTTCCCCAGGAGGTGTGGAAGGAGGTCTCTGTACTGGGGACACCCCAGCAGTGCTCCCAAGTGCTGTGTGAGATGGTGATGCTGCTTTGCAGAGGGCAGGGTGGTCCCTCCTCCCTGTCCTGGGAGAGCTCGGTACAGGAGCAGATCCACACTCTGGATCCTTACTTGGGCCTCTCTCCTTTGAGTTTTTAGGGACAAGAGGTGCTGATTGAGATCTCAGCCACTTCAGGTGAGCCACGGTCCTTTGGGTAACCAGGCTGCCACACTCTGTGTGCAGTCAGAGCTGTTGTGGCCACAAGGGACAAGGAGAAGGAGCACACCTTGGGAGTGTCTCTGCTGCCCCTTGTGCACTGGCCTCTGGCCTGAGGATGGCTTTTTGCCAGGAAAATTGGCCCGATGGAGCACTCTGTTGTCTCCAGCTGCTTTCTGCAGCTGTCTGCATGGCAAGGGAGGTGGGGGAAATGACTCTGGTTAAAAATAGAAGGGTGGATTAGGAAATGTGAGGTATGGTTTCAGCATCCAGCCGGGCTGCTCTCACAACTCGCTGCTGCCACCGAAAGGGGAAGGAGTTGCTCATGCTCTGTGCCTGCAGAAAACAGGAAAAGATGAGGTTTTCTGCCGTGGAATCACCCAGGCACAGGAGAGGAGGATGGGGATGTCTCTGAGAAAAGCTTGTTGAGCTCTGCTAGCGCAGGTGAGTCCGGGGGAGCAGGGGCTGGAATTCAGGCGAAGGCTCCCATTGGAAAGGTTGGGTTTAAGCTTCCAGCTGCAGCCAAGCTCATCTGGGTTAGTCTGCCCAAGTTAAGGATAAAGATTTAAGGAGGTTTACTCTGCTCTTTGAATTGTTCTTTTTCTGCTGTTTTATGAGGAGAAATGAAAAGCAAAACTAAAAAGTCCTGGGGATGTCATTTCACTGACTGTGAATGTGTAATAAGACACTCTCAGAAGAGACTTTATTTTGCAATAAGTGTGTGAAGTGTCAGGAGAGAGAGTCAACAGACAAGCCAAGGGTAAATAACTTGTGCTTTGGAAGCCATGAACTTTTTAAGTGTTGGTTTCAGGAAGTGGTCACTGTACAATGTTTTGTCACCAACCTTCAGTGTTTATCGCTGTTCCTTGTAGCTGTCAGTGGTCCTTTTGATATATTTTCTGTTGCGTTTCCTAAAACAACTGAATTCCTAAAATCCGGTTAGGAAAACCATTATTTTCTTTGCTGAAAAGTTTGTTTCCTCATGGGTTTTTTTGCCTTTGGTTTTACGGATTTATTTTTATTTACTTCCTTTATTTTTTTTTTAACTCTCTATCAACCTTTAGAACAGTTTGAGTTCTGCTGCTGTTTGGTTCAGCTCCTGTTGTTGTAGCACTCCCAGACACACACTGATAAACAGTGATCCATCCTGTACAGTGTTGAGAAAGAAATATCAAAGGTGGTTTCAGATATCCTGGATATCCATCTTAGATAGCTCCTGAAACCCAGGATGCATCTTGTACCAAGCATTCCCTGCAAAGGATGTGGTGAAGGGACTACAGCAGTTTTTCATCATAACTAGAGAATGTTTATCTAATACTTCCTTCAGAAAACCTGTCACGTTTCCTGGGCAAATACTTTGAAGACAAAGAGTATTTATTCTTCTCGAGAAACTGTGACTACAAAGTGGAATTCAGCATCAAGTCAGAGTTTACCTTTACCTGAAACTGTTCTACCTTTTAAAAGTTAATTTTAAAATTGAAGGTACACTTCAGCCTCTGAAAAAGAATCCCGAAGACAAGCAAGTATTTTTACTCCGTTAAGTTTCATGACACTTCAGCATGATTTCTCACAAATTACTAGTCTGCCTTTCATAACCAGGAGTAAAAATTCATTGATCTCCATGATAGATATAACACTGTTTTCGTGTAAATTTAAAAGATCACTTCAGCAGTCAAGTAGGTTTTTCTCCACTAAGAATGGATGCTGTAATAGGTTTTTGTTTGGTTTTTTTTAAACAATAAAGCTGAACACATTTGACTCCAATTATTTGTATTGGAGAAGCTGATGCTTTGGGGTTCTTGGATATTAAACACCAAGGATGAGAAGGATTTAATTGGAAGACCAGCAAGCGAGTTTTGGTGTAACTTTGATTTCAGTTTCTTCATCTTCCCAGCTTTCTGGGTTTTTTTTTGGTGTTATTTCTACCTCCTTTGATGTTTTGAAATTTTCTCTTTTAATCTCAGCCACCTGCTTCACTCTGGGGACATTGGTTTGTCTCTTCTAAACCAGTCACACCCCACCTAAATCCTGGTATTGTTCAGCTCTCTCAGTGTGTTTGGATGTTGTACTGAGGTTAAAGCAACAAAGAACAACCCTAGGCACCAGCACAGGCTGAGCCATCCTGGGATCCTGTGATCTGACCTGGGCAAACCTTGAGGAGCTTTAGTTTGTGTTAGTACAGTTGCAGAGAGAGAGAGGGGGCACATGTTTCAGGTGGAGAGGGGATCTCTAGTTCTGGTGAAGTTATGAAAAGTGATATTGCAAAAGCCAAATGAGAAATGAAAGCAACTTTCTGCTGTGTTTGCCTTTATGAATCTCCTTGCAGCTTCCAGAAACAGAAGTGGTGCAACTGTTTGCTGGGAACAGGAGCTGAGAGGAGGGAAGAAGTTCTTCTGGGGAGCTGAGAGTGAACCTCATAACCCAGACCAGTTTGCCCCTGGTTTACTTGAGCTAGTAGATTTACATCAGCACCTCTCTCCCAAACCATATGTATTTTAAATGATAACAACATAACTGTTTAGCAGAGGGACTGTTTGCAAACATTTTTCCCTCTGTGTTGTGGCCTGGCTTTTAGCAGATGCGAAGGAAGAAGTGGGAAAATAATTGATCTGGTAATTCTGGGTTTACTTAAGCTAAGAGCACTGGGTTACTGATTTGGATTTATCTGGGGGAAAAGTGACCCAGGCTCAGACTTCTGTTAATGTTTAATGTTGTGTAATGTTCTGCCTGGGCATAATTGAGCCATCAGTGCAGCAGTGATCCCGTTGGAGGGATTTATTGTGAGTGATTACAGATCCTGCTGTGGCTTTCATTTCATTGCAGCCTGAGCTCATTGATGAACAGGATCATCATTTATTTACAGTTCTTGGGATCCTTTCACACTGATTCTCCTTCTTTTGGGTGGAGAGGAGGATGAGGAGACACCACAAAGTTATCTGAAATACTCTGCCCACTCTTTCTGGTGATGGTTTGGCATTTCCCTGGTTTTAGCAGCCTCTTCACTTTCTCATAATCCTGGTGATTTTTTGTCTGGATTGGGCTGGGAAGGGAAGTAGCCTCAAAGGATGGAGGAGAAAAGGAAGAACAGACTCTACCAAGATGGAAAGGAAAATAAGGAAGAAAAAATCCAAGGAGCACAAACATTCCTGCTGGTTCTTGTCTAGGTCTTAGTTTGAGATGAATGCTCCTGATTTTTCTTCGTGATTTCCCTGATTTGGTGAGATTCCTGCATAGGAATAGTTTGTCTGCATGCTCTGACCTGTAGAGCTTTGAAGCAGGGAGGGAGTCCTGTCTAAAAAGTACCTTTGGAAACAGGTGAGCAGAAGCTGCAAAGAGCAGCTGTGCCTGCCCCTGAATCTCCCCTGGAAGTGTCCCAGGCCAGGTTGGAGCAGCCTGGGATAGTGGGGGGTGTTCCTGCCCATGGCAGGGGGTGGAACTGCATGGGCTTTAAGGTCCCTCCCAACCCAAACCGTTCTGGGATTCTGTGAAGAGATTTTACACTCAGAAATAACTTTGGGCATGAAGATGACTTTCAGTTCTGTTGAATCTGTCAATAATCAGAGGAGGAGGCATCCACAGGCTGAGTGTTAGGGCACACTTGGCATTTTCTGGATCTTCAGTGGGTACCTGTTGAGCTTTGTAGTCCTGTAAGGCAGGAAAGAGCAGTGTGAATTCCCCCGAAGAGCTGAGCACCACTGGCTTGGAGCTTTGCATGTCCCGTGCTAGAGAATTCACTTCCACAGCTGAGCAGTCTTCATCCTGAGCTCATCCTTCCGGCTGCAAAGTCACCTCACTTTGTAAATGCAGAGAAGTAAAAAGATAGTCCAAAAATACTTTAGGCCACCTTTTCAAGGTGGAAAGTGTTTTTCATCTACCTACAGGGTTGTCATGACTGAACTTGGAGGTTATTGTCTACCACCAGGTTGTTTTCTGAAAGCTGCTGTGCCTTTTAAATCAAATTGAACAAACAAGACATTGTGCATTGTGAACAGCTGTTTTATTTGTCAGTCAACTGCCTGAAATAAAAAAATCTCAAGAAAAAGGAGATGGCAGTGGTTGGGGACAAGTTTTCCATAAGTAGCCATTACTCTTCCCTAGAGAAATTTGCCAAAGCAGCTCTTGTAAACTGCTAACAGTTGTAGTTGTAAAGACGTTGTGTTGGTGTGGCAAAGCTCTGAAAAACAGATTCAGCAGTGAGTTTCAACAGTGCAGTTCATAGCTACTGTCATGGCCCCAGGCAGGGAAATCAGACAGTAACGAACATTTTGGTCATTCTGGCTGGATTCCCCAGTGAGAGTCCCTGTGGTGGGCAGGCCCTGGCACAGGTTTCCCAGAGCAGCTGTGGCTGCCCCTGGATCCCTGGAAGTGCCCATGGCCAGATCGGACAGGGCTTGGAGCAGCCTGGGAGAGTGGCAGGTGTCCCTGTCGTGCCAGGGTGGGTTTTATCAATGCCAGACCTTTCTGAGATTCTGTGCTGTGGCATCCCATTCCAAGTGCTGTGTTTGGTGGAGACCCACACCAAAATCATCTGATGTTAGTCTTGGGGCTTGATTCTGCCTTTCACCCATCTGGCCTGACTAAATAATACATGAACTAAAGTGGTTTCTGCTATTTTTAGGCAGTGCAGATCACAAAGGCGAACACAGATGCAACATTTCTTAATATCAAACTCCTTTGCCTGCTGACTGACCCCAAATTCTGTGCCCTCCGTTAGGGGACCCAAGTCCCCTTGTCCTCAATGATTTATGCAGCGTCTACAATAACAGGGCCTGTTGCTTTTGGATGTGTGTGCATTCATATTTTATGTCTCTGCCTGCCCTTCATGTTTTATTTAATGGAGATTGTAAGGAAATTGGTTACTTGGCAAAAAGTGGCTTTTAGTGGGCTAAGGAGCTCCAGGTTTCCTGAATTTTGGGCTGGCTCCACTCCCCAGGGGCTGTTGCACTGCTTCTCAAGAGCTTTCTGGGTATTGATTCTTCCTCCTTGCTCCTTCAGAAAGGAAGGAGAGCCTGCAACCTTTCTGCTGGCAACCTGTCTCCTGCAGATCATGTTTGGGGAGGGCAAGAAATCCCAGAACCAGACAGGAGCGTGGTCTCCTTGTGCTGTCCAAGAGCTGCTGGCTTTTCTGGGCTGAGCTCAACTGTGTCACCATTAAATCTGAATTTACATGGTGCCATATGTGTCATGTCTTGTATTTCAGACTGATCCAGACTAGCACAAGTTTGTCTCAGCATCAGATAAATTCCAGTCCCCACATAGTTTCACTGCTGATGTAAAATCAAACCTAGAATTAGACCCTTGTGGTCAGGGCTGCTGTGGTGTCACATGTGGTGAGCTGCATATTTCATCAGGATCTCTGCCACAGTACTTCTATCCCCTCACCCACATGAAATATTTGTGAATTTAGGTTATTTTCAGACCCAGTGAAAAGCTTTTGCCATGCCTGAGGAGAGATAATAATATATTTACTTTTAAAAGAGACTCTCATGTGTATTGATATCCTGTGCTATATCTAGTAACTCTACCCTTACCTCTAAAACTACACAGACAAACCAAAAAGACCTAAACAACCCCCAAACTCCAACATCTATGCCTGTTTCATATCTTTTGGTGTGAATACTCATAGTACTTGATGTTGTTTCCAAAATAGCACTTGTATTTTCCCCACCAGTAGTCATTTCAACAGCTCTTAAGTTGCTTGCAGGAGGAGCTCTGGCATTCCTGGAGGACTCATGATGAATTTTCATGGCTTCCTACATGGAAGATTTTTTTTTTAAAATAACCTCTTTTTAAAATGCCGTATTTTATCAGGTTTAGAAGGTCTTGGAGATTTCTCTAGAAGTTGCATGTGAGAGCACAGCTTGAGGAGTCCTGCAGAGCAAGTGAACTGGATGTGTAAAGCAGCAGCTGTGGCAGGGTAGCCCTTATTTGTTCTGTACTCCTGAGATATTCTGGCTGCTGATGGAGGCCCATATGCATTTCCCAGGCCTGGAGGGAATGTTGGGGAGTCACAGAGCCTGTCACGAGGTACCTGCATGGGCTTTGCCCAGCGTCCTGCTCTCAAGGGCTCACACAATCCCAGAATGGTTCCTTTTGGAAGGGACCTTGAAGATCCTCTCATCCCAAGCCCTGCCATGGGCAGGGATGCCTTTCACTATCCCAGCTTGCTGCACCCAGTTTCAGGGACTCCCCATCCTCACAGGGAACAATCCCTTCCCAGTATCCCACAGGATGGACTTCTGCACTACCAGAATATCTTATCTCACCCCTCCTGCTTGGAGGAGCCCCTGCCCATCAGAAACAGCACCAGAAGTGTCATTCCCTTTTTTGTTTGCTTACTCACATGCAGCAGGAATGTTGGATCCTGCTGGACATCCCTAGGGAATGTGTCTCCTGAGTCTTTACCTGTGGGAAGGGCTTATTCCCAGCACTTGCGTGGCTGTGCTGAGGGGAGATGGAGTGAATGGAGTATTGCACTCTCCTGCATAGCTGCTGCTTCATTATCTACTTGGCCCTTCCCCTTTTATCTTCAGCCTCAGCAGTTTTTTCCAGTACTCTTTCAATCTCCCACCCTTCCCCAGCAGTCACAGAGCCGTGCCTCTGTGGCCATGGATCTTCTGATCCATCTGGGAGAGGAGCTAGGTCAGAATGGGGCTATTTTCAGGCAGCACCTTCTTGTCATCCCTGCCTTGCTCTCCTTAATACCTTGCTAATCTGAGCTTCACCCACCTTCTTGCAGAGAGCTACAGGGGGCACGTGACTGCAGATGGAATTCTTGCCTCCTCTCCCTCCCTCATCTGTTCACACTTAACAACAACAAATAATTAAAGATCCTTAAGCCAGATGCCCCTGGAGCTGGTTGGTCATGTGATACTTTGCCACAGAAGGGCCGGAGGTTGATTTGTTTGGGTTCCTCTTTCTGGAAGGAGAAAAGAGCCCCTGGATTCCTGCAGTTGTGGCTGCTGTAAGATGCAGGGCTGGTCCTTGTTGAATGTTAAGTCATGGTGTAGCAGCAGCTGTGAAACCCAGCCTTGCTTTTGCAGCGATCCTCTCGAAGCGACGGGCGTCCCCTCATTGATGGAACGCTCAATTCCCGGGTCTGCTTCTCAGAATGGAATGCTGACTTTTACTGATTGATTTTCTAAGGGTGCACGTGGCTTTTGAGTGCTGTCCTGGGTTGATGCTAAATTGTATCCCCATTTGTCTGTTTAGCTCAGAAATAAGTTTTGTACCTTTAAAACTGGATCTGAGAGTGAAGGAGATGCAGTGCAATGTCTGAGGTGGTTGTTTTCTAAACAAAAAGATCAGAGTTTTCAGCTTTCCCTCACACGGCTGTGTTGTCTGCAGTGTGTGAATAGCAGAAGAGAGCTCTCCTTTGCTTTTTGTCAGTTTTTGGCTGGCCGAGGCAGAGAAGTTCTCAGGACTGTCGTTTTTTCCCTCTTCCTTGGCACTGTTTGAGCCTGCTCTGGTTAAACACCCAAAGGGCCCCAGGAGCTCCCACCTGTGTCCCACCGGGCCTGGCCTGGGCCCGGCCTTTCCCAGCCCTGAGGGACCGACAGCAACTGAGCCGAGCTCCAGCCCCGGGAGAGACTTTCTGAATTTGGCATCTCTGCAGGCACACTGAGGGTTTGTTGGTCAGTGTTGTTCCTTTGTTGTGCTGGGGAGTGCTTTGTCTGTTAAATAAACAACTTTTTTCCACTTTCCTCCAAGGAGATGAGGGGAGGGGCAGTTCAGATTCGTTTTCTACATGGACTCCATCTGGAGGTTTTTTCCCAAATCTGCCCTAAACCAGGACAAGTGCCTGAAGCAGCTGAGATGACCGAGGTGCTCGGCTGTGTTTGCTGGGAGCAGCGTGTGGCGGGTGCCCTGCTCGGTAAAGCTGGCCCACACTGGGGTGGATCGAGGGAATGACACCAGCTCTTGACCCCTCCTGCCTAATGCACAGCCTCGTGAGGGGAAACACATCTGCAGGGGGGCATCTTCCAGTCTGCAGTGAAAGTTTTGGGGCTTGCCTCTTCTTAGTTAAAAGAAAATGTTTAGACTGGTAAGGAGAGTTTGCCTCATGCTGGCAGCTGGACACTGCTCCGGCATTTTTGTGGCAGGAGGAGAGGGATCACATGCCCACCCATTCAGAAGGCATCTGATTGAAGTGTTTTTAGTTACTTCTGGCTGTGAAGGTTGGGCAAAGCAGTGGCTGTGCTTTGCACTCTGTTTTGGGTTGCTTTGCAACAGTTCCATGGGCTGTGGCTGAGTGGTGGATGACCACATTCCCCAGGTGAGGGAGTTTGGAAGGTGAAATATTGTTCTAATTTCAAACTGACAGAGAGTAGCGTTAGATTGAATATTAGGAAAAAAGTCTTCCCTGTGAAGGTGGGAAGGCCCTGGCACAGGCTTCCCAGAGCAGCTGTGGCTGCCCCTGGATCCCTGGAAGTGTCCACGGACAGGGCTTGGAGCGACCTGAGATAGTGGAAGATGTCCCTGCCCCTGGCAGGGGTGGCACTGGATGGGCTTTAAAGTCCCATCCAACCCAAACTATTCTGGGATTCTGTTTCTAAATGCAGCCTAGTTTGCATTGCAGGAACACAAGCTGGTTGCCCTTAGCTGGTGCCTCCGGCTGAGATTCCCTTGTCTGGCTGGAATTGTGGGTTACTTTTGGAACCAATTTAATTGATGTGTTCAAATCCTACCAGTTCAGCCTGTGGATCTGTTACCCAGCCATCCAGTCTTTCCTGTTCAGTGTGCCAGATAGTGGAGTGACTGCCTGCAGAAGAAAGGATGGCTGAGAGCCACTTTTGCAGAGATATTCCCTGGGATCATCCGTAATCAGATGGCTTATGGACATCTCCATAAAGGTGTTAGGACAGCATGAAACAGGCACATCCCTGGGCCTCAAGTGTTCTGCTAAAAAAGGAATTCAGAAGCAATTGGATATGTCTGCAGGAGGAACTTACTTCTGAGGCATTCAGGTGGTTAATGAAATATACATAATTTCCAGAACAGTTAGATGGCAAGATCTGAGTTTTTTGTCTTCCCTTACTTCTCCTTCTTTGTGAACCTAATTGATTAACTTTTGAGCTGAGGGGAATAGGTAAAACATATTTTGCAGCCTTTGGACACACTGTAATGACTTCAAGCAGCTCTGTTTGTGGTCTGGGCAGTTGTTTGACGTGTGCCTGGTAGTACACCCTGTCACCACTGCTGTCAGCGTGGAAGGAAGCCTGTTTTCAGTGTTGTTTTGTGATCTTCCGTTAAAATTGTAAGGAATGCTTTATGTTTCAGGGAGGATGTTTGTATATTCCTGTTCTTTGGGTTCAGTGCCCTCTTGTTGTCAGCAGCACGATTTAAGCAGGATTTGCTGGTGTCACAGATCATCGATGGAGCAGTGTCACATCTGCCATGGATTGAGAGCAGCTGAGTAGGAACAGTCGATGCAATGAGTAGGGGTAGTCTGGCACACAGATAAAGCTACTTTGCAGCACTGGACAAGGAATGGCTTGGGTTTCTGGAGACCAGTTCTGAAATTTGGAGCTTGTTGAATCATCAAAGTGTCGCATTCAGTGCCCAAGACACTGAGCAGCAGTGGTGAAATTGCCTATAAAAGGCAAAAGCCAGAGACCCTTGGAGAAGGGAGCAGAGCTGCTCTGAACTGTTTGGCTGTTGAAGAAGGAGGTGCTGGATGGCTGGACTGGGAAGGGGAGGATTTGTGTTCCCAGCCTCACTGGGTTTGCTGAAGTGTGTTTTTGCTATCAAGGCCAAGGCCAGTGGTGCCAGATCTCCCCTGCAGAGGGATTTGGCTTCCTGTGATGGAGAGTATAAAGAAAGGTTCTGGGATTTGGCAAAGAAACCAAGAGGATTTTTCCAGCTTGCAGCATAACCATAAAAAGGAAGATGCCAGGACAGTTAATCTGCAGTGTCAGGAGATCTGGCTCTAGTGGGACACATCCCACCATGCGTGCTGTATACCCATAACTTGTTGGCAATCAAGATGATTTGGGATTTTTTCCTTTTTCTTCCCTTTCCTGTGTTTCTGATTTTTCTAGACCGACTATGCAGTAACAGCCTTCCTCTCCTTCCTGCAGATACATGTCTTGAAGAGATTTATTTGATTTTTGGTGCAACTCTGAGTAGGTGTTGCTGGAAAGAGGACTGTGTTCAAAAATTCAGACTATTTATACTAGAAATAATCTTGAATAAGTGTGGTGTTTTGTCTTTCAGACCAAGGAGCACTCAATGTTACATGACACTAAATTAATAAAGGCAAGACAAGGGATTGTTTTGTTTTCCGAGAGGAATGGCATTGAAAATGAATAATGTTGATGGTGTCTTTTGGGTGGGTTTATGAAGATTAACAGCTGAAGTGCAGAGAACAGCATTGTGCATGAAGATCTATAGATATTCACATTTCAACTCTTGGGGCTTGGGGTCTTTTTGATGTGGGTCTGATGTGTTGGGACTTCAAAAGTAGGATGTTTGAAATAAAATATTTATATTGCTAATGAAATATGGAAATATTGTTCTAGGCTGGGATTCCTAGCATGTAAACTTACTTTTCTTTTGCTTTAGTTACAACCCTGGCAAAGGCAGTTGGGAGCAACTGTTGTGGTCTGGCTACTGTCTCATACATGGCCAGTAACAAACCCTAATATTAAAAAAATATGTCAAGTAACTGGTTTAAGTCTTCAGTGAAGATCTGTTTTCTTTGTGATTTCTGCCAGGTTTCCTTTTCCTAATCTGCATGACTGGTTTGGCAAATTAGGCTGGAGTCTGCATTTCAGGGCCACGTTACTGTCAGTCACAAGACTGCTCTCCGTTTCCTTGGGCACAACTTCTCTTTCTGTTCCCATGATTTTTTAAATTTTAAATTCATACTGCCACTTAGATTCCCAGAGGTTTCCAACAAATCTGACTTTCTAATAATAAATGGCTTTTAGGTAGTCACTGGAAGGAAGAAACCTCATAAAAACCCCAAAACACCTGCACTAACTTGAGTTAAAATACAGAGCATGTCACAAATGTTTAGTCTCTCCTTATTTTCCTACTTCCATCCTTCTGCCCTGCCTTGTAGGGAAAAAAACCCACTTTTTCTGCCTTTTCAGTGTTCCATCTGTTTTCCTTTGAAGGTGTTTTGTTGTTTGTGCGGCAGCCTGGGGAGGTTTGGATAGTCTCAGGAGGACGGCGAGCATCGCTCTGCGCTTTCCAGTCGCGGATTGTCTGCGGGGTCGCTCGAGGACGCTGGGCTCTATTTCCAGCCCTGCCCTATCTCTGGCTGACCCAGATCCTGAGGCATCCTAGGGATGTGTGCTCAGCTGTGCTGGGGATGGCAGCCAGAGCTTGCTGCTGCCTGAGCACAGGGCCCGCTGACACTCAGGGCTGCTCCTGTGCGGACCCCACGTGTGCAAGATTTGAGTGTGGCGTGGTGCCCGAGGGGTCTGGGTTGGTTTGGGCTATGCTGGGTGGGTTGGTTCTGCTGTAGGAAGCTGCTAAAGCATTGAAGATCTTGGTGTACAAGCACATTATTCATAAAATCACAAAATGGTTTGGGTTGGAAGGATCTTAAAGCTCATCTTGTTCTACCTGTTGCCATGGGCAGGGACCTTCTACAGGTACTCCCAGTTCAAGCTGGCCTTGGATTTCCAGGGATTCAGGGGAAGCCACAGCTTCTCTTGGCACATTGTGCCAGGGTCTGCCCACGCTCACAGGGGAGAAATTTTTCCTAATATCCGGTCTAAACTCATTTTTTAAGATCTGTGGTGTTTTGTTAAGATTTTCACACCCCCCTTTGCATTTGGGGTGGAGAGCTTGGATTTTTTATTGCAGCTGTTAAAAAATAAGCCAATATTGGTCCCACCTCCATTGCAGATGTCAAATTCTTTTAGGATTAGACATCAGGATTGTGGAATGGAGTATAGAATGGATGGGTGCTTGGGTTACCCCTGGAATGGGCAGAAAGGCTCTCAACCTGGTGCCTGGCTCTGCCTCCCTGACTTGGGATGACTTCCTAGCCTGAAATAATTGCAATTTAAACCTGCCCTGCCCTCCTCGCTGCTCCATCCTTTCCATCCCCAGAACACTGGAAGCAGGATTTCCATCCTGGGAAAACAAAAGCCCTGCTTAGCAGCTGCTCCTGGGGTGAGACCATTGGTCAGGTGGGGCCTCCTCAACAGGATGGGAGAGGAGGAACTCTGAGTGTAGGGCTATGAATCACAGAATCAGGGAATTGTTTGGCTTGGAAGGGCCCTTAAAGACCATCCAGTTTCAGCTTCTGCCATGGGCAGGGACATCTTCCACTAAGACCAGGGTGCTCCAAGCTCTGGTGGAGTCTCAGGGAGGGAAATACTCCGTGGTGGTGTTCCCATCTGGAGGTGGGACCTGTGTGTGGTTATCCAAATGTGCTGCAAGTACTTTGGGTTTTAAATCCTCCACACTCAACTCTGGACTTGTGTTCTGAGCTGTTACACCCATGAGTGGATTTTAATTTCTGGGTGTTGGTTTTTGTTATTTTTAAAATTCAATTAGGATAGAAAGTATATGGTGAGGATTTCTTTTTCTCCTTAGTATCAAATAATTTGGAAAAAAACAGGCTGCTCAGGAATTTATGTAGTATTCAGGCAGGGCTTTTTCTCCTTCTGAAGCTGTTTAAGTAGCTGTTCAGGGATGTGGGTGTTGCTTTGCATTTTCATCCCAGCCTCTTTTTTCGTAGTAGTAGCTCCACTTGCTCTGACTTCTTGTCCACAGGCCAATGTTTTCCATCTGGGGCTGACCTTGGAATCCTGTCTTGGAGCTCTGTGCATCTTGTGAGCCCACCTGTGCCTCAGTGGTATACTTACAGCTATTTTATATTTGCATCTATTTGCATTTCCAGCACAAACCCAGCTTTGCTGGCCTGTTTTACACTGCCAGCAGTTTCTTGACTGTTATTGATGCAGAAAGGGTTTGGAAGCAAGTCTATCCTGGAGGGAGGGAAACACTGCTTGAGAGCTTGTTAGGGCTATCCAGCACATAGTTTGTGACCGGCAGCTCCTTTTCCTTGCAAATTGGTGTGCAGAGGAGCTTGTCAAGTACAGGAGGTCCAGTTATTGAGGTGTCAGAGCATTATTGTTGGCCATGATGAAATGCCTGGAGAGGAGGTGACTGTAGCAGTGACTCAGGCCCTGCTGCTGTGAGCAGTTTGTTCTGTGCTCTACAAGCACAGGACAAGAGCTCCCAGCTTTTATCCGGGGCACTCAGCCTCTGTGTAGCTCCTGCTCATCAGTGGGGTTGGGGAATTCCCTGGTGGGCTGGTTTGTAAGGCATTAAATCTTCAATCCTTGCAGCAGCTGGGTTTCTGCTGCTTATTTGTGTGCACACATTATCAGTGTGAACCTCAAGAGTTTGTTTTCCGAGGGCCACAATACCATTAATGTATTTTCCAGCTGTGCTTAGGAACCTCTCTCATTTAAGCTCTCATTTATCACCGAGGGTCGAATCCTCTCAGCTTTTCTGTCTGGGCTATCTGGGAAGGATGCTGAGGGTTGCAAGTGGAACACACCCACTGCCTCTGAAAGGATTTCCTGGCTCCTGGTGATGAGTTGCTGAAATAGCTTATTATTTGACTGATTTCTATAGTGACTGTTGCCCTGGCAGCAAAGCTTAGAGAGTAAAAGCACAAACATGAGCAGGCCACAATTTGATTTCGGAAGGCTTAGGTTTTCTTTGCTTTGATTGTGTTTCAAAGCTTTAGGGGGAGTTTTGAGAAGAACAAACAGATATGGGAGGTGTTTTTTTGCTGATGGATGTGCTTTTGTCTCATCAGTGTTAATTGTGAAACTTTACAGTTTCTGCTTGCAAGGAGGCCCCAGACCTGGGCCTTGTCCTCAGCAGGGAGAGATGTGGAGCTGTTAGAGCAGGTCTAGAGGAGCCATGGAAAGTGAGAGTGAGCAGGCCCTGGCACAGGGTGCCCAGAGCAGCTGTGGCTGCCCCTGGATCCCTGGAGGTGTCCCAGACTGTGCTGGACAGTGAGGCTTGGAGCAGCGTGGATGGTGGAAGGTGTCACTGCCCATGGCAGGGGTGACACTGGATGGGCTTTAAGATCCAAGCCAGATCATTCCATGATTCTAAGTGTGGAGGAGTAATCAGCTGATGATTTCAGGACTGGTTATCTTGTTCTTTAACCAAAAAGGTTGATGCTCCCACCTTTGCTCCCTGTGCCCAGCTGCATCTCAGGAGAGCAGGTCTTGATAGACAGGATTGTAACAGTAAACAAATACTTATTTAATCCTCTGGGTTGGCCTGTGGCTAAGGTGTAGATAGAAGTGGTAGTGGGAATTACTCCCCATGTTTTGAGTTAGCACTTCAGTGTTTGCTGGGAACGGATGAAAAAGGTCCTGTAAACACGAGGAAGTGCTGCCTGGAGCCCTTTAATGAGGTTGTTTAATCCTGCTTGCTCTGGTGTGGATATTTTGAGGTACTGGTTTTCCCCAGCATCATTATCATGGTGCAGTTGGTATTGTTATGGTAATCATATTGTCATTTATAATCCCTTGTCGGGTTCAGGCTCCTTAATGAGGCATCTCAGCTTTAGATGGAGGGAATTTTTAGTCACCTAGGCTAAACAATCTGTCAGAGCTGGGGAGGTTTGTGTGTGCCCCATCCTTGTGGGACCACGCTGAGCTTGGGTGTGTGGCTTGGCTCCAGCTGACACTGGTCTCCACTCTCTATCTTCAGCTTGTGTCGAGAGGAAAAGACCTTTAGTGGAAGGGAGGGGGTCAGTGAGAGCTTTGAGTGCCCCATAGTTTTTGCAAACCTCACCCCATCAAGGTTTCATGGACACACCATAGGGAATGAGGAATTTTTAATGTGACAAGCTGGAAAGCGTGAGTAAAGAAGCTTTTTTGCCTATTCCTCCCCCATTAGACAGGCTGTGAAAACAGACTTGAATAATAAGTGGTGTTAAAAACTGTAGTTAGTTTTCCTCATTTTGACTCTCCGTGAAAACAACTCATCTCCATGGCCTTTGTCCTTGGCAGAGGATTGCCTTTCCTCCTGTATCATTTACTCTGCTTTTACAAAAGGTGTTCAGTAGTGATTTACACTGGCGGTGTGAGAGCAGTGGGCTGGGATTGCACATTTTTGAGCTGATTGTAGTTTCCAGTAATATTGCCCAAACCTGCAGTTCTGCACACATTTGTTGGTTTTGTCAGGCTGCCAGGCCAGGTATCCTGGGGTCACACCAGCATTTTGGGAGTCTTGTGCCAGTATCTGAGTGCTATTTGCAGCTGGCAACAGATCTTTTTCCATCTGGAGCTCGTCTTAGAACCTGCTGGCAGCTTTGCATGGAATGTAATCAGGGAATGGTTTAACTTGGAAAAGCCCTCGAAGCTCATTGAGTCCAGTCATTCCCCCAGCGCTCCCAAGGCCACCACTAACCCACGGCCCCGAGTGCCACATCTACAAATGTTTTAAATCCCTCCAGGCAGGGATGGTGACTCTGCCACTGCCCTGGGCAGCCTATTCCAGGGCTGGACAACCTTTTCCATGGAGAAATTTTTCCCAGTATCCAATCTAGACCTCCCCTGGCAGTGGGGATGTAATTTGGAGGTTGGCTGCAGGTTCCTGAACTGTGTCTTTGGGACTCCGAATCCTTCAAAAAGTCCTCGGGGTGGACAGGAAGCTGCTCTGTCAGTTTCAGGGATTTGGGAAGCTGGGATTCAGGCACTCCAATGAAGATGGAAGAGGTTTAATTAATATTGTCCCACCTCGTGGTGCCCACAGGGTGCTCAGACAGCCTCAAGGCGATTGGATTGTAACCAAGACTCGGAAACAGCACGGAGAGCTGGGCCCGGCTGCAGGCCCAGAACTTGGGTGGGGGAACAGCATTAAAAATAACTAGCTTTGGCTTTATCAGCACTGTGAGGTACCATCCTGGGAAGCAGCAAGAAGTTAGGATTGTCTGTTGGGAATTTGTGCTGCCAGAGCTGGGATTTGAAATGAGCACACGGAGACGGGCGGGTGGAGCTGAGCTGCTGCTCAGTCCTGGCCTTGTAGGAGCTTCTAATGTGGGTTACCATGCATAATTCAGGCCATCCTTTTTCCATGTTCAGAGCTCTGTAACTAAATACTGATTTGCTGAACACAACTTGAATAATGAAGCAATCTGTGGCTTGAAAGCCTTCCTCAGTATTGAAAGAAAAGGAAGCAAATAGTGCTGTATCCTCGCTTCTGCTTTAAAACAACACAGATATGCACAAATTGGAGGAGTCATCTTCATACCTGCTTGCTTCGTGGATTTAAATATGTACACATTGAGAGTATGTCCAGTAAGTGAGACAGTAAGGTGGCCTGTCCAAAGTACTGCCAGTCCTTCCATCCAAGGTTTTATCTTTTCTCCACCATCACAGTTCATCTGATGGAAAAACAAATTTAAAAACTGCATCTTGTGTTTCTTGCTGAGCTTAGAGGTAACAGGTCAAAAATGAATTGATGTGCAGTGTGATCATGTTTGCATAGGAGTAAAGCTCTATATCTGTTCTGAGCCACTTCAGCTCAAATCCTGCCAGTAGGGTAAATTATTTTGGTTTTCCTCAGTCACAACTTTGCTCCCTTCAGTGAAACACAAACACTTGGGAGCCTGAAGGAGGCTAAAAATATTCTTACAGCTGATAAAGGCTTGATCTGACTTTTGAAAATATGAAGTGGTTGTTTTTTCCCTGTGCAATTACCTTCTCACTTCACGTCTGTGATGCTGCAGCAGAACTCATGGTCTGGGGGATGGTGGGGCTTCCACTGCTTTACTCTCCTTGCTCTGGGGAAGAGTGGTTTTGGTTGGTTGGTTGAATAAACACCTCAGACCTGAGGATTTGCTGGTGGTGGTCACTGCCATCGCTGCCTTGTTTGCTGCTTATGTCTCAAAAATTCAGGAAGAGATTCCAAGCGAGTAATGTCTGTGTTCTTGTGACTTTTGTACTGGAAGGAATCAGCTTTTCTAAGCTATTTCTGCAACTCATTGAGTATAGAAGTTTCTTACCCAGTTCCTCTTTTTTTTTAAAAAAAAAGTAAAATTTTCTTCTGGTTCCTTTTTTTAGCTTGTAGAAAACATTTTTTGGAGCAGTATACCCTGGAAACAGTCACATTTACCTCACAGAGCTGCTAAATACCTGCAAACCTAAGTGCTCCAGTTTATTTTCAGGTTAATCTGCTTGATTATTGATTTTCCTGCTGCTCTTCTGGCCCAGAGAGTAGATCCTTGCTTATCTACATCAGTTTTTTAGTGTTGATGACTATATGTGGCACCTGGAGGAATTCTCGGATGGGTTAGATGGGGCTTGGAGCAAGCTGGTCTAGTGGAAGGTATCGCTGCCCATGGCAGGGGGTGGAATGGGATGAGCTTTAAGATCCCTTCCAACCCAAACCAGTCTGGGATTTTGTGATTTTTGCCTTGCAGAATGAAAAACAGGTTTTGTGTTCAATCACTGGTGCTACACATCGCATTAAGGTACCAGTCTGTAAGGGATAGAAAAGGTTTCTACCACAAATAATCCCAAACATTTGCTCTTTAGCTCCTTAAATCCACAAGTGCAATGATGGTAAGAGGTTTAGGTGCTGCTCATGGACTAGAGCATTGAAATGGAAAATGTAACAAATACAGGGCAGGAAGGAGGCTTTCCACAGCTGCAGAGTGGTGTTAAATCTTTTAAGAAATCAGCAGTGAGTTCAGGAAGGACAGTACCGTGTGTACAAGGCTGGAGCTCAGATCTGCTGCGCTTTTCCCTCCAGAGTCTGTTGTCCACCCTGAGCACAGCTGATTTATGCAGGAATTTTGGCACTGGCCATGAACTGCAGGCAAAATGCCATCCTAATGCCTGGTTTTGGGTTTTTCTCCCCCTTCCCAGGAAGAAGAATGCCAACATGAAGATGAAGTAGAGCGTTTCCTATGCTGGCCGCGGCGCCCGCACGCTGGTGTCGGCTGGGTAGGGACAGACTCTTGCCTCTGGCCAAACCCATTCCTGGGACAAGATGAAGCCAAGGAGGAGCTTCCTGCCACGCTGGAGCCACAGTGACTGCTGCCCCCTTTAAAGCCCATGTGCCACCGTCCCTGGCAAGATGAAAGAAGTGGTGCTGTGGTCACCCGAGGAGGTGACCAGCTGGCTGACGGACAATGCCATGCCGGAGTACTGTGAGCCCCTGAAGAGCTTCACCGGGCGGGACCTCATCAACCTGACGGAGGAGGATTTCAAGAAATCCCCTCTGTCCCGGGTGTCTTCCGACAGCGGCCAGCGGCTGTTGAACATGATCGAGGGGCTGAAGATGGCTCACCACATGGAGGCTCACAAGAACGGCCACGCCAACGGGCACGTGCGCGCCGGCGACGCCGCGCGCCAGAACGGCTTCGGCGCCGCGCTCAAGCTCAATGGGGTCCCCAACGGGTTCAAGAAGGAGATGATCAAGATCCCCATGCCGGAGCCGGAGCGCTCGCAGTATCCCATGGAGTGGGGCAAGACTTTCCTGGCTTTTATTTATGCACTTTTTTGTTTCGTCTTCACCACGGTGACTATCTCGGTGGTTCATGAACGAGTGCCTCCCAAGGAGGTGCAGCCTCCCCTCCCAGATGCATTTTTTGATCGCTTTGATCGGGTGCAATGGGCTTTTTCTATTTGTGAAATCAACGGCATGATCCTTGTAGGACTGTGGTTTGTTCAGTGGCTGCTCTTAAAGTACAAGTAAGTAAAACCTTTTCAAAACTTGAGTAATGCTTCTGACAGCTTTTGGAGGGCAGATGCTGGTTTGCACCCAAACAAAATGAAGCTTCTTGTGATCTTCTTATCTCAGTTTTCAAACCTGAAATGAACAGCACGCAGTATGAGCTGCCTGTGCAGAAGGCAGAGGTCCAAATGTTCCCTAAGAAACTGAGCAACACCCCTGGTAATGTTTGCCTTCATGGTTAACTCAAACTTTGTTCATGGATGAAAAGCCATGGATTGGATGAAATGGTGTTCTGAACTCACTGTTTGTTCAGAGGGACCACAACTCATGCTCATGTGAAGGCAGCTGTGAACCAGGATCCAAGGGAATGGCTGGAGCTGTGCCAGAAGGGTTTAGGCTGGAGCTCAGGGAAAGGTTCTTCCCCCAGAGGGTGCTGGGCACTGCCCAGGCTGCCCAGGGAATGAGCACGGCCCTGAGGCTGCCAGGGCTCCAGGAGCCTTTGGAAACCACTGCCAGGGATGCACAGGGTGGGATTGTTGGGGTGTCTGGGAAGGGACTGGGGCTGGATCAGTGACCCAGTGTGGGTCCCTTCCAGCTCAGGATATTCCATGATTTTAAACCCATGGGAAACAACTAGAGGGGGTGGTATGGGATTACCTGCGAGAAGGAGGTGTTGGGTTAATAGGGCCATACCAGGGGTCTGTGGTGGAGCTGAGCAGAGCCTGCAGAATACCAGAATCCTTGGAGATTTTCAGTCAGTGAGGTGTGGAACATACATATACTGGCAGATGTGAAGATCCCCCCCTACCGTGTCCCCATTTGCTTTGGGGTGTTTGTTTTTATTTATGTTATAGAATCACAGAATGCTTGAGTCTAGAAGGGACCCTAAAGGTCATCCCATTCCAACTCCCTGCTGTGGGAAGTCCCCTTTGGAAGGGCCTTTTCTGGTGTTAGGGGAAGATGCCAGAGTCCTAGAGCTTGGTCAGTGTATGCACTGATGATGGAATGTTTCAAGGACCAAAATCCCTCTTTAATATCTGTGAGTAGAGGGATCAAGATCTGAGAGACCCAAGCTGTGGCTGAGCAGGAGAAAGGGAAGAGCAGGAGAAAGGGAAGAGCAGGAGAGGTGCTGGCAGGGACTGGAGCCCAGCGAGGTGGTTTTATCTGGAGGATCTTGTTCTTGTGGTTTTGGATGGTGCACACCAAAGGGGTGGTGACTCAGTGCTACAGAAAGAGCTGAATCCCTTTTGTGGTGGGGTTATCCTCTCCCTTTGAAATTGAATTCTGGAATAAAGGGAGGGCATTGGGCCAGATGGGCCTTCCTCGCTTCTGCTTTCTCATCCCTGGAGGTGTCCAAGGCCAGGTTGGACAGGGCTTGGAGCAACCTGGGACAGTGAAAGGTGTCCCTGCCTGTGGCAGGGGTGGAACTGGAAGGGCTTTAAGGTCCTTTCCAACCCAAGCATTCTGTGATTCTGTGATTCTAATGCTGTCCATGGCATGGGATTGGGCTGGTGTCTCTCCAGAAAGCAGGAGCAGGTCTGGCTGGGCTCTCTGGAGTCTCCACAGAGAGCTCAAGGAAGCTGCTGAGGCACGTTAACCTCTCTGGGAAGCGTTCCCAGATGCCGTGGGAGAAGCACAATGCCAGGATTGGCCATGTGGTTGGATCCTGGGGCTGAAGGAGCAGCGTGCTCCCTGCTGCGGTCTGCAGGGCTGGAATGGAGTTCTCTGGGCCAGGAATAAATGTGGAGTGTACTTGCTGGCTGACTCTGAGCCTCACACTCATGCAAATCCTCTGGAGAAGGGGAAATAGGAGGCTTCTTACGTTTTGGGTTTTTTTATATTACAGTGCAGAGTTCTCTCAGGCTTTCCTAAGGTAAAATATGCTAAATTCAGCAAAATCAAACAATAGTTTTAATTAAAAAAAGAGATTCAGTGCTCAGTAAAATGCTGTCACTTCTTTGGTCTCTCAGAATATGGTGTTGCTCAGCCTTTAATCCCCAACCTCCTATTTGCCTTTATGTTATAAAGAAAAAAACAGGTTCATGCCTGGTTCTAAAAGCCACAAGTGTATGATCTGAGAGGAAAAACTCTGCAGAGGTGAACCCCTGCCCCAGTGGAATGGTGCCCTCCGCACTTAAATTTCAGTTAGTGGAGCAAGATTAATAATTATAATTCTTAACTTGTAGCTTTGCCAATGTTTACACCAGAAGAGGGAAGAAAAAAAGTCTGGAATACTGTGTTACCAGCAGTGGGTACTCCAGTGCAAAATGTGTTTACCCTGGCATAGTTGAATTTTTCCTGATAAATCAGGACACTCAAAGCATTACTGATCTGGCACTGCAAACTCATACTCCTCCTGAAGTGGAGCACTCCAATTTTTTAACCATGCCAAAAGTGATGAAAAATTGAAAAGGTGGCCAATTTTGAATTTTGAAAGAGCTCAGCTTGATAGGAATGTTATTTTTAAAAAAGTCAGCAGAATAGCAGCAACGATTGAATTCCAGTGCCTGAAGGGAACCTCTAAGAAAGATGGAGAGAGACTCTTTAGAAGGGCCTTGAGGGACAGGACACAGGGAATGGCTTCCCTCTTCCAGGGAGCAGGGTTAGATGGGATATTGGGAAGGAATTGTTCCCTGGCAGGGTGGGCAGGCCCTGGCACAGGGTGCCCAGAGCAGCTGTGGCTGCCCCTGGATCCCTGGAAGTGTCCAAGGCCAGGTTGGACAGGGCTGGGAGCAACCTGGGATAGTGGGAAGTGTCCCTGCCCAAGGCAGGGGTGGCACTGGATGGGCTTTGTGCTCCTTTCCCATCCAGACTGTTTGTGGATTCTGTGAGTGCCAGAACCTGCAGCTTGAAATGGCTCTTAAGTGCAAAGAACAGGGATTTAAAATTAACCAAACCCCACAGGGTCTGTAGCCAGTGGCACACTCAGGGTGATTGCTGTAATTGGATTCACCCCTGATTTCTGTAACCCTGGCAGTGATCTCTCCATAGGATCTCTCCAGAGGTTGCTCCTGTCCTGGGGGATGTGGTTTAATTGTCTTTCTTTGAGGTGCTCCAGTGGGGTAGTTTTGGGGCTGGCTGCCCCTCTTGAGCCCATCCCTGGGTGCTCCTGCTGGTTTTGCAGAAGCACCTCATGGTACCCCAGATCTGCATCTGCCCTCTCTGTGAACATCAGCCCTCACTAATAGATATCTTAGCAGCTGTGGCTGCGGAGTGGCTGCCCTGCAAACACCCTGTCCTGCAGCCAGAGCAGCTCTGCATTTTTATTTGGGAGCATTCCCTGCAGATGTGAACTGCTTCCTTTATAATGCTGCTCAGGAAAAATGTGTTCTCTCACTCC
Organism: Thryothorus ludovicianus; assembly: GCA_013397245.1. Taxonomy (NCBI): domain Eukaryota; kingdom Metazoa; phylum Chordata; class Aves; order Passeriformes; family Certhiidae; genus Thryothorus; species Thryothorus ludovicianus. The sequence goes on along the minus strand of VZTB01016709.1, from coordinate 221,433 downwards.
TCTGGGTTATACAGGAGACCCTTTGTAATCACTAAATTGTGTGTCAGCTGAAATAAACTTACTCTTTTTCATCTTAGAATGAAAATCCTGTAATTTCATCCCCTGCCTCGAATGGGAAATCAGTGATGGCCACAGCTAATGGAGGGGTGTGGGGCATGAAATCCCCTTTAATGTCTTCAGCACCCAATCTGCACAGGCTTTGGCATCCTAATCCCTGGATTTCCTGTAATCACCTTCAAGGGCAGTGTGATTTGAGTTGCTCCTGTGTTCCTGGCCTGGAAGGTGTGGGAATATTTGTGAAGCAGTTCAGCATTCCCAGGTGTAAGCTGACAGCATCACGAGTTTCCAAAGCTTCAGGAGAAAACAGCTGGTGGTTTGTTTTATTTACCTTTGTGGATTTTGTTTGCCTTGAGTGACCTCCTTATTTTTGCCTGTTTTTTCTCCCTGCCAGGTCTATAATTAGCAGAAGATTTTTCTGTATAGTTGGCACACTATACCTGTACCGGTGTATTACCATGTACGTGACTACACTCCCAGTACCTGGAATGCATTTCAAGTGTTCTCCAAAGGTAAACTCCTTCTGCATGCTCTGCCATGCTCTAATCTGCATGTTTCCCTCCTGTCCTGCTGTTCCCAAAACTGCTTTCTCAAGAAATGTTCCTAAGGGAGGAGATTCTGCCCCTCTGCCCTGCTCTCATGAGAGACCCCCCAGAATTCTGTGCACAGTTCTGGTGCTGCCGAAATAAGGAGGGTATGGAACTCTTGGAGCAGGTCCAGAGGAGGCCATGGTGTTGCTGAGGGCACTGGAGCACCTCCCCTGTGGAGCCAAGGCTGGGAGAGCTGGGGCTGCTCAGCCTGGAGAAGAGAAGGTTGTGTGGAGACCTCACAGCTCCTTCCAGGGCCTGAAGGGATACAGAGAAACTGGAGAGGGATCCTGCAACAGGAACTGGAGTGACAGGACAACAGGAATGGCTTCCCACTGCCAGAGGACAGGGTTGGATGGGATACTGGAAAGGAATTGTCCCTGTGAGGTGGAGAGCCCCTGGCACAGGGTGCCCAGAGCAGCTGTGGCTGTCCCTGGATCCCTGGCAGTGTCCAAGGCCAGGTTGGACTTGGGGGCTTGGAGCAGCCTGGGACAGTGGAAGGTGTCCCTGCCCATGGTAGAGGTGGAATGTGATGAACTTTAAGCCCAAACCAGTCCAAATAATTCTATAATTCTAATTTGACAGTGCTGGTTTGGTGTGACAGGGACATCCTTCTGCAGGTCACTGGCTGCCCTCTCAGTGGAGGTGCTGACAGGTGCTGTGGGGCAGTGCAGGAATTCCCAGCCTTTTCAAAGCACTGAGCTACCCCATTTCTGTGGCATTTGCAACTAATTTGCATGATCAGCATGTTCCTGTCCCCACTGAAGCTGTTGAAAGTGTGCAACCTTTGCCACGTGTGAGTCACTGATTTCTAAATAAATACACACCTCAGTGTGTCGAATCCAGATATGATTCATGGTTGAAAATGGCCCAGAGAGACTTCCCAAAGACTGTCTCCTGCACATATTTTTGCACAACTCTGTTAGCACAAGGACTTCTCACCTCCTCCCCAGTCCAGCACTGGCTCCGAGGGGTAAATGAGGCTTGTGAAAGCTGTGGCTGAAACCAGGCTACTGGGACAGAGGTGCTGGACCCTTGTGGTCAGCCTGGAAGAGTAATTCACATGCTCAGGGTGGAGCTGGGACATGGCTGGTGGTGTTGCATCCGTCTCTGGTCACTTCATCATTGCTGGAATCCTGGTCCTTGCTGCAATTCCTCGGGCTGGCTGTGCTGTGACGCAGTTGAAGCAGGAGAAAGGGCAGAAGCACAGCCATAAATCAGGTGACAGGCTGTAAAATCACCCCAGAACAGGTAGTAAAATCCTGATTGGACTTGATCCACAGGCTGTCATTATTTTGGTGAGGATTGGCACATCCAAACAAAGCCAAAATGCTTTGGTTCCTCGGGGAAGTCCAGCCAGTGTTTGCCAAAGCAGAACCTTTGTGGCTTTTGGAGGGGTTTAGGAAAGAGAGGTGAGTGGGAAAGGATTCAGCACTGTGTTTGAGCAGCCTGCTACTAGAAAATTAAAAATGAAAACACAGGTATTTATGGGCTGAAGTGAATAAATCTGCCTGTTTGGGGAATTTGGGGAATTTACAGTGTTGGCAAATCCTTCTCATTACTCAAGGAGAGACAAGCTGCTGGAGGCCCTGATAAGATTAAGGAGTTTTCTTGATAGCTCTAAATGTACTGGTGGGAAAAGAATAACCTCTCAACACCTTATTGAGTTCTGTGTGATTGTGAAAAGTGGGCTTTGGGGAGCAGTTTGGTGTTTGTGAGCAACTGTTAGCAGGAAGTGTTTAATTCCTGCAAAGAACACGCTCAAGTGTGTCAGAAATTATTAGTTTCCACTTCTTAAAGCAAGGCCAAGCTTTAAAATAAAAGCATGGTGGCCAGCCTGGGTGATGTGTGTTTCCTTCTGACAGTTCAGTGATTTCCATGGATTTTCCAACACCATAGAATGAGGTGAGCATGCAGCACACGTGTGCATTGATCCATTAGTCCCTGCTTCCTGATGGGTCCCAGAGGTTGTCCCATGGCATACATTTGTGGATTTGTTTAATATTTGGCTTTGGCTTAAGAGGTGAGAGTAGCAAAAGTTTTGGGCAGTGCCAGCTGCCCTCGGTCACTCGGGAGAGGGGGCAGAGTGTCCTCACAGGAGGGACTTGGTTTGCTTGGTTTTGGCTTTCCCTGGGCAAACGGAAGTTTTTTCAGGAATGCTCTGTGAGCCAGTGCCATAGTTGGGGGTGGGTCAGAGCAAATCCAGCTGTGGAGGGAGATCCCAGTTCTGGCTGCTGTGGGTTCAAAGCACAAGTCTGGCACTGGCTCTGACAGACACCGCAGATGTTTCTGTTGGAATGGGAAGTGGAAAGAAATAATCTTGCAGACTTTTCCAGGGCCTTAGGGCTTGGAGTGAGGTGCTCCTCTGTTCATCAGATCCTGGCTTTGGCAGCTGGCTGTTTAGCCTGGGCAGTTCCTCCTGGTTTCTGTTGGATGATCGCCTGTAGGGCTTGCATTGTTACCAACAACATGAACTAAATTAAACTCATTTATTTTAAGAGTGCAGTGCCTCTTTAACAGAAGGAAAAGCTCACCTGAGCACCAGCTACAAGAGGTGCAAAGCAGCAAAACTCTCGTGTCTTTTCCATTCTTTTTCCTGCCGTAAATGTGCTGCCAGCTTTTGGGAAAGGCTGAGGATTTATTTATCTGCTGATTGATCTTGCAGATGAAAAAAAAAAACAAAAAAGCAGAAAGGAAGAAGAACTGAAAGGCCAAATTGCTGGTTAGAATCATTGCTTTGAGCTGTGATATTTTACTATGCTTTTGTATTTTGCTGTTCCACCAGCTCTTTGGAGACTGGGAATCTCACCTGCGAAGGATAATGAAGTTGATTGCTGGCGGAGGCTTGTCCATCACGGGCTCCCACAACATGTGTGGGGACTACCTGTACAGCGGCCACACGGTCATCCTAACCCTCACCTACCTGTTCATCAAAGAGTGTGAGTGCCCTGCAGCTCTCCTGTTGTGGGATTCCTCCCTGACTGAGGGGTTTCTGTTGTGCTCACTGGCGAGCACAATTTGAGATAAAACGCCTGCGCTTTCCACGATGGCAGCAAACAGCCTCGAGATGGGTGTTAGGGAAAAATTCTTCACCAGAGGGATTCTGATGGTTTGGGTTGGGAGGGACCTTAAAGCCCATCCCCTGCCATGAGCAGGGACAACTTCTGCTGTCCTGGACTGCTCCAAGCCCCATCCAGCCTGGCCTGGGACACTTCCAGGGATCCAGGGGCAGCCACAGCTGCTCTGGGCACCCTGTGCCGGGGCCTGCCCACCCTCACAGGGAACAATTCCTGCCCAATATCCAATCTAAACACGAGCAGGTTAATTTCACTGGCCAGGGTGATATCTTTCTCAAAGATTTCATAACCTTTGTCATTTCCAAGAATCTCATTACCCTGAGTACAATTTTAAGTTACACCTTAAGAGAGCGATACTTGTTTTGTGATCTCAGCAATCCTGCTCTTAATCTCAGCATAGGCATCTCTGTGTCATCCAGGAGTGCAGTCCATGACCTCTGCTAATCACAGCAGTAGTCCTGATAAGGTTCCACTTTGAAGTAACCCCTGCTTGTGCTTCTTTCAGATTCCCCACGGCGACTCTGGTGGTACCACTGGCTCTGCTGGGCGCTCAGCATGGTGGGGATGTTCTGCATCCTCCTTGCTCATGACCACTACACTGTGGACGTGGTGGTGGCTTACTACATCACTACAAGGCTATTCTGGTGGTACCACACAATGGCCAACCAGCAAGTGAGTTCCTCCCACTCCTTGGATGCTCCTGCTCTAGCCTGGGAGGTGGGGGAATATCCAGGCTCACCCATGTTCTGTGGAATCCCTCTCTTCCCCCCAACCAGTGGGTTTGCAGGGGAGAAGGAGGCATCATTAATTGGGTTCTTCTTGTGTCTTGACCGTAAAAATATGGGAAACTTTTCTCAAAGACAGGCAGGGCTCTCCTGCCCCTGGATAACCTCAGTCTTTGAAGTCATTCTGAATTTGGGCCAAGTGACCACATTTGTGATAGAACAAACCATTTAGATTCTTTTGCCTTGGTTTTATTTTGTTTGGTTGTTGAGGCCAGTTGGGCTTTTCTGTGTTCTGTGGCTTGTGCCACAGGTCTCTTGAGATACAGCAGGAAGCCTTGCTAAAAACAAACTGGTTTTTGGAAGTGTTTCCAAGGGGTGGCCAGTTCTCCCAGCTGGTGAACTGGAGCAGAGAGGAGCTGACAGCACTGAGGAAAGTGAAACCTTCCCTCCTCTGCCAGGGGAGGGTCAGACTGGAGATAAAGGAAAGGTTCTTCCCCAGAGGGTGTTGGACACTGCCCGGGCTCCCCAGGGAATGGGCACAGCCCCGAGGCTGCCAGAGCTCCAGGAGCCTTTGGAAACCACTGCCAGGGATGCACAGGGTGGGATTGTTGGGGTGTCTGGGCAGGGACTGGGGCTGGATCCATGATCCCTGTGGGTCCCTTCCAACTCAGGGTGTTCCATGATTCTCTGAGAGAAAATGGACAAGTCTTTCCCGTGGATAGTGGACAAGGGAGTTAGAGGCATTTTTAGGTCTGTAGGAGCATATTGGTGTCCAAATATTTCCTGTGCTCATGGTCAAAGATCTTTTGCTGTGGCATATGCTATTAATTATGATTAATAAAGACCTATGATGGTAGAAGATGAGTTTATATTGTAACAGTGCAGATTTTAGATCCTGTCACAGAATCATCATGGAATGGCCTGGGCTGGAAGGGGCCTTAAAGGTCATGTGGCTCCAGCCCCTGAAGGCCTTGTAGCTCCCACCAGTTATTCCACTGGTTTCATGCTGCCTGGAGCTGTACACCACAGCCAGGCCTTGTGGTACATTTCTAGCCAAATGCCCAAGTGCAAGTTGGGTGCCCTTGGGTGTTCAGTCAGTTTGGGAGGCACTGTGTTTGACAGGAGTGTGTGCCCACACCCTGCAGCCCCAGAGGACTCCACACTTTGACTCTGCTCCTGGGCTCTCAGAGCAGCGCTGCTTCCAAGCTGGAAGTGCTGGAGTCAGGAGTTCCTGAGTCCTGCTGAGGACTCGCTTCAGCAGAGCCCTTGGTGTGGAAGCTGCTCTGAAACAGATTCCTGTTCTGCTGCCTGATGCAACTCAGAAGGTGGCTCAACACTGCTGCCCTGAGCTGCCAGGATGTTGGGAAATGCCAGTCCCTTCCCTGAGCACACAGTGCTGTGCTGCTCTCTCCTGCCTCGTGCTGGGGCTTGTGCCTGGCTTTAAAATGAAAAGCAGCAGTGGATTTATTTGACACGTGAGCTTGACGTGGTGATTAAACTCAGTGTACAAGCCCTGTGCTTGTGTATTCCCTTTGATTGGGTGGATACAGGGAATCCTGGCTCTGGCATGGATAATAGGCAGCAGAGGGGTTGGATAATTCCCTCGGGGCCTGCCCACTCTGTGTGTCTGTGAGCTGGGGCTTGCTCATGGCTGAGAGAGGCAAAAGGGAGGTGGGAGCAGTCTGGGAGCATGTGGAGGGCAGGGCAGGGTTCTGGTTTCCTCCAGATGGGATGAGATGTGCCCTGCTCATGGCTCCACAGGCACACAAAAGGCCCCAAAGTGATTCCTCAGCCAGGTGGAATTTCAGAGGCACTTACGGGACAGCCGTGCCTTTGGATGGCATTTTCATTGCCAAGGGAGAGCAGACACTGGTCTTTGGGCCACTCATTCCTTTTCTGTGGGCACATCAAACAGCTGAGGTCCTGTAGACAGGGGTTGTAGGAGTTCTCCTACTCCCACATGGCTCTTCCCTGATAGGGAAGGATTGTCCTGTAAGTCCTCATTAAGTAAAAAATGAACTGGACTCGTGGTTGTTCTTGTTCTCCAGGTTGGTTGTTCTTTCCTTATCAGCAATTTCTGCACTCCAGGCTTTACACCAGCCTGGCGTGAAGGAGAAAGGCACCAAAGAGCCTCTAACACACAGATTCAAGGTTTTCTTAAAGATAATTCACCCAGTTATCACCCAAAACGTGCATTATTTCTACTTTTCTACGAATTGCTAACTAAACTTCCATTCACATAACTCTACACTGCAGCAAATCCCAGCCAGTCACCCTGTGCCACCAACACTGCAGGATATGGAGTAGATGAAGGAGGAGGAAGAAGCCTAAAAACCAGGAGGATCCTCCATCTTGTCTCCATCTCCTTACCATTCTAACAAACCCAAAAATCTACATTTCTCACCCTGTGATAAATTGCATATAATCTGATTTACATTCCTGATAATTCTGTCTCATCCCAAAGCCTAGGAAGCCCTTTCCGTGCCCAAAGGTTAAAGCAGGATTTGTCAGAGGGTTTGGATCCTTTAACACATGCAGGGAAATATTCTCTGCATTCTGGACTCCAGCAGGGGTGAGCAGTGTTTGGTGTGTGCAGGGAGGCTGGGATCTGTTTGGGAGCAGCCGGGAGCAGGATACCGCCGGTGAACGGCCACGAGTGAAGTGAGAGCAGTAAAAATCCTCTTTTATCCTCCTCTCCCTGCAGGTGCTAAAAGAAGCTTCCCAAACTAACCTCCTTGCAAGGGTCTGGTGGTACAAGCCCTTCCAGTACTTCGAGAAGAATGTCCAAGGAATTGTACCTCGCTCGTACCACTGGCCCCTGCGGTGTCCGGCGCTGGCGCGGGGCCGGCCGGTCAAGTACAGCCGCCTGGTGAGTGACACGTAACAGTGTCAGCACAGCCCCGAAAGGACCTGTCCCAAGTGCTCACAACTCCAAGAGAAGATGCCATAAACAAAAACCCGCCGCTCCCTAACCCTTCCTTTAGCAGCTCCCTGGACCTGACCTATTCAGTTACCTGGTAAGCACTGTGATCTTTTTTTCTCTCCAAAGGATCTGCGTTGGACAACAATAAAAAGAATTTAACTGATCATGCACTGTTACACATTTCTTGTTGATAGAGTTGGGATTTGCATTTGCCCATCACCATGTTCCTTTGTATATGATGCGACAACATAGATGAAAAGCTTTTATATCATAAGTTCTGGTCTTTCCAGTCACATCTGGGAACAAAGCATATTATTTTCTTGGGAAAACATACTTTTCATATCTCTTGCCCCAAAGATTGGGCTGTAAGCCATTTTCTAGCAAATGACTATATGAAGGTTTCTAAATATCTGCCTTGGGTGAAATCAAGAAATCTTTCTACCTGTTGCACCGCGCTACAAATAAGATGATAGACACAGAAAGGTTTGGTAAATCCTGATTTTGTAGAATCTGCAGTGACTGACTGTGTCAAAAAAGTGCAAA
>VZTB01016709.1:181524-213490 GCA_013397245.1 Thryothorus ludovicianus | reverse complement strand
AAAAAAAAAAAAAGAGAAAAAAATGTAAAGTGATTTTCTAAGTATTTCCTAACTTTATTTTTCAAAATGTGTATGAAAAAAAAATTAAATTTAAAAAGATTTTTACATGTCAGAGAATAGAGAGTTAAAAAAATTTAAAGAAAATGCTTCTTGGGAGAGAGAGAGATTTGTCTATGTTTCTAGTGCCTTTCTTGTCTTGATTGTATGGTCAGTAGGCAGTCTTAAATGTTTTTATTTAAAATAAAGTATTCCATGAAAGCAGAATTATATATACTGTATAATTACTAATTTTTGCATTTATAGCTAAATTAAACTGGAAATTTGCTTATAATGTTGAAATTGCCACGTGTAGGGAAAAACCTCCCACCCCACCAAATAAAAAGGGTCCGACCTTGCTCACACATTGTGAACAGGTCAAGCTAAAAAAGTATCACTTTATTCTCTACTTGGGAGCTGGATTTTAAAAAGCAAAATAGCCATGAATTCCTGTTTTTTAAGAATTTTACAAATGATCACTGAGTGAACTATGAATGGTTTCTCCATCCCCTTATCGAAATGTTGTTGAAAAACAACAAAGATAATCTATTTCTTTAAAATACTTGTGCAGAAACTGCATGTAATTCTAAGTTTTCACTCCTACCATACATACTGTATGTTTGGGGAAGTCTCCTATCCTAAACTTGCCAATGTGCAGAACAAAAATAGTTTTTATAAAAAAGAATGAAGAAGAGAAAAATATATATATAAATATATATATATATATCCATTCTGTATTTTACGTGAAGCAGAGTTATCTTCTGTAGGTTTTTTGTGTATTCACAAGGTGATATTTGTATTGTAAAACAACAATGGTGAAGGAAAATAAAAAAGGCTTTTGAAAAATGTAGTTTCCTTTATCTTTTTAATATTCAGTTGAAATTTAAAGCTGGGTTTATTCTTCCAAACCTTGCCTTTAAGTTACTGTTATTGCACTGTAGGCCATCCAATGTGGACTGTACGGAAACTGCACTGATGTGGAATTGCTGTTGGGGAACAACAGTGCCTTATCTGAAATAAATGCTATGCAATCGATGCCGAGCGGGCGGGGGAGCCTTCCTGGGAGCCATCTCCAGGCCTTGAAAAATCTACCCCACAACTGCTGGGACGCAGCACAGGGCAGGGGGGGCCTCCCTTCCCCCAGCAGCTGCCAGTCCCGGCCCCTGGACACCAGAAAAAAAAAAGAGAAGAGAAGCCAATTTAATTTCTCTGCGTCCGTGGTGGTGGTCAAAGTGTCGTTTCTTCTTTTGCTTTTTTTTCGGGGATGCTTTCCCTCCACCTCTCTGCCCTGCTGCCCTTGTCCAAAACGTGCCCCAGAGAGCTGGTGGGGTGTTGCTTCTGCTGCTCTGCCTGGCTGTTTGTTGCTGGGGTTGCTGAAGGAGAGCAGCTCATTCCTTATCGGTTCTGTCTCCCTGGGAGGGAGGGAGGGACGAAAGGAAGGAGGAGTTCGTTGGCCAAACCCTTCGCAGCAGCTTTTGCAGAGCTGGGTGGGAATTTAGGGTTCAGCTCTGCCTTCAATTCACGGCTTTACCTTGGCAACTTTGGGGGCTAAAAGTCAGTTTTCAAACAGCCCAACCCCACCCCAGCTGAGTTTTGAGCTGATTTTTGAGAGAGTTCCTGCTCCCAGACGTAACCCGAGGAGTAGATTTTTCAAGACCTGGCATCACGCACATCCGAACCATTGACATAAGTAAATGTATGGATATATATGCACATGACATTAAATGGAATCTGCTGAATCCTGTCTTGTGGTGTCTGACTTACTGCATGGCTCTGGCTCCACACAGTCCCATCTGTGCCACAGCAGGGCTGTGCTTGGGTAGGGCATGCTGCTGCCTCGGGAAGGGAGCCTGGGGATGCGGGGCTCAGGGGTGGCCTGGCTGCTGGCTCTGGAGGAGAGGGTGGATTTGGGACAGAGCTGCTGTGTGTTGGCTCAGTGCAGGCTGTGGAGCTTGTGCCTTGCACTCCTCCTTCCCGGGGAGCATCCTCCTGGCAGATGCGGCTGGGTGGGATGGGATGTGGCTCATGGCCAGAATCCCAGATTGCCCACTGCCTTCCCCCCACACCTCAGGTCACATCCCCTCTACAGCCAGCCCTCGGCCTCTGCCTTCTGGAGGATGCAGCCAGGGCTGGTGGGGCTCCTCTGCCATCACTGGGTACCACACTTAGCCTGAGTTCCTGGGCTGAGATCCTTGGGTGACTTCCATGGACAACCTTGTCCCAATTAGAGGCTGAACCACCACCTGAGTGATTCCCTTGCCCTGGGGGCACTGGTGCATTGTTGCTTCTCCCTTGGGCGGAGCAGCTCCTGCTGCTCCTTTTTCCTTGGTGCCCTTCAGAGAAGCGAACACAGCAAACTGCAGGTCTGTAAAAGCTGGAATCCAGCGTTGTGCTGCTCCAATCCAGCAGAACTCGTGGATCTCCCCATGCTGTGCCAGTGAAACCATCCTCTGGCCTCCAGCTGGGCATTTGGGTGTTTTTAGAGGACAGGCAGAGGTGGGTTTGGGTGTGGATGGGCAAACCTGGACAGTCCAGTGCAGGTGCCAGGAGACTGAAATTGGGAAAAGGGGTCTGCACCAGAAAAGGCTGGAAAAGGATGGTTAAAGGTGGAGAAAGACCTGGGCAAACCAGGATCTTTGCCAGCAGGATGGGCACTGATGTTGCTGAGAACCATCTGGAAAAAGCCTTTAGTGCTGCCACATGGGGAAGATTTTAAACCCATAAAACACAGGGATGGGAGGTGTTTGGGGAGCACAAGCCAAACAAGGGCAGTGATCCCTTTGCTTTCCTGTACTCTGGAAAGAGCAATTCCATGACTTCCCCCTCCTGCTCTTCCTCAGGACACAGCTTTGTGCTCATTCCCTTCCTGGTGCCAGTGGATCAGAGCAGTCCCCGAAGATAAGCCTCAAGTTCCTGTTTTGGCAACTTCTCCCATCCAACTCATCAGCTATTGGCCACAAATATTTGCCAGAAGGATCCATGGTTTCTTTTGGCATCCTCTCAATGCCTCTCCTGTCCCTGGCTGTCCACATGTGCTGCAGGTTGGGCAGGGAATGCTGGTGAGCACCAGGATTTGGGCACGGCACCCTTTGCACATCCCCTGTTTAAATAAATAAATGTTTGGACACTGCTCTCAGGCACATGATGGGATTACTGAGACTCTGCAGGACCAGGAGTTGGGTTTTGATGGGTCCGTGTGGGTCTCTCCCAAATGAGGACATTCTGTGATTCCATGATGATGGGAGGAGCAGGTATTGCAAGATTTGGGAGCAAACAGGGCTCTCATAAACTGGTTTGCAGCAGCAGCTACACCTCAGCCCCTGCTGGCATGGGTGGGCACAGAGCAGCCCACCTTGTTCATTTTTTGGCCATTTTTCCCCCCCAGAAAATCCCAGTGGGATTGAATTTGGCTCTGCCCAACTCTGCATTGCTGTTTTTGGGTCTTGAGGTTTTTGCAGTTTTGTGCCAGAGCTTTTTAGCTTGGCATGTGCTGCTTGGCTCTTCCTGGGAGTCACTCTTCCCTGGGCTCCCCCACATCCCAGGGAAGCCCTGTCCCTGAGGCTGCTGATGCTGCTTCTGATGAGGGATGGCAAAATATTCTCTGTTTGTGGTGAAGCTTTAACCCCCGGTTAGATTCCCACATCACCTGGGGAATTTTGGGGTGTCTGGACATAAATTATTAGCAGCAAAAGGCAACCATGACTTGGTTATCCAGAAGGGCAGGAGATTCTTGCTCTTGAGGCAAGGCAAGGGAGGGTGGGGAAGGAAAGTCAAGGCACCCTAGGACATTTCAATTACATTTGCCAGGTATCCCTTCAGTTCAGCTGTCACTCAGTGACCTGTGCAGGATTTTGAGTTCAGAAGCTGCAATTGCTCCAATTTTGTTACCTTTCCATTCAATCTGCCCTTCCTAAACTCTCCATGTGTGCTCCCAGCTGTGTTTTCCAGCAGGAAAGTCTGTGTTTGCCACCACAAAGAAGTGATCCCACTTTCCAGCTGCTGCACGGAGTAGGGGTGTGAGTTTTGACCAGGGAAGGTGGGGGAGGGAATCCACGTGGTGCTGCCAAAGCCTGGCAGGGTTCCTGCTGACAGCTGTGTGCAAATGCTTTATCTCCTGTCATCCTGAGCCCGAGTAAAGAGGACTTTGGTCATTCTCTGCTAAATAAACAACATTATGTAAGAGGCCTCTTCATTGCTGGGAAGGCTCTGGGGGCCCTCACACTCAGCATCTCAGGCTTTGGGGGACATCTCAGCTCTGTACAAGCCACCTGCTCATGCTGAGATGATGCTGGTTCCAATTTTCTGCTCAGGACCTGGCCAGGGCTTAGCAAATGCTGCAGTCGAGGTTTCTGTCCTGCACCTTGAGTGAGGCCATGATGGGGAATTGCCCATCATTGTAGCTGATCCACAGTGGCTTCTCAGGAAAAAAGGGATTTTTTTCCCCCTAGAGCAAGGAGGGGCAAAAGGCTTGATGCAGACAGTTCCAGGAGACCTTCCAGGCCTTCTATTTTTTTTTTTTTTAAAGGGATTTTCCGTCTCTTCATTGCACATCAAAAGCGTTTTTGTTTCAGAAGGTTTACAGAGATCATGGTCTAAGCATTTCTAAGGGAAGAGTTTAGTTTTACCCAGTCCCAGCTTGGATGGTTTGCAGAAAGGGAGCTCTCCAAGAGACCAGGAAATGGTGGTTTTATAGTGAAATTTGGGTGCTGTTGGAAAAGGCCACTTCTCTGAAATGATCTGGTGTTGCTTGGGAGGGATAAGGAACTGAAAAATGAGGAGAGGAAAGGGAAGCAAATGCTTCATGGGTTTATATTTCAAAGCCCATTTTCTTAATTTATTTTCTTTCTCCTGTATAGAGGTAGTTTGAATAATCTTAATGATTTGGAAGCACAAGGTTCACTGATGAAAGAAATGCACATTTGCCATCTGTGCTAAGTGGTTTCCCTTCTGTCAGCTCTGCCTGATTCCTTCCATGGATCCATTAATCCCAATTGGGTTTAAAGACTTTTCCTGCTGAGGATGAAATCCCTGTGCTGCTTGCAGCCCCTGGATGTGCCTGGGGAGGTCACAGAGTGCAGTCCTGTGGTAGCAGGGATGGGGAAGAACCTTTTTCCAGGAGGATAAAGATTGTAAAGGAAACATTGCTTTCTTCAGACTCATTTGGCACAAAATGGCACCGGGAAGAAGCTGGAGGACTCCTGGTCTTGGGAAAGTGCATGGTCTGTGGGAACTGTCACCTTTCTTACATTTCCACAGGCAGGGAGGCATTCAGAGGGATTTACCAAGCCCTTAGCACTTAAGCTGAGGTCTTTGCAGCCCAGAAAGTGCCTTTTCTGCACCAAAAAGCTCCTTGCTTGTCTGTTCTGGGCCTGGACACAGTCACATCACCTGGGGGAGAGGAGGAGCTGTGGGTCCCCAGAACCTCATGAGGAAAACAATTTAAAGTATTCCCTAAGGCATGCTTTGAGCTGTCATGAGTCTTTCTTTTCCTCCTCCATCTCCAGCCACAGCTGGCTACATGGCCCCTTTTCCTCAGCTGTTTTCATTCTGTGGGGTGAGGCTGGGCAGGGCGCTCTGTCACTAAAACAATTCCTTCAGACTCAATCTCTCAGCTTTTCCTGATGCTCCAGCAAACCTGTCACCTGCAGGAAGAGCTCCTGCTCTTGCACAGCCTCTTCCTGGCTCCTCCGTGTCCCAGCAGCTCTCCCATGGTTTTGTCTGTCCTCTTTGGCTGCCCCCAAGGCCGGTGCACGCTTTGGGACCCAAACATTCCCTGGAGCACAGAGGTGTGCAGGGATATCTGCCAGCCCACACCACTGTGTCCAGGGCCAGCAGGTTCCTTGGGAATTACAGCCAGGAGATAAGGTATCAGTAAATCTTGGTTCTCCCCACCAGCCAGTCCAAAAACCACGGATTCAAAGGGCAATGCTGAACGTGACCTTGACGCACTGACGCAGACATTGCCTGGAATGTTAACCCTTGGATCAGGGATGCGCCACGGAAAAGGGGATGAAAAGCTGAACCTCCTGAGAGGGGAGGCAAAATGCCAGAGGTCCTCCCAGCTTTTCATTCCCACCACAGTGCTGGAGGGAGAAGGCTATGGCTGGTTGGATCTTCCCTCCCCACTGCACCAACATATGAGGGTGTGATGGGTCCTGTCATTTTGAGGAGAAGGAAAGTGCCAAAATTCTTTGGATAAAACGTGTTTGAGCTGCTGGAGAATTTATCCAGGCCTATCTGGGACTTGAAACAGGTGGAAAAGAGCTGGGTTTTAACAAATAAAGTTTTTGCTAAATATAAATTAATTAATATAAAGTATTTTACACTTAAAGTACAATCATGTTTCCAAGTTCTTCTAGTAGAGCATGGAAACACTGAGCACTGAACATGAGAACCAGAAGCCACATCCAGATGGGAAGCAGCCACCATTCCACAGGCTGGACAAGCTGTGATGAGGCAGAGGAGTAAAAAATATCCCCTTTCCAAAATTCCTCAAGCATCACAGCTGGGCAGTGTATTCCTGGAAAGGTTATTTTGGGAGAGGGAGATGCTGTCTGCAGCTTAACATAAAGACACCAGGGAAAAGGGAAAAACCTTCCATCACCTCCTTGTGAGATTAAAATTATTGATTGGTTTCTCCTTATCTTGTGCCATGCTTGACTCACAGGGTTACTCAGCAAGTATTTTCCAGCTGAACTTTCCAGCTTGGAGCAGGTCTCGAGCTGGGAGCTGCTGGGACGGGAGAGGGAACCCAGGTAAGCCAACTGGAGATCCTCCTGGGATCCCATTGGATCAGTGTTTGAATCTTTCAGTGGTTTTGGGGCAGTTTAACCAGTGGGATGATGAGAAGTGTGAGTGTGTGTGATGTTAATGTGTTTCAGCTGGTGCTGGGATAGTTCTGGACAGCTCATGGTGCCTGACAGTCAGTGCCACGCTCAGGGAATGAACAGGGCAGGAGGGAAACCTGTAACATCAGATTTGTTGTCACTAGAATATTTGCTCTGTGAAATTTAGCCCTGGCCATGAGTGCTGTAGCAAAAGAAGCTGATAAGAGAAGTCACCTGGAACAAGTCTAAGTGACCACTTGGCTCTCTGCTGATGTTCTTTCTCACTGCAACCTTTTCAGGACTATAAATGCTCATTCCAGCAGTTGTTTCCTGCCAGTTCATTGTTTCCAGGGCACATTCTCTGTGAGGAATACCCTGGAGGCAGGAGCTTTACCAGAGATGGCATTTGTTACCTCCAGGAAAATCAGATGCTCTGCCTCATTCTTCCCTTTCTAGTCACAGAATAATCACAGACTCACAGACTGCTGTGGGTTGGGAGGGACCTTGAAGCTGAGATTCCTCAATGGATGTTTATTATGACAGTATTATCTTCTAATATGCTCTGAGTGTCAGCATCTCCTTCAGCCATTCAGAGAACACAAGACCTGGTGGAATACTGCAGGCTTTATTCCCAGGTCTCTTCAGACGGGTGAACAAAGTGTCTTGGGAAAAACAGGGTCAAGAATTTGGGTGCTCTCCCTGTGCAGGCCTGGTGTCAGGGAGTGATTGCTGCCAGTAGGAGACACGATTTTGCTGTCTTGAGCTGAAAAATGAATCCCCACTTCTCATCCTTCTGTGTGCTGCTGCCGTCTCTGTCACTGGGGTGGGGGGCACAAACAGCCCTCTGAGGGTGGGATGAGAGCTCTGGGTGGGATGTGCCCCTCACTGGAATGTCCCATGGGCTCCTTTCCGCACCCACAGAGCCCCCACCATGCGTGGAAAGAGATCCAGGTGCTCCTTCTCCCGGCTGGAGGTGATCCTGATCGTGTGCCTGGTGCTGATGATCGCCCTGACCGTGGTGCTCCTGGTCCTGCACTTCCTCACCAAAAACACCGATGGCAAGTGGAGCTGT
Source organism: Thryothorus ludovicianus (assembly GCA_013397245.1). Lineage (NCBI taxonomy): Eukaryota > Metazoa > Chordata > Aves > Passeriformes > Certhiidae > Thryothorus > Thryothorus ludovicianus. The sequence continues at coordinate 205,555 of VZTB01016709.1, read as the reverse complement.
CCCAGCCCCTCCAGCGCCTCTGCTCCAGGGGGTGTCCAGGGCAGGATTTAAATTAAAGGGGGACAGGTGGGGGTCTCCAGGCCACTGCTGAGCTGTCACCACCGCCTCTGCATGTGGTCCTTTCACCCAACCACTGCAGCAGGAGCAGGGGGATCACAGCAGTAGCTCTCTGGGCATGGATGCACATCCCTGGGGATGGGGTGAGGTTGGCTGCAGGGATCCCTCCCTTCCTTCCATCCTCCCTTCCCTTTCTCTCTCTGCCTGCTGTAGAGGGTCCTGAGAGCCCCTCGCTCCTGTGGTTTGACCAAGAGGTTTCACAGCCCCATCACAGCCCAGTGATGACTCCGACCCCATCCCCAGGGCACAAGGGTCTTGGGAGCTGGACTCAACATCTCATCAGTGGCACCTTCCAGCTTCTAGATTTTGGTCTCAAATTGGATGTAGTTCACATGTGGGCCTCAAAACATCATGTTTTTAGGCTATAACAGGTCAGAGTTTTGCACAAGTGATTCTCCTCTGTGTCAGAGCTCTTGGCAGAGGAGGAGGAGGAGGATGGGGAGAAGGAGGAGGAGATGGAGGAAGGGTAGTTCTAAGAGGGTGGCCCAGTTAGCTGGTGTCATTTAAAATGGCAGAAATGGCATCAGTCTGTGGCTAGTGTGAGTGTGTCCCTCCCCCTCTGTTTCAAGTGACAGCCCAGGAAAGGCCAAGCTGGGAAGATGGAGCAACCCCTCATCCCAAAGCCCTGCCTTGGGCAGCAGCAGCTGCCTGGGGAGGGCTGTGGGAACAGAACAAGAAAGACCTCATATTTTCCCACAGTGTTATCTCAGCCTCCAGTGATCTGTGACTGGGATTTCCTGAGATGCAGATAACCTTTCTGATTGATTATGATTTCATAGCCCTCAATGACTTTTCTTCCCACATGTTTGTCCATCCTGGAAGGATTTCTGCACCTTCCTGGTAGCTGGAGTGAGATGCCGTCTTTGGGAGAACATTTCCTCACCATTTCCCTGGAAATCACTGCTCAGAACTGCTTTTCCCTTCTCTGAGCTTCAGCTGGCTCTGTTGTGATTTTCTGGGGGAGGATCAGGGCACCAGCACTGGACACAGGACATGTTGGGTGTGCCCTTCTCTCTCCCCTAGTCCTTCCCCAGTAGCTCCTGACACGCCATCCCTTTTTTCTCACCACTGCCAAGCTGAATTGTCTGTGGGAATTAGCACTTGTATCTGGTACTGGTGGGCTCAGAGGGTTTAACTGGGAATGCTGGGCTGGCTCCCCCTCACTGTGCATCACCACCCCTTTGACAGAGCCCAGTGCCCCTTCTGGAGAGCTCCCTGGCTGATTCTCCATGCCTGCTCCATCCTTTGCCACCCCAAAGGCCTTCACAGCCTGGGCACATTGACAGCCCACTGGAAATCCACTCAGAGCACTCAGCCAGAGCTCTTTGGCCTCTTTTGTCCCCGACTCTGCTCGCTCGGTGTGCCCACTGATCTGCCATTTGCTGTTCTTACAGATTCCAAGGACAACATAGCAGAGGAGGCAAAGTACTTGGTGGGTGTTGGTAGAGCTGACTGCACGGGGCCTGTGGCACAAGTTCCTCTGGTGAGTTGGAGGAATCCCTCGTGGGCTCGGTGAAACACTGATTTTTCTTCCTCTGTATTTTTTCGCAGGGTTTCTTGTTTAGAGCCTCTGCCTTGCCAAATGTGTATTGCCTTCAAACATAAGTTGAAATTTCTTTGAGTTTTGGTGCAGCATGGGCTGGTGGGCGGTGGCCCTGCCCATGGCAGGGGGTTGGAAGGAGAGGCCCCTTCCAAGCCCAACCATTCCATGACTGTTGGAATTGCAGGGCAAGGCAGAGTTGCAGCTCGGAGTTGTTGAACGAGTCCTCTGACCCCCGGGCAAATCTGCTCAGGAAAATGCAGGTAGAGGAATAAATGGCTCAGTATTCACGGGGGAGCTGCTCTCTTGCAGATGGGGTACGCCAACCCCGAGCAGGTGGGCGGGGGGATCCTCTCGCGCCTCTACAGCCGAGCCTTCATCGTGGCAGACCCCGAGGGCTCCAGACGGGTCGTGTTCGTCAGTGCCGACATCGGAATGGTGTCCCAGAGAGTGAGGCTGGAGGTATGGGGCTGCAGAGGAGGGGCTGGGTGCTTTGGGATTCCCCTGGGGTGATGCTGGGTCTCTGCTGGAGAAGAGCTTTGGACCCCTTGGCGATTGTGGCTGGACTTTGCTCCCTCTTATTTTAGTGTAAAAATTACCAGGAGTTCATTGGAATCACTAATACATTACTGTGGTGCCTCTAATGCAACAGAGGGGGGAGGGAGGTGCTGGAGAACTGTGGATCACCCTGGGATGATCTGGGATTGACTTCAGGTTTGATATAGAGGTCTTTTACCAGATATTCCTATTTTGAGGCTCTTGCAAGCGCACAGCTACAACCTCCTCGCCGTGCCAGGCAGAAAGAGAAGCATGAGGGGGGGGATGGATGGCTGGGGTTTTTGCCAGAGCTGGGCACAGATCTCTGTAGCCCTTAGGCACGAGGAGAGGGTTTTAGGAGCACCTCCTTCCCTCAGGTGCTGAAGCAGCTGCGGGGCAAGTACGGCGAGCTGTACCGGCAGGACAACGTCATCCTCAGTGGCACCCACACGCACTCAGGGCCCGGAGGGTACTTCCAGTACACCCTGTTCTGGATCACCAGCAAGGGGCTCGTCAAGCCAGCCCTCAGCTCCATCGTGAACGGCATTGTGAAGGTCAGTGTCACACAGGGCAGCACGCTGGTGGTGCCCAGCACAGCGCTGTCTGTGGTGCTGGGGGCGGCACATCTGCACGCACAGCCCCAAACGCGCTTTGCCGTGGGCTTGTGCTTGCCAGCAAAAGCAGCCCAAACTGCAGGAGCTTTGAATCCCTTCTTCAGAAACAGCTGTTGTTCGTCTAAAAATGTTATTGTAATTTTCAGGGATTTTAGATGAGTTTAGGAAAAAATCCTGAACAAACAAGCACCCCCAAATTCCAGGAAAGGGTGGGGGATGGTCAGGGAAGGAAAAAGTTTTTCCACATAACCTGCCATGTGCCTTACTGACTGATACTCTCTGTCTTGCTGCTTTGCAGAGCATAGATATTGCCCATGAGAGCATGAAGAAAGGAAGGCTCTTTATAAACAGAGGCACAGTAGAAAACAGCCAGATCAACCGGAGTCCTTTCTCCTACCTTGAGAACCCAGAGTCTGAGCGGAACAGGTAAAATCTCCCCAGGCAGGAGAAAAAAATTAATTGCTTGAAAAGGGCTTGAAAGCTGTAGTTGCCTTCTCCAAGCATGAGGAATTGGTCAAAGAAGTGACCTTGTGCTTTATTTAACAAATGAAGAGTCAGAGGACATCAAAGTGCCATCCTTGGTGTACGAATCTGTGTTCTCTCCATTCCCTGGAGGAGCAGTGCCTGAGGACAGTGACAGCCATAGCTGTCCCTTGCCTTCTCAGCTGGTTTCAAATGCTTCTCTAAGGCCTTGCTGTGTGCTGGTAGTACCTGGAATGACCTTTCCACATCCTTCCTCAGCCTAGCAGGGATTTAACCTGCCAGAGCAATGCAGAGCACAACCATGGCCCTGACTCTGGTGGGATTTCCCTGCTTTGTTCCCATCCAGGTATTCATCCAACACGGATAAAGAAATGGTGGTGCTGAAGATGGTGGATGAGGATGGATACGAGCTAGGCCTAATCAGGTATTGACCACTAGAGCAGCAGGTTTCTCTCCATGCCCTCCTTGTTCTTTGTAAGAATGAAGGTGTCCCATTTCTTCCCCCCGTTTTTACATCACTGACTCCTCCTCCTTCCTTTGAATATAAAAATCCCTGCAAAATATAATTCTCTGGGTTACTTCAAGAGTCAGTTCAGGTCTGAAGGAGCTCTTGGTGGCCCTGATAATGACAGTGACAAATCCTTGTGGCCTCAAGGCCTGGACTCCTACAGCCATGAGCCCCCTTGATTAGGAAGGGAGAGGGTGGGAATCCTGTCCCCTTGTTAATCCATCCCCAAGCACCATGAGTCTCTGTGTGTGTTCTCCCAGAAAAAATTCTCACAAATACATAGGACTGAACAGGTCAATTGCCACTGCCCAGAGTGAACAGAGCATTTTCTGTGTGTGCCTTGTGACCCCCCTCCCTCAGCTGGTTCGCCGTGCACCCGGTGAGCATGAACAACTCCAACCTGCTGGTGAACAGCGACAACGTGGGCTACGCCTCCTACCTGTTCGAGCAGGAGAAGAACAAGGGAATGCTCCCAGGAGAGGTGGGAGTGCCCAAGGGAGTGGGTGAAACAGGGCTGGGACAGGGATGGGATGAGCTGGGACAGTGGGGCAAGCACAGAAACACAAGGGCTGAGGTGAATGCTTTGATTCATTCCCTTCTTCCTCTACAGAAGGGAAATTGGAAGGTGTGTTCTTGACTTTTCCAAGCTAGTAATCAGTGGCAGTTATTCAGGCTGGAGGAATAACTCACATTTATTTTAATTAAAATCTGGGGAGGTTGTGGTTGCTCTATCCCTGGAAGTGTTCAAGCCTTGTGCAGCCTGGAAAGTGTCCCTGCAGTCAGCTCCAATAGTTCTCACCCTGTAAATCAGTCATGGTGAAGGAAAAACAAATCCTGTGCAAGGTGCTCCAATGACCCACAAACACCTGATCTGCAACATGAGAAGCCAGGGACATGCTGGGAGGAGCTGAGGTGGAAGAGGGGCATGAGGAAACACAGTCTGCACACCAAGGTGGTGTGGAGTTCCCCCTGAAACGGCATCATGGTCATCCAGTTCTCCCCTGCTCTTCCTGCCCTGCCCCTTGGGATGTGCCCAAACCCCCATCCCAGTGCTCCCAGTGACTTTGGGAATAGACCAGAGTCCTGCTTGGTGATACCAGCAGGCGCGGGCAGAGCTGCCCGTGGGCTCTGCAGCTTTCCTTGCGAGGCCCTGCAGCTCTCCTCTGGCTTTGGCAGGGCTCTTTCGTGGCCGCCTTCGCCTCGTCCAACCTGGGGGACGTGTCCCCCAACACGCGGGGCCCCTTCTGCGCCAACACGGGCGAGTCGTGTGACAACCCCCAGAGCACCTGTCCCGTCGGAGGGGTGAGTGTGACCCGCCTGCCCCACCCTCTGCAGGGCCGTCTGCCTCGCCACTCGCCATGCAGAGGGCACTGAAAGCAAAAAAATCATCTCTCTTTGACTGCCCCACTTCCAAGAATGAATTGCACTTCATCCCTCATCCCCCGAGTTGTCCGGTCATTCACCCCAAATTTGCCTCGAGCGCAGTGACCCCGTGCCTAATTCTGATGTGGCCTGCAAGAATCCCTCAGCTCCCACAGGCTGACTGCCACCTGGCAGTGCCAGATGCTCTCCATAACCACTGATCACCAAACAAATCTCCCAACAGGCAGCCATGTGCATGGCCAAGGGGCCGGGGAATGATATGTTTGAGAGCACCAGGATTATAGGGCAAAATATCTACTTGAAAGCAAAGGTAAGGGATATTCTGCTTTCTAAGTGTGTGTGAGTGCTGCTACAACTGGAATTTATGCTCACTTAAGCAACTTGATGAGCCATGTGGATCCCTTCCCTCTGGATATTTCATATTCCATATTCTATATTCCATATTCCAGATTCCATATTCTATCTATCTTGTACCTGTTTTGGTGAATGTTTGTAGATTCAAATTATTCTGGAGTTCCTTGATTTTATTTTTAATGGGTAAATGAGCTCTGCAACAAGCTGGTGATTTCTCTATCTACTGGAAACAAGAGGACCTCAGAGTCTGGAAGATTCTAAGCCTCAGGCTTAGGACAGTGTAAGAAATCAAAATGGTAGTGAAAAATTTCCTCAGGTATCACACATCTGATTAGAAACCTGAATTTAGACTGGAAAACACATGCTTTTATTTAGATAAATCATTGCAGTGTTGTCATTTCAAAATGCTGGGTTGGGGTTTTGATCTCAGTATCCCTCTCTGGGATATAATGAGGATGTCCCCTCTTATCCTCTCCCCCTCCTTCCCATTCATCTCAAAGGCCTCATGATGGGAAAAATCCTCCTGAAAGAGCTCAGAGACACCATCACATAGCACTTGTGGGCCAATTTGGCATCACATTCCCAAACTGACACAAATGTGAGGTAAAATGTGTGGCTTAAATCCCTGCAGGGGAGGCTCCCCTTGCTCTGCTTGGTCCTGCATTTCCTCGGCCATAAGGACTCCCTTTTGTCACCTGTGGGCTCTAAAGCCACCCTGGATTGAATTTGCTGGTTCCCTCCTGCGTGATGTGAGAGCAGTGAGTGCAAGGAGAGCTTTTGGCGACATTTCAGGGACAGCAGCTTGTGGGGGCTGGAGCGTGTCCAGCAGGGGAGGAAGAGCAGGAGGCTTGGTGGTGGCTTTTCCTTTAGTCAGCGTTTCTGAAGTCACTCCAGGCTAATCGTGCCTCTGTCCCCAGTCCAAGAGTCTTGGTGTGTGCATCAAACACAGGGGCAAAACACTGCTGTTGTCTTTAACACCTCAGACTCCTAGCCTTCAAAGGCTATTGCCTCAGTTTCTTCCAGGAATGAATGCCCTTAAACCTGAATAACTTCTGGCAACCCTTCCCTTGTACCAACCTGAGGCTGGAAAACCATTCCCTGAAGGGCTGAGTGTGTGTAGTAAACACCTTCAGCTGTCAGGGGTGCAGTAAATACATGGTGGAGTCCCAGCACTTTAAGGCAGTGAGTAGAGCAAAGCGATTCTTTCTCACAGAAAACATTTTTTCTGCCTGGTCTAAGATGTGAGAAGTGACAAGAGGCAGCAATCAGGAGGAGGAAGTTGCCATCCTGCTGAAACAGGGGCAGGTTTCAGCTGTTAAAGAAAAGTGTCATCCTTCCCTAAAACAGGGAGAGCTTGCAGGGCTCGGGGCATGCAGGGTGTAGAGGCAGGGTGACAGAAACAAAGAGACTTGGGAAATAGAGATTTACATCAGCACCTGGAAGAGGCCCTGGAAAGGTGGAATTAGGAAATGATCCATATGGCTGTTCCTCAGCAGGGCTGGGTTCCTGATTGCCTGTCCCTCAAGGATTTTTTCCCCTCCTCCCGTATCTCTTAGGAGCTGTATGAAAAAGCCTCCCAGGAGGTGACAGGACCCCTGAGCTCAGCCCACCAGTGGGTGAACATGAGCAACGTGTCCGTGGAGCTCAACGCCACACACACGGTGAGAGCGGGAGGAAGTGCCCAGCTCCTGCAGCAGCACCTGCCACAGCCAGGGAAATGAGGTTTCTCTCTTTTTCCTCTCCTTCTCCCCTTCTGATTTAGGTTAAAACCTGCAAACCAGCCCTGGGGCACAGCTTTGCTGCAGGGACTATTGATGGAGTGGGGGCTTTCAACTTCAGCCAAGGTAATTTGGGGGGAAGATCCCAACATGGCTTTGTACGAACAGGGAGGGTGTGGGGCATCCCCCAGATAGACTGAAACCCCTGGAGTCACCTCACAGCATCCAAAAGGGTTGGTTTTTAGGAAGGTGGAGGAAACCCCCTAGCAGGTTTGTCTGTGTCCATTTGGGAAAAAGATATGGCCATGCCCTGGAGGAAGGAGAGCAAGGGGATGGGGAATAGGGAGAAGAAAATCTCCTTTGGGACAGGTTTGGGACTCTCCTGCTCATTTGTTACCTGAAGGCTGCCGGGATGGGGCTGAGCTGAGCTGATGGCCCAGCTCTGCAAACCACCCCAGGAAAGGGAGGTGCTCAGAGCCCGCTGGGAAGTGTCCCCCCCACCCCTTGGGCCAGGTGTGTCTGTCTGAGGAGGATCGGTGTTTAAAGATGCTTCCCCCTCAAGGCTCAGTAGAAGGGGACCCATTTTGGGATCAAATCCGGGACCAGCTGCTGGGAAAGCCATCAAATGAAACCAAAGCCTGCCACAAACCCAAGCCCATCCTCTTCAGCACGGGAGAGGTAAGGACACGCTGCTGTGTGCCCTGGGGAGTGCAGGGATCACCTGTCTGGCATGGGATCACAGATCCAAATCCCTCATGGGTTTGTTAGGGAGCTACAGGCCATGTCTGTGATGTCTGGTGAAGAACAAGGAGGAAGCACAGGCTGCATGGGCTCTGCAGGGCTGCTCCATTGATCCCAGCCCAGGACGTGGCTTGGTGTTTGCATGTTCTGAGCTCTCCCCAGAGCCTGCTTTACAACTCTAAATGGAAATAGCTGCCCTTTTCCCACCTGATGCTCCCTTGGCACTGAGGCAAACGCTCTGCTGCTGTGCAGGTAGATGATCATGTCCAGAGCTCTTTAGAGCACTTAGATGAGGCCATCTGGTTAAAGAAATTCATTGTTATTCCTTTCACCAGCCTCCTTAAAAGCTTCCCTGCTGTCACTTTGTGTTCAATCAGCTCCTCACCTCAGCTCTCCCCAAAAGAGGCCCCGGTTCCTCCCAGCCTCCTCCTCCATGCAGGATGGTGTTACTGAGAATAAATTACACTTTATTCTTATGGTTTTAGCACATTTTAGGGATGCTCTGGCAGGCCTCCTGTTCTGATGTGCTTCACAAGCTTTTGTCATTCATGTTTTGCCCCCAGCAAATGGCTCCTCAGAAAAAACCCCTTTTTTGGCTCGCTGGAGTGGGATTTTTTTTAATCCTTATCAATCCCAAGTCTGTCCTTTTTCCATGCAGGTGAGGGGTTTCTAGGTACTACTCTGACCTTCTTTACCCACTTTGTCTAAAGCTGCCCCTCTGGCAACACCTTATTTTGGGTTTTTTTTTTGCCTTACCCATAGTATTTACCTGTGCCTTATATGACTTTTATGGTAAAACACGTTCTCAAGTGTTTCACAAATAAATTAAATTTAGTTTATAAATAAATTCACAAAATAAATTTATCTGCCTAGTTGATGACTGTAGGAAGGAAAACACCTCAGCTATTTTTTTTCCCTACAAAACCAGAGTATTTATCTGCACTTTTTCCTGGCCCTCAGATGACTTGGCCCCACCCCTGGCACCCAGACATCGTGGATGTGCAGATTGCTGCCATTGGATCCCTGGCAATCCTTGCTGTTCCTGGGGAGTTCACGTGTGTATTCCTTGGGTCTTGTTCTATTGCAGCCAGATTTCATTCAAGCCTCCTGAACAGTTCTGCCTGCAGGTAGAAAGGAGGGTAGGCTCAAAATGGTCCCCAAACTCACCCTGAGAATGACTGAGACACACACAGGCTTCCTGAATCCTTTTGGTTGTAACAAAATGCACTTTCAAGGAAACCAAAGGAATTTGTTAACTTTGATTCTGATTTTGGCACCACAAACACCGTAATGATGAATTGCACTGACTGTTGGTGGTGCAGTGATGCAAATTTAAATAGGATAATGATTTATTTCTAGTGCCTTTATTTCTACCCTGCCCTGGGGTGTCTCCAGCCCCTCCCTGGCTGTGGTGATGAGTGTGAAAAGTTTTGAGGTGTTTTGGTTGAACTTGTGCATCGAGGCTTGAAGGGATGTTGGGCAGTTTTGGAGCTGCTGTGGGAGTTTCTGGTGGATACTGCAAGTCCAGCCAGTAATTCCTGCTTTAGATCCCTGCTCTCCACAGCTCCAGGGAGGGTCAGGCTGTGCTGCCAGGGAACAGGGACAGGACAAGGGGAAAGGGCCTCCAGCTGTGCCAGGGGAGGCTCAGCTTGGACAGCAGGAGGAATTTGCCCATGGAAAGGGAGCTCAGGCCTTGGCAGGGGCTGCCCAGGGAGGTTTGGAGTGCCCATGCCTGGAGGTGTCCGAGGCAGGGCTGGAGGTGGCACTGAGTGCTCTGGGCTGGGGACAAGGTGGGCATTGGACACAGCTGGGACTCTGTGGGCTGGGAGGGCTTTTCCAGCCTCAGGGATTCTGAGGTTCCATGATTCTGGAGCCTGACTTTGTTCCCTCCATGCCCTAGGACCATGTCTGGACGCAGGCTGCGGGAAGCTGTTAAAAGTGTGAGTTGCTGAGGTTTCCTTGGAGCACAGCTCGTCTGAAAGTTCTCTTTTCTTGAGCCTCCTGGTTTTTCCCTCCTGTCCTCCCAGCTGGGCTCATGGGGCTCGTGTCCCACAGATGTTACCTTCTCCCATTTTCTTCAGACAGATTTTCCATCTGCTTCCTGACAGGCAGGAGAAATGTATATCCTCCCCAAAACACTAACTGATCGGGTTTCAATCCATTAAGCCAATTCCACAGGGATCCAGGCACAACTGATGCCAGCAGGAGTTTGGCTCTGAGATGGAAGGGTTCTGCTCCTTAATCCCTACCAGGATTTTGTAACATGAGAACTACTGAAAAAAGAAAAAAGAAAAAAAAAAGACAAAAGTATTTTTTTCATTTGATTGACACATCCTGGCTGCAGCCTAAATAAAATCCCAATCCCAGATGCCGTCTCCACAATTCACTGGGCCTTTCTCACACTTGATTTTTAAAGAATATACAGACACCCCAAAAAACCCCTGGATTTACTGGAATGTTAGGTCATTTGTCCTATTTTCTTGGGTGAGTGAATATGAGACCTTAAAAAGGGCAAATTACACTTGTAGGTTTGCAATCCTGACCATCCAGACCCCTTCCTACCATGATTTTGTATTCTGTCCTGGTTAGTAATAATGATAGGGATAATGATAATAAAAATAATAGTAATAATATCAATAATGACAATAATATCAACTACCATAACAATAATAACAAAATTGATACAATAATAATAATAACAACAACAGTATAGTCATGCATTAAACAGTTGTTTCAAGGTAAGGGTTTTATTTCCTTCCTTAGGAGTTTGATTCCCATGGGACACCAGGGATGAACGTTGTGATTGCAGGTCTGTGCAATGTCTATACCCACTACATCACCACCTATGAGGAATACCAGGTAAATGTTAAAATTGGGAATTGAATCTGCCTAACTGAGTTCAGCTTTTGGCTCCAGGGGCTAATAATTTATGTGAAATTATGTATATTTAGAGGTCTTTTCCTTTGCCACAAAAACAAGCAGGGAGAACTGGGAAGGAAGGTTGGAAGAGCTGGGGTTGGAAGAATCCCACCCCAAAAAGGTGGAGGGGGAGGCAAGTTGCATCATAAGCCTTTAAGAGAGGGTAAGAAGTGTGATAATTGGAAGAGCAAGGAGGGTAAAAACTGCACTAACTGGAAGAGCAAACAGGCCCTCCCTGTTTACAACAGGTCAGAGAATGAGGAGTAACCTGAAATTGCAGCAGAAATACTTTGGCAAGTTTTTGGGGCTGTCTCCTTATCAGAAAATGAATGCCTCTGCTGATCTTGAGCTGGGTGGGATAGGATGTTCAAACAACTCAGGATCCTTCCCAGCCTTCCTCTCCTGAATTTGTCCTCTCCAGGTTCAACGATACGAGGCTGCCTCGACTATTTATGGTCCACACACCCTTTCTGCTTACATCCAGCTGTACAGGGGCCTGGCCAAGGCCATTGCTCTGGTAAGCAGCATTTCCTAAATGCCACAGGCTGCTGGGGACATCTAAATCCTGTCAGTGTGGTGGCTGTTCCTCACTGAGGCCACCTGACTGCTGCCCTCTCTCTTCAGAATCCACCTTGAGAAACATGACATGCTATGAAAATATTTCCTGTAATCGGGCTCTGACACCACTTGAGGAATTCTGGGAGTTTTGCAGTTCAGAGTGTAGGAAATCAGTACCTCCAGCCTTTCAGCATGGCCTGAAGTTGCTGCTTTTCTACCAAAAGGAAAAAAAATCTGCTGTGTTTGGTGTACCTGGCAGTGCCCATTATCAGTGTGACCATGTGAACGGGCAGGAGAGGTGGGCAGGAATATCTTGGGATATTCTGGGGCTGGGTCTAGGAGAGCCCAGCAACAGGGCAGCAGGTGTCCAGCAGGGATTGCTCCTGCAGGCAGAGCACAGATGGAGATGCTCTGCTTTGGTTTCACGCTCACTTTATCATTCCTACCATCTGTGCAAGCAGAGGCTGGGCGGCAGAGCCCGAGCAGGGCTGCGGTTCCTCGGGGAATCCTGGCTGTGCATGTGGGTGTTTAATGAGCACATCTTCCCTCTCCCAGAACGCCACTGAGGAGCTGCCCCGTGGTCCAGAGCCCCCACTTTTCAACGTAACCAGTGTGACCTTGCTGCCTTCTCTCAGCGCCGAGAGCGCGCCGGCCAATAAAACTTTTGGGGATGTGCTGGAAGAAGTGAGACCAGAGTATCGAGAGGTGGGAGCTTCAAGGAGTCCCTAAAACCCTTCTGAGACATGGCCTTTAAATTCTTGCCCCTCAGCCCACGAGCCTGTGAGTTGTGGTGCCCTCAGACCAAACAGGTCTCTTCTCTCTGGTGGGCACTGTTGAGAAGGCAGGGACAGGGCATTTCCATGCCTATGCCACTGTACTGACTGGGAATAAAATGGGTGAATAAAGGGGAAAATAAAAGCCCTTCATTCAGCACAAAGCAGATTTCCCCTTCTGCTTCTAAACAAAACAGCGGTTGATTAAGTAGGCAAGTATTGTACAGTGATTTTTTACAAGCAGCAATCAGGTCACCTCTGATGCCTCTGCTGTAGAATGGGAATGAAATTAAATCAAAAGGTCAGAAATGGTTCTGTTTTCAATGCTCAGCATTTAGAGAAGATGTTCAGAGCAAGGGCTTTCACCACACTATCTCCTTACTCTCTGCAGTAAGGCAGGGAGGCATTCTGAAAAATCTCCCTTATTTCCTCCTTTTTTTTTGGGCAGTGGTGGAGTTCATCTCCAGCAAGCAGGACAAGTGGAATGGCAAAGGCCCAGAGCAGCAGTTCAAAGCATAAATTGTCCACTGCTGTTGCAACAAGTGAAATTACAATTAATTTAAAGTAACAGCAACAACAAACCAAGCACAACAGAGCACCACAAAACCAACCCACCCCCTAAACACATCAAGTGACCTCTTCAAAGGGTGCTCTTAATGTGCTGCTTAGCCTTTAATACAAATCTCAATTTCCCCCTCCAGAAAGAAGTTGCTGAAGTGACTTTTGTGGGTGCAAACCCCAGGAACTCTGCAGAGAATGTGGTAAGTGTGGTGGATTGATGCTAGAATTGGGGTGTTTGGGATTAATGGATATTTGGGTAGAATTTTTTCTTTGCTGGGAGACCAGAAGGAGGAAATTGTGTGTTTTGGGAATTCACACCACCAGAAAGCTTTTGGGGCAAAGAAGTGAATTTCGGCTGTTTATAATATCTTTATATTATTGAAGTAAATCCTTACTATGTGTTAGACTGGGGCAAACCTGGTCTCTATCTTCCATCCTACCACCCTGCTGCTTTATTTTACCAAAACAAAGGAAATTAGATAAGCACTTAACTCATTCAATCACTTACCCAGCAGAGACATTGTCACTGCCCATTCTCTACAGCTAAGTTCTTTGCATTGTTTGTCAGCTTAAATTTGTGCTTTGGCAGTAAAATATAACACTTTTGCCAGTAAGGCACGAGGATGCACACTCCCTATCCAGTTTAAAGTGCCACAGAAGGTGGGGATGTGCCTGTACCTTCAGTTTCTGCCTAACTCTGGTGTTTGTATCCCAGACTGAGCATAACTTCCTGACAGTGGAGAGATACTCCAACATTTCCAGCAGCTGGCGTGTGGTGCAGAACGACGCCTCCTGGGACACCAGGTGGGTGCCCTGAGCAATTTCCACGTCCCACAGAATCCCAAGAGTCATTCCAGCCTAACCTGAAGGGCTTCATTCCAGAGCTCCCAAGCCCAGGTTAGTCTTGGCCCTGCAGGTGATGCTTTCCAGGGGAGGATCAGCTCATATTTGGAGCGGGGTTAATTTGGCAAAATTGGTGTTCCCCTTGGCTCCAGAATCTGGCATGGAGGCTTGTAGATTTGTTAAAGGGAGGAGGAAGAGCAGGAATTACAAAAGGTTTGTGGTCCAGCTTGCTCCTAGCCTATGTCCATCCCTCTGGCTCACCATGGGGATGAATAAGATGCCAAAGAGAAAACAGGAGAGACTTACAGGGAAAACTGTCCAGATGTGCCATGCAGCATAAGCAGACAACAATTTTTAAAATCTGGAAGAAAGAAAAGTTAAGGGTGGAGATGTCAGCCTCCAGGAAAAACATCCACAAAGCAACAAGGCTGGTGACACCTTCCAGAGCTGTCTGTGAATCTTCATCAGCTCCCCGAGAAGGGCTCCCTAGAGCCAGCTGGAAAATCCCTTGTGCCCAGATGATGTGTGGAGTTTTGAGGCTGAACATTCTCTGTAGAGATTTGGGGTTGAGCAGAAAGGCTTTTGCACAAGGAGCCTGTAAAAAAAAGTGAGTTTTTGATGTGGAAATGGGTGCCAGCAGTTCTGAGCTCAATAATTATGGACTTTGTGGTTTAAGTAAAAATTCCCCCTCTTGATTTAGCTCTGCCCCTGCACAGGGAGGACTTAAAATACACTTGCCTGGAGCATCTTCATCTCATTGCACGTATTGAGCTCCAATGAAAGGTGGATCTCCTTGCTGACTGCAGTTTTGGGCCTGTTCCCCAGGTTTTACTGGAGCAAAGGATCCCGTGGCCAGAGCAAGGTGACCATTGAGTGGCACATCCCGGCTGGCACAGAGCCGGGCGTGTACCGGCTCCGCTACTTCGGGCACTACAAGAAGAGGGTGTCCCTCTTCCGCCTCATCACGGTCCCGTTTGAAGGCTCATCCTCAGCATTTCAAATCACAGCTCCGTAGGTGTGATCCTGTTCCTGAAAGGAATGGGCACGAGGTTTGGTATCTGGGCTGTGCAGGGGTTGGACTTGGATGATTCTTGTGGGTCCCCTCCAACTCCAGATGATTCCACGATGTTCTGGGAGGGTTTTTTGTGGCTCTGCTGCCCCTTGGGTGCTGCTGGTTATCCTTTGATATGTAAAACTTGACTTCCTGGGAAGTTTTGGCTTTTCCCTGCAGTTGAGTCTCCTGCTGTTGTCCTCAGTCAAGTGGTTCCTGTCCTGGCCAGGCTCGGTTTCAGCTGATTCTTACAGTAATAATGATGTAACTTCTTCTTTAGTCATTAAACCTGTGCCTATTGATGGTGAATAGGCTCTCCCGGAGGGAATTAGATGGAAATCATTAAGAACTGAATTTATGAGTTAAAGCTGTGAGTGAGGCAGCTCTTAACAGACCCCAGCTGGCTTTGTTGGAGCATCAGGAAGGACTCAAGGCCAGCAGGCTCTGGCTGGATGAAGGGCCACCCAGAGTCACCTACAGGCGGGTCACCAGAAGGGTTTGTGGTCCCTCTCCAACCCACACAAGAGTTCATCCAAGCACAGAATGAAGATACCATTGCAGGGTACAAGGACAGTGCCCAAACCTCTTGGCTGAAAGGGTTTCACCACAAAAACGTCCCCAGGAATGCAGAAGATCTTCCCAGGAGGGTTTCAAAGCTGCCTGGACAAAGCCATGACCACTCTTGTGGCAGGTCCCTCCTGATCTGCCTCCTGCCAGCACTGCCATGGGCTGCCTTAAGCAGGGACAGCTCCACAGTCCCTAAATCTCTTCTGCCCTCTCTAAGCGGTAGAACCAGGGAGAAGAAAACATATTTCGTGTCTGGATTTAGGATTCTTGTAGAGCCTGACAGCTAAACAACTCTAAATGTTTAATAAGCTCCAATAATGTGTACCAATTTTGTCTGCAATCTCCTTAATTCTTCAGAGAATCATCAATGAGATAATTTTGCCTCTCTTTAAAATCAGTAGGAGAGGATGAATTATTCATTTCCAACCAGCTGCAATCAGTCTCAGAGATCCCCATCCGGAGGAGCTCAAAGCAGTTGCAATATTGAGTCAGGAAAAAGAGAGAGCTTTGAGAGAACATCACTGGGAATCAAATCTCTGGAGATGCTCCTGATGTCCTGTCCCAATAACTCCCTCAGGTACCCCACTAACACCGGGATTTTTTTCAGTAGAACACGTTTAGGACGTGTCTAAGCAAGCCAAGCTGAATTGCACAATAAAAGATTTACCCTCAAAACCATGAACATATGACCCCCAAAGCGAGTTTTTAGGAAGCATGGGAGAGGAAATGTTGAAATTCAGAATTAGGATACCTAGAGAGTCCTTGATGTCCCAGTGCAGGTTCCCTTGTTAAATACCTCGTATTTATTCGGCTTTCACCAGTGAGCAGGATTTTGAAGTTGGTTTTTTTTTTTTTTTTTGCTTGTTTGAAGTTTTTTCATCCTGTTTTGTGAGTAGAAAATTCTCTGGGAGAGAAGCTCTTGGTTTTACTTGCTCTGTAACAGCATTGTGGCTGTTGGCAAGCAGTGACCAGCAGCCCTTCCCTGCTTTCCTGGACGCTTTTTCGGGATGCTGTGCCTGGGTCCAGCTGCCACTAGGTGCCAGTGCTGTTTTACACGAGAACAAGCTCGAGCCAAAGCCTAGAAAAGAAGAATTTTTCAGGAATTTGGGCACCTCTCCAGCTGTTAAATATAGCACTCACTACTGCTAACAGTTGCTTGTGGCTCTCCCGGACTGCTGTCCCTCGACGTGAAGCCATTTGTGCCTTGATACGTGCTCGGGAGAAGGACAGAATTCCACCTTTGTTTTATTTCTGTTGGCGTGGGATATAAACTACCACGGAGGCAGGAAACTCGTGTCCGCAGGCTGAGCTCCTGTGCACAACTTGAGCGCGCCACAACCTCCCTCCTGCACATCCTGTGCCTTCCCAATTTACCAGCAGTATTAGGGGATGCTAATTTGGGATCTGGCACGAGGCGCTGGGGGAGAGGGGAGAATCCTCT
This sequence comes from Thryothorus ludovicianus, assembly GCA_013397245.1. NCBI lineage: Eukaryota > Metazoa > Chordata > Aves > Passeriformes > Certhiidae > Thryothorus > Thryothorus ludovicianus. The sequence continues at coordinate 188,847 of VZTB01016709.1, read as the reverse complement.
GCTGTCTTGGGGCTTTGATGCAGGATTTGGGATTTGTCAGATCCTGTGGCCGTCTGGGGCTTTTCCAGCATCCCACAGAGGATATTTGTGTGCAGCCTATCTGCAGCTCTCTGGTTTTTAACATCTCCACAACCAGGGTCGGATATACACGAGATGGGGCTGGGGACCAAGGAATGTCACTCTTCCAATGTTTATTCCTTAAGTAATCCCAAATCTGGATGGGCACAATCCTGTGGATAGCTGGAGTCAGGCCAGGATGAGTCTCTGGGAATGGAGAGGAGTTTGAGGTGGCCAGGGAGAGAGTAGCCCACCCCAAGCATCCCCAAAGGACAGGGGTTGGTGGGCAGGGGCTGTCTTAGCCCCCACCAGCACATAAAAAAGGACAGCTGAGAATTGGAATTTTATCCAGGACTGAGATTTTGGGGGACATAGCAAAGGAGAAAGGAATATACATCACATCAGAGCATCACGAGTAGCATCAGGGCCAGGCTGATCCCCAGTCAGTGACCAGCAGGGACTGGTGACCCCTGACTGGGATGTCACCTTCAAAAGTCGTTTGGTTTGGCTTTGGGGTTTTTTTTCCCAAAAAGGGGAAATCCAAGTAGATATATAATGGACTGGTGAGATGAGATGGTCCCTGGGAGATTTAGCTGGGAAAAGAGAGCCATGCAAGCTCCAAGGCAAAGCAGATCCCTTTGAGAGTCACATTATCCCATGGACTATGGGAGGGAGTTTCAGTGCGACATGGGAGTTTCCTGTGGGATGTTCCAGGGTCTGTTCAGCTTCAAACACAGAGTTGTTTCACTCTCAGAGATGTTTATTCTACTTTGCACCTCAGATGAGAGGCCCTGTGTTGTAGAGAGCTCCAGGAAAGCACTGGCTGGAAGAAGGGAGCTGGAAAATGCAGTTTTTGTACCCCCTGCCTTGCCAGCAGCCAAAGATGAGGCCATCTGCTGATTTTTCTGGGCATTGATCTCATCACTTAGACATAAAACTTGTCTTAGACTTGTTGGTGGAAGGTGGATACAGTTTTTGGCTTTGTCTTGCTCTCCATTGGGAACCCACATCTTTACAGATGGGAAATAATGTTTTCTCTAAATTGTGCTGTGGGTTTGATATTCCTTGGAAAATCATCCTTGCTTTCCAAAACTGACCAGCCAGCTGCTGCTGAGCAAAGACGGAATCTCAGTCATGGCAGGGGGGAAACGTTACAGCACAACCACAAATTCTCCATTGCCCTGGTTTCGGAGGAAACGAAAGCAGGACATCGGGAAAAGCTAATGAGGGAAAATAATACAGCTAGCAGAGCTGCAGGAGCCCAGAATACAGCTGACCTCTTTAGAAGAACAATGTCAAGATATTTTGGAAAAATCCCTTTTGGAGTGGCAGGGAGGCCTTGGCTTGTGTTATCAGTAGCAAGGTACCAGAGCTTCCCCCATTTCTTGGGCTCAGGATCCCTCTGGAAAGGTGAAAACCCAGAACCCCTCATCCCAGGAATTGCTCAATCATTTAACTATGATGGTCCTCCAAGGAGCAGGGCCTCATCTTGAAAAAGATTTACCTATCAGTGACCTGGCAACAGGCTCTTCTCAAGGTGGGGCCAATCCCTCACAGCCCTAAATCATGGAGCTCCCGGTTTACCCCTTATTTTTGCATGATGTTGTCTCACTATCAATACAACCCCCAAAAAGTCTCCATAGGGATCAGTTAAGGAACAATTACCACTGTAATAAATTCACAGGAAACCCAATTCCTGTAGCACTGACAGGTAAATAATTACTGACCAAAGAGGTGCTGGGAAAAGAGGCCAAGAACCCCTTGATGTTTCCCTTAGAAATGGAGAAGTACAAAACTGCTGATTTGCTGCTGCGTGTGCTTGGTGAGGGTCACCAAAGTGCAGGTGGAAAACACTCCTGAACAGCTTGTGACCCTGCCAGGGTGACCTGGGACCGATCCCTATGGAGCAAAGTATGCTTCTGTTTGCCACAGATGTATGAAAGGACTGAGGCTTGTGTTTAAAAAGTTTTAATGATATTTCAAAGTCCAGTGAATGTCCCCAGATTATTCTAAAAATCACAGAGTTGCTTCACAGAATTTAGTCCCAGTTCTAATTAGTAGTGGATGATTGAGATGCCATTTTCCCCTTCATTCCCTTTAAACATACATGATTGTCCTCCAGTAAATGGAAATTGTCATTTTTCACTACACTTCACAGTGTTAAAACTCTATACAAACCTTGTACTACTCGTACAAAAATAAGTGCTTCATGCACACATTTTTAATACTGCTTCTTGCCCTTTGCTTTGACATCTTCCTGAACTTATATAAATAGCTGAAAAAGCAGACTAAACTTACTGAACATGGAAAGTGAGAAACACTTCCTCCCAACGGTTTGAGAGACTCTCCTGGCTATGTTCCGCATTGGCAAACACCACTTAAAGACAGATACAGAAGAGAAAAAAAAAAGCCACGAAATCTGTAACACTCTCGCTTATTTGGCCCTCTGTGACCAGGTTTGTCCTTTGCTGCAAATCCAGACGTGGCCAGGAGGAGCCACAGAGGGCTTGTAATACCTTTAGGGTCACCCTAGAGAGCTGCTTTATAAATAGGAGGGGTCCAACGGGGCCTCAGACTGTACAGCTTGTGGGGTTTGTCCCATTCCGGGGGAAAATGAGTCAGCAGAGGAAAGAAGCACTCGGTTCCTTCAGTCATCACCTTGTCAGAGACCCTCGTGCTTTGCACAGCTTGGGGAATGCACAGGAAAAGCTCTCCCTTGGACTGGCTTCTACTCTGCCACATCACAGCATCTAAACCAGGTGACAGACCTGGGGCCAGATCTGCGGGCTAGCATCAACCCAGCTGTAAATTCTTCCTCCCAAAAGAGTTTTTTTGGTCCTAGAGTGAATAAATTCAAGTTTTCTTAGTGTGCACCATTGCATAAGATTTATGATGTAGGATTAATGTGTCCGCTGTAGTTATCCTGCACTGGATTCCTCCTATATCTCCCTAGCATCACTAGTCCTGCCTTGATCCCATGGCAAAAATAAATGGATAATGCCCCTGCTGTGCACCAAAGGATGCTGCCAGCATCCCCAAAGGGGATTCAAACACAACACCAACTCTGGTGCTCTCCAAATTAAGAGGTGCCTTTACTGTTGGTGTGAACCGTCTTCCACTAAATCAATTTTTGCTGGAATCAGAGCAGACATTAGCCTTGATTTAAAGTGTAGAGCCAGGCAGGGCTCTTTCCCACCTGGGAAAATGTTATTTGGATATAATTTTATTCCTGTTGAGGTGCCTGCTGTTACTGGGCCATGGCTGTGAGCTCTCGTGCTCTAATTAAGTAGAGAATTGGCCTTAATGAATAGCACTTTTCTGCTCCTCAGGCTTAAAAGTTTCCCTGTTTTTCAGTGAATGTGCCATTTGATGGGAAGTGCACAAAAATACACCAGTATTTGGTGATTTTTGGATATGGCTGGGAGGGAGTGAAGCAAGAAGGAAAACTCTGCTGAATTCTTGTGCCCTGCTTTAAAAATAAAATTAGCACAGAAACCTATTAAAAATTGGCCTCTTGGGCTGGGCAAAAATGTTTAGGATAAATGATTTTTTGTCTCAGCAAAGAAGAATTTCAAAGAGCCTTGAGATGCCCCGTGCTGGTGGCACTGGGGGTGGATCAGGGCGAGGCAAACCCACGTGGCCAGGGGGCACCTCTGCTCTGCCTGGCCTGAGAAAATTTGGGGTGGATGCAGGAGAATTTCTGGTGCACAGAGGGGTTTGCTGGGCCACCCCATCCTTTCCCAGTCCTGATCACAACAGCCATAGGACCAACTGTTTTCATCAGAGGTTATTGCTTGTAAACACACACACACACAAAATAGGTGTATAAATATATATGCATATAAAAATATATATATACACCTGAGAACCTCTCATTTCCTGGGCTGAACTTTTGCTTTCTAGTGTGAAAATCTGATTTTGCACTATTTTTTAAAATTTCTCCTTTCTCGCCCCCACCCCACCTTAACATCCCATTTCAAAACTGAAGACCTACAAGACTGAAACTCCGACTAAAATGAACCTTAGGCCACAGATTAGCTCAAAATCATGAGGGTGTTGAATTACCAGACTGAGATTGTTTTTCTTTTCCTTTCTGCCTGTGCTGGGTTTAAGGGAGTTTGGTTAAAAGGCTCCGTAGCCGTCGCTCCGTGCAGCGACAGCAAAGGCAGGATAGGCTTCGTAGGTCGCATATGTGGCCAAATCTTGTCCCATTGTCACTGCTTGCTTCAGCTGAGTGGCTGTGACAGTGGCAGCTGCGTTAGCAATGGTGTATCCTGAAGAAGAAAAAGAAAGGAGAAAAAGAAAGAAGAAAAAAAGAAGGAAAACTTGCGGATTAATGAAAGCCCACCATTGCCCGGTAGGTTTTGACGGGATGACTTTCACTGGGAGCCACTTGGGCAGCAGTGAGTTTGTAAGTTGGAATAACAAGTCATAGGAAAACGAAAGCATCTCCTCACTCATGATTTGTTAAACACGGTGCTGGAAAAACACCCCTCTCTGCTGAATATTTTTTCCCTCAGGTTTTGATTATTTCTGAGCTAATGGTGCTCTGGACAGAGTCCCCCATATATGGCATGAGGAGGGCAAGGAAGCAATCTAAAATTGGGAAATTTGGGCAGGATTCTTGGAGAAAATCTGACTCTGATCCCTTCATAGCCACAATACAGACAGTTCAGGACAGCCATGGTAGGGAAATTCCCTCAATGCAACAGCAGAGAGAAAATATTTAGAAGATGGGATTTTTTTTGTTTTTTCTCATTGGTTTCTAATGGAAAGTGTGGTTTCAACACTTCCAAATTTTCCATGAGAAGTTGTAAGCATTGCTATTTGAGAATGAATCACTGGGAAAACAGCATCACTTGGGGCTGGTTTCCCTGAAGGCAGGGCATAGCAGCTTGTCAACCAGGCTGCAGTGATTTGCTGTAAAAGAATCAGGAGTTAAGAAAAAGGCTAAATTTGGGAATAGCAGTTGGGGTATCCATCAGATGTCCTGGACAAAGCTCTGCTGACAAAATATATCTCCCAGGATCCTGTCTGACCAGGTGGACAATGGGATCAAGGTCAGCCAGGGCCAAGGTCCTCTTGGTAGGGGAATGGAAATATTGGACAACAGGGAGCACATGTTGCCTCACTGGAGGTGTCACTTTGGAAAAACGTGAGAAATTCCTTACAATCTGAATATTGTGTCTCTCCAGAGTATTTTCTTTGCACCAGTAAAGCCAGGTGCAACATCTCAAGTAGAAATTGAGAAATGTGGGACTTAAAGCGCAGCTGCCACCATCGGGAGTGAAATGAGCTGTGAGCTGGGCATGGCTGAGCTGAGCTTTTGCAAGTCCTGACCAAGGACCAGTGTGTGCTGCAAGCAGCAACTTCAGTGCACGTCCATTTGCCAAGCTCCCAAGACAAATAAATAAGGGTGGATGAAAGAAAAGGAGAGACACTAATTAAGCAGTAAGTGGAGGTTGGATTCGATAAAGAGCCCATTTGGTTTCCACGCTGCGGAAGCTGCACAAGCCCAGACAAATTGATTTTTCTGTGGCTTTTGCGGACTCCTGTGGCAGGAAGCCGGATAGATGTTGTTTTTTTTTTCTTCAAATCCATCCTTGAGACACTCCAAACAACTCAGTAGTACTGACTAATGTGTTCCTCATGTGCAGCTTGGCACATGGTACTGCCTCTCCATCAGAACTACCATCATGCTGGAGAGCACAGCAAATGTAATTCCTGTGTTTTCCATTATTTTTCCCAAGCTGTTTTGGGCAGTTGCAAGAGCTATTGAGTACGAATTCTCAACATGGGAGAAAACCTTCCTTGGGGGTGTGAGAGTTGGGATTGGATCCAAACTTCCACGGCTGCCTCATTTCATTGGCAGATGAAATCCTAAATGTTGGTTCACAAGGAACTGGAGGGACAGTCTCCTACATCCTGGTGACATCAGGGGAGGGGACTCATCCCAGATGTGGCACTGGGGACACTAGCTTTGCATCCTGCATCGCTTCTGGGGGTCCCAGTTGGAGGAGGCATTCACAAACTGGGAGGAGTGGAAGGGACGTGTGGAGCTGGAGTAGGCCTCTGGATGTTTGGATTCCCTGGCCTTGGACACGGCTCTGACTTCCCTGGAAATAGTTCCAGCTGTGGTCTTGACCTGAGGGGTTGGGGTTGGAGCAGAGGCCCCACCCCTGTGCCCCCAGCCTGAGTTACTCTGGGGCATGGGCACAGAAATTTGGGCTGTCCTTGGATAGAGATAAAATCTTTATAGTCAATAAACTGGCACAGGGTGCCCAGAGAAGCTGTGGCTGCCCCTGGATTCCTGGCAGTGTCCAAGGCCAAGTTGGACAGGGCTGGGAGCAGCCTGGGATAGTGGATGGTGTCCCTGCCCATGGCAGGGGGCAGAATTATGTAATCTTTAGGATCCTTTACAACTCAAAGTGATCTGGAATTCTCTGATAAAGATGCCAGACACACGAGTAACACAAGCCACTGTGAGGGAGCACAACCAGGCCAGTCCTCAGTGGCCAAAACCTTTTTTCACAGCCCCAGGAAACCAGCAGGACAAATGACATTCCAGGAGCCCTTTGCTGCACAGACATGTCCATACCTGGAAAAGCTGGTGCTGCAGGAGGCACCTCTGTCCCCTCCATGGGGATGCCCAGGGTCTGCAGGGTGTACTCTGCCGCATAGGTCTTGGCCTCATCGACGTAGGCGCTGAGCTTGGGCGGTGTGAAGGGGTGTCTGTGAGGACAGCACAAAGTTAGCTGGGTTTGCTCTCCCCAGGGCTTTCCTGCAAGATGTTGTGATCCACTTAGAGCTGGCACCATCGCACACAGCAAATGGAAGCATTGCTTCCCTGTGCTGGTGCATTAACAGAGCTGCTCTCCTCCCAGTGGTCAGGTCCCTTGGTGAGGTTATCGACCCTGGCTCTCAAGCTGGACACGACATCCTTGCAGAGTTTGTTGTGCTTTTTCCATCAAAAAAAATCCCAACCCCTGCTGCATTTTCTCTTTACAATACACAGCAAACTGGTGTAGGTCAGAAATGTTTAAAATCATACTGGAGCTGAAATACCAGCATGTTGCTTCAAACTTCTTTCATTTGTCCACAGGGGCTATGGGTTTCTTTCTTTTTGTACAAAAAAAGCACCCTTTTGCCTGATTATGTCTGGCTTTCTGTAATGTTTGCACCGGCAGAGAGAGCACCGAGCATGGCAGACAGAAGTTCATTGTATTCTGTGGCTGTATTTAAAAAAAATAAATCTATTTATATATA
>VZTB01016709.1:167398-181415 GCA_013397245.1 Thryothorus ludovicianus | reverse complement strand
ATAATAAATATTTGAAAAGATATTTAATAAATATTTTTTTAAATAAAAAGGAAGTGGATACCAGTGTGCTTGAGACTTTGAGGACAGCTGTTAGGTAAAATATAATTTAAAAAATAAAGCCTACGGCTCAGAAACTTTCCACTAATGACATACATGGTGGGGTTCTGGCTGGCAAGGGCAGGGATGGTGATTTTGTAGAGGAAGAGCTGTCTTTGATCCTGCCCGATGGCAGAGTGGAGCTGGTACACAGGCTGTCCCCAGTTGTTTTTCTGGCAGATTTCTTCTAAGATCTACAAGAGGAAAAGAAAGGAATTTGTGCTGGGGTTAATTGCTGTGCAGAAGACTCCTCTCCTAGCTCCAGCCCCTGTGCTGAGCAGCTGCCTTCCCTCAAAGATTTTCAGGGAGCCCTGGCAGCTTCCTCAAAGCTTAGCAAAAAATAGAAAATAAATGGCAGACAGAATACTGCACCCACCTTGAAGTGTAAGATTCATCTAAATGCTTTATACTTTAAGATCTGTTTAATTCCTGAAATTATTCCCTGTTCAGTTGGGCAGCTGAGTCCTTTTGCTTATTTCAGTGTGGTTTTCTTTGAATTCTCCTCAGAAGCTTGGCTTCACGGACTTCTGTTTCAGAGGACTAAAGAAACTCTGGTTGCATTCATCTTCTCTGCTCTGCTGCCTCCCTGGCTTAGTGGGTTACAGAGCACGAGGAGTCCAAATAGGCTTCTTTTTAAAAAGAAAAAAGGTCGTGTTTCCATCCAATTATTTCCACAGGCTGCAGTAGGCAATTGCAGCTTTTGAAATGCTGAACCACGTTGCCCTCAGCCTTGGCACAGCTGAACCCTTGGTAATTGGGAATTGCTGTCCAGAAACACTCCTGCTTTGGCTTGGGAGTCGTGGGTTTTTAAGCCACTGGCTTTGTGCTGTCCCAGCTGGGTTTAGTCACCTTCCATTAAACCAGGTTGCTGTGATCTGGCCTTGAGCATTTCCAGGGAAGGGCCAGCCTCAGCTTCTCTGAGAAACCTGTGCCAGAGCCTCACCCCCATCACAGCTGAGAATTTCCTCCCAGTATCCCATCTATCCCTGCCCTCCAGCAGTGGGAAGTCATTCCCTGTGTCCTGGTGCTCCAGGCCCTTAAAAAGTTTCTCTCCATCTTTCTTGCAGCCACTTCAGGCACTGGAAGGCCGTAATTGGGTCACCCTGAAGTCTTGCTGTGGTCTACCTCATTTACAGCTTACATTTGAATGGATTGAAAACTAAAAAGTAAAAGTTAAACCTCACTGCTGCTTTTAATTTTGCCTCCACAGCTCCAGATGAAGTTTAGCTTCTTGCAGTGTAAAATGCTTCATTACATAGTTCAGATCTCAATTACAATAGTTCATTTTTTCACTGTGGCAACACTTGCTCCCTGCTGTCCCAACTCCTTTATATGTCAGTTTTATAGAAATTAATTTCACCTGCCCTAAGGCCCTGCAGAACCATTCCATGGATTTCACACATTTAGTGGAAGGTGGCCCTACCCATGGCACAAGTTGGTATTAGGTGAGCTTTAAGGTTCCTTCCAACCCAAACCATTCTTTGATTCTGTGATTTGCAGACAAAATAGAGCAAGGGCACTTTTGCAGGTCAGAAAAAAAATCCCACTAGCCAGTTTTCTGGGAGAAAACAAGGATGTTTTCATAAACTTTGGCAAACTGGTTGCTGTGGCAATTGAAGTGTTAAAAGGCAAAGACATGCTTCAAAATTCAGGGTGAAGTTGGTTTTTCATATTGCTCTGCACAATATAAGGGCAAAAGAGTTACTGTCAGAGCTGGACATTCAGAAACTCAGGGAATTTATGCTGGATTTCTCCTCGGCCCTCATCCATCCATCTGCATCAACACGCACAACCAAATCAAAAACCCCCTGAGCAGGCAGAATTTCTGTGCTAGGCTGGGTTCTGTCAACACTTCTTTCACCATAAATGATTTGAAAATGCGCATTATTTTTCTACACATGTGCATTGTTCCCTGGTGAAGCCCCAGGTGATGCATTTTATGGATGAAATCCATTGTGGGTGGGAAATCCTTGAGCCATGGTGCTTTTATGGCCAGAACTGGATTAAGGCATTGATGACAACTCTCGTGGTGATCTTAGAGGTCTTCTCCAACCCCAACCATTCCATGAGAGTGGGCAAGGCAGGTGGGTACTGCAAGATGCAACTGGTACCACTCATTTTCTAATGTCTTTTAAGTCACAAGAATGGATTTATTTACCGGGCTGTGGCGCAGATTCAACGAGGGGCCTGTTTTCCCAGCACATCCTTGGGATACGGGCACTCTTTTTGGGGCACGTACCTGAGGGGCCAGTTTGATCCCTTGGGGCTTTAGCGTGACGTGGTTCATGGGGGTGAGCTCCATCCCTGGCAGGAGGTCGTAGAGCTTTTCCTCTCCCCTCTTGTCTCCCTTGAGGTGGTATCCGCGTCCCAGGCCCGGGAACGCCAGGTAGCCGCGGCCTCCCAGGCCTCGGACGCCCGCAGCCCCTACAGGTACATTCATGTAAATTTCTAGGAATGTAAGAAGGCATTAAACCGAATCAAATCACGGGAAAAAGGACCCTGATTCTTGCTGCAATGGAAAAGTTAGCCCCGCTTGCTGGGAGGGTTGAGAAGCAGGTGGGCAGGAGGCCCCATGGCCTGGTGGTGGGATAATGCAGGCTCAACACTGACACCCTTTCTTGGACGGGTGAGGGGTTTTGAGGAAAAACTGCTTCTTTCTGCCTATTTTCCATCTTCTCTGGTCAGTTTTGATTTCAGGACAGCTTTTTACCCAGCTTTGTAGCTGGAAGGCAGAGAGGGGACAGCTGGGACCTTTCATCACCCACCAGAGTAATTTCATCTTGAAGAATTCATAGCTTACACAATTTCATCCCTATATGAACAAAAATCCTTTTTAGTTTTGCCCCATTACACTTCCACTTTTTCTCAGAGAACCCTGCTTGGGAGTCTGGGGAGATCATGAGGCAAGAGACAGGTGGGGAGTTATCACATCTGCTCCTTTCCTAATGCAACCTTTAGAGGAGCTGGTTCACCTGTGCTGGGAAAAAAACTTGAGGAAAAAGGGGTATCCCTGCTGCCCTGTCTCCTTCCTGGTGAAGGGACAAAAATTTGTCGTCATGAGCCTTGCCACGCCTACCAGGATGCCACACAGGGTCCCAGCCTGCTAGGGGACTTAGCTTAAGGACAAAAGGCATCATCTTTGGAAGGAAGATCATATGACAGAGTTATTTCTTTGCCAACCCCAAACTTATGTCTGAACTGACCAAATGATGTCTGTATTGACATTTAATTTGGGGGTATCTGAGTGTGGGGATTTGATTTGGCTCCAGGCAAGGTCACCCAAGAGTTTTCAGAAATAATCTCTTTTTTTTTTCATAGATCGAATTAATTAAATTAATTATTATTAAGTTAACAATCCCCCAAAAGGGGGTCTCCACTTCCCAGAACATAGAATGGCTTGTTTGATTCCATGCTCTGCACCAGGGCAGTGTGACTTCTCTGGAAAACTCCACAGTTTTGGGTCAGAAAACAGCAGGACTGGTAAAATTTTCCCTGTAACATTCAAAGCAAAGAGGAAACATAGTGGTGGCAGTGGCTGGCTGTGGGAGCCAGCTCTGAAGGGAGAAAGGAAAAGTGTTTTATTCGAGCATTTCCAGGAAATGGGCAGCCACAGCTTCTCTGAAAAGCCTGTGCCAGAGCCTCGCCCCACATCACAGCTGAGAATTTCCTCCCAGTATCCCATCTATCCCTGTTATGTCTTTTCTGCTGGGGCAAAACCAGGAGGATTTGTGGGTTATTTACTCTGGACTGAGGGCAATCTAGAAGGTCCTTCCACGAAAGTGATTATTTTTTTTCAGCTGGAAGATGGCCTTTGGGAAAGGCAGAGCCTAAACCCTGTGTCTCCCATCCCTTTCTGAGGGGGATCCAGGAGCTGGGGCAAAGCCAATGCCTCCGACTCTCGCCTGGGGAGCAGCTGCCCGATCCCCAGAGGGGACCCGTGGCCGAGCGCCGGCACGAGGGGAATTACCTCGGATGGAGGGGGGCCGGAGGACGCTCCTGTTGCCGAGCCCCTTGGCGGCGGGGAAGTGCAGGTTGGGGATGGCCGCGTAGGCCTGGGGAGCGTAGAAGACCGGGGCGCCCAGGTAGGCGGCGGTGGGGTCGTAGAGGTGGCCCAGGGTGTAGGTGTAGTCGCCCTGCAGCACCGGGGTCCTGCCGCCCGTGCCACGCGTGTACCGCACGTAGCTGTCCTTGTCCACCGGCTTGGCCAGCGTCACCTCGATCGGGGACCCGTCCAGCACCTTGGTGGCAGGGAGGGAGAGCGGGACAAGCACAGGGGTAAGTGCTCGATGGAAACCCCACCTACGGAGGAACTGCCCCTACGTCCTAACAGGATGGGAAGATGAGGAAAGCGCCCCAAAAAATCCCTGGATTTCCCTCACGTGAGTGGAAGGCGGGTGGCGCTGGCTGGGTGATGGCTTAACCTGAGAGCACTCCGCCCTGGTCCCAACTGGGAGAGGCTCCTTCAGCAAAGCCTTCAAAAGGCCTCACTCCCCCAGAAAGCAGCTCGCAAGCTGGCGACAACCCATGTGCTCCCATGGAGAACAGCAGTGGCACTAAAAATAGGAGCGGGGTTAACACCTCTTTGGGAACAGCTCCGGCTTTACAGTGAATTACATGCAGTGCAAGAAGGGCTAAATTCAGCAGCCTCCTCGCAAATCCGCATCTGAATTTGGAGCAGATGTTTGGGCTGACCTCGTTTGTCCCAGTTTGCCATTCACACGCTGCCCTGCCAGTGTTTTTGTTGGCAGTCTGGGACAAGGATGTGAGTGTGAGCCATGGGGGATCATAACCCCTCCTTTCTTAGTTCTTCTTTCAGTTTTTCCTGTTTGGGTTTTTTTTTTTTTTCATCTAAGCAATGAGCTATAGCCAGGCAAACACTTAGCACAAATATAAGGAGCCAAAATGAACCATTTGTGTACAACAGAGCTGCTGAAAAACAAATTCAGAAGTATAAAAGCAATCAGCAATGAGAAAATAAGGATAGCACCTCTGGGAGGGTTTTGGAGCTAATAAAGCAGGTGGCTTTGTATAATATACTGCACCCTAATCCCCAGGAATTAACATTTACAGCAACTTTACCTTCCCATTCAAGGCTTTCATGGCCTCCACTGCGTGTTCTCTTTTATTAAAGTGCACAAAGGCGTAGTCTCTAATTTTCTTTACTCTCTCCACTGCACCTGTGAAATAATATTGGGAAGTGGGGATTAGTCAGAAAACAGAGATCTGAAAGAGTGGTTCTGTCAGGTTATGAGCCCCTGGAGAGCAAAGGCTGAGCAAGCGTAGAAGAACAAGAGGTCAGTGTCCCCTCACCTCTTTGGATGTATATTCCACAGGAAAATCAATATATCATGGTTGTAACATTCCAAGGCAAACTAGAAGCTTTTGAGATCAGACACCATTAAGATTCCCATTAAACTGGAGTGGTTTCCTCCTGTTCAAACCATTCTGTGGGACACTACCTTTGGTCTTGTGTCTCCCTTCTCTGACACACCACGCACCAGCTGTGGGAGCATCCCCCTGTTGGAACATCTCCCTGTTCTTGTATGTGCCTTGGAGGCAGCTTCAGGCAAGTTGATGCTTTTGCCATAAAACAAGGAGGTTTTTCTCCTTGACACCCAGCTCAGGATGTTCAGGAAGAACGAACAGCCAGCCCTGTCCAGACAGAGCAGCCCAGGGCACTGGAACGGGCTGGGACTGATGGGGCAGCAGAAACAGCTTCTCCCTAGAAAACAACCTTTCCCGTGGTAGTGGGGTTTCCCTGGATGTCCCAATTCACCTGGACATGGCCCCAGTCAGGCTCTGCAGCTGAGAGTTTACCCTCCTGGGATCGGGGTTGGGTTGGACAATCTTTCTTCCAGTCTGAATCTTTCTTACATCCAATTTATCTGAAGTAATTCAAATGTAAATGACTTCCTGTTATTCTTTTCTAAGTCTATGCCCCACAGTTTTCCCTTTCCCTTGTCAGCTGCTCTGCTGCCAGGAACTCATACTCTGCACTGAGGAGTCTGTCTCCAAAATAACCCCACCAGTCCTGTTCCCCACAGCCACAACCTTCGGCCATTTCTTTATTTCCTCATCTTCTCTGCTCCTGTGGCTTGGGAAGCACATCAGGCAGCCCAGCCTCCTGTAAAACCCCCAAAATATCCTTTGGAGACATGGCTAAGGGATGCTGAAAAACTCTTCTATTGGCTTCTTACCTCCTAAAGCTGAACAGGGAAAAGTCATATTACCACAAGGAGCACGCACTTAGAAAAATGCAGGAGAAAACAAATTTCTTTAGTGTTCAGGGGCAGTCATTAGGAGCTGCAGAGGGCTAAATGAATGTCGCAGCCTACAACCCAAGCAGGCTGTTTTGGAATGATACAGGGATGGTAAAGTAGCACTTTGTGTCCTTTGGAGACAGAGGATGATTTCCCTGCATTTATGGGAGTTATATGCTGATGCTTTGTTTACAAGTGGAAGCTTTAATGAACTCGCTGTGTTTTGACTATCGCCCTCCTGCCTCCTGGAGAGTATTCCAGGACACCAGTCCTGAGCCAGAAATTGTACTCTGCCCTGCTTCTGCCTCTGCTGGGACAAGTAATGTGATACCCACCCTCGGGTCAGCTCCATGGGGAGCCCATCCATGGGACATTAGAGAGGGAGCATTGTCCCTCCAGCACATTGGGACAGCACAATCTTCCTGCTGGGAACTCTACCAGGCAGCAGGAATCTTGTTGGGATTCCTAGGGAGCAAGGGCAGGGCTTTTCAGAGAGACAGCTCAACAGAAGTCATGAGGCTGTGAATTTGGCACAGATTTAAGGGGTGCTGCTTGTACTGCATCTCAACTTGAGGAGCACAAGCAGCATTGCTGGTCCTGTCTGTGGAGCCCTCAGAGATGTGGCAATTGCTGAGTCATGAGGACTTCTGGATCATTTTTTATTGCATGACTCTGGTAATTTCAGCTAAGTAGTGCTGAAATGTGGCTCAGTGAGTGAGGCAGAGAACCATGGCAGGGCAATGAATCATTTCAGATCCATACTGCCTTTTTTGATCTCACTGTAACTTAAACTGCATTTTCTTTCCCCAAATGGAAGTTTTGCTGCTCTAATGCACCTATTCCTGATTTTAGCCACTCAACTAAAAGTTGTCCATAAAAAAAAAAAAAAAAATTCCAATATGAATGCTGAAACGATAAAAGGAAACTAAAATATGATGCAGAATTTCTGTTGTTATAGTAGAAAACTTCTTAGGAGCAGAGAACATGACTGTTACCAAAGTGTCAAAAGGCCACAAATGTGTTTCTGGGGAGTGTGAGCTTGTTCAAAGCTCGGGATCAAAACTGGGTAAATAAAAGAAGGAAACAGTTCAGAGAGTAGGATAACATAAATTTAACTCAGGGGTAAAATAGGGACTGCAACAGCTCGATGGTGGCTAAAAGCATGAGCCAAAAATGCTGGAAGGACACAAGGAAAACTCGTGAAGGCCTTTGCATTGCAGCCTAGTCCAGAAAAAGGCATGCACAGAGCAGAAATGAGAAGTTAGCTGAAGAAAAATGAAGCTCTGCAGCATAGTCTAAAAAATTAATAGAAGGAAGCTAACAGGAGTGAGATGAAAGGAGATCTCCCATTGCCAAGCATCAGTTCCTAATGCCTAATGGACTGTGTGGCTTGCAGAGCTGCAGAAACAGGTTATTTTTACTTTGTTGGTTTTGGGTGGAATTTCCTAAAGCTGGAACAACTCAGAAGTAAAATCTCCTTTGAAAGCCAGCAGGATTTTTATTCCCAACTAATCTCCCTGCTTTTAAAAAAAAAAATCTCACCCTAAGTGCATGTAAGATATGCCACAAAGGAATATTGAATTAAAAGCAAAGCACTAATTATTCACCAATTTACACGAGGACTGGGGGGGATGTATGAAAATGAGTTCAGAATTTAGATAGATCAGATAAAAAGAAGTTGTATTAAATCACTCTATTTTTATCACCATCCCTTGCCACAGAAGAATGCTGAAGTCACCCAGCTGCTTCACCAACTCTTTCTAAGAAAGACTGAATCATTCCGAAGGATTTTGGTGACACAGGGCCACCCCATGTAGCATTTTGTGTCTCTTCCAGTTGCCAATCATCCTCCTTTGTGGTGGCTGTAGCTGGAAATTAAGTAAGCCTTAACGGGATGGCATTTTGGGTGGGAGCCTTCAGGCTTATGGCAATTTTTGTGGCATTTCACAGCAGGAAAACAGCTATTTTTGTCTCTTGTGGCATTTTAGGAAGGCAGCAATATTTCCTTTTGCAGTGTGTGTTTAGGAGGCGTGGCCCCAGCGGGCTCCTACCTGGTTTGATGCTGTTGAACTCCTTCTCTATGGTCTCCTCGGTGGTGGAGAGCATGAGGTTCCTCACGTAGAGGATTTTCACCGAGGACATGGTGTCCTCATCCACCTCCACCTCTGGCTCTGCCCAGTCCACGGCGATGGGGTGTCCCCACAGCTGGATCCTTCCTTTAAGGGAATGGGCATGGTCAGTGCTGGAGGGCTTTGCTTCCTCTCACTCCTTCTCACGCTCTGTTTCACAACAGAACAAGCCAAATTCTACGAACACAACCCAAAAAAAGCCTTCCTAGCTCAAAACTCTGCTGCTGAACTTTCCAAAAAGCAGATAGACAAACTTGGAATGGCCTCCTGCAAATACCTTTGGAGCCTCCAGGACTGAAAGAAGTGTAAATATGGAATATTTCGCTTTAAGCCTGCACTTCCTGGAGTTCTCCCTAAAGGGAAATATTTTAATGCACTTATAAAAATCTCTTCTGTCTGGCAAAGTCTCATTGCCTTGACACCAGAACAGGGATCCTGAAGTCCCAGCGGGGTGGAATAAACAGCAAAAGCAAGGATGTCTTTGTGTGTGTTTGAATTGGTTTGGGTGAAGCTGCAACAGAAGAAAGAAGAGACACAAAAAGTCCCAATGCATAAGAGGGTGTGGGTGTGGAGGATAAACCTCGGGGGCTCTGTGTACACTGGACTGTGCTACTGAGGGGCAGGGAAGAAAAAGAGCAAATGAATCACATTGCTGAACGCTGATGATGCAGTTGGGTTGATGTCCCCACTCCTCGAGGCTCAGCTCCAAATTCAAAGGCACCTGATGTGAGTCTTTCACTGAACTCGAGGGGAATTTTTCCGAAGTCCACATTTCTTTGTGTCTGTGTGCATGTATTACCAAGGTTGCCGTTTTAGATTTGTCGTTAAATTTTGGTTAAGTTGGATTTATGGTTCTGCTGCACTTATAGAAAATTCTATTGAATTGTTTTAGAGGTGTTCAATTGGTCAATTTATTAAGAACTGCTAGTGTTGATTAGAGATTGTTATCAATAATAAACCACTTAGGCCTAAATTGTTGAGCCTGTCTGAGGCTGAGATTGGCAAGGGTGTTTCATTCTGTCGGGACTCAACCCTTGGAATCCTTTATTTTCTCCATCCTCACCCTTGTGCCTCCCTGGTCTCCACATGTATCACTTCAGACCTCTTTAATCTGCTATTTCTTTGTCTGCTTTGTCTGTATAGTAAGTAATAGAGTGACCCTTGCCACCAAACCCTGTCACACCTTTACAAATTTATATTAAACCTGCTTTTGCCCAGACCTGGCTGGTGATTCTTTAAGTGACCTAAACCACCCATTTGCAGCTGAGGGGACAAAGAAAATCCTGAAAAACACTCTTTGCCAGATCTGAAAAGGCATCTCTGTTTGGACAACCCATTTAAGAAGGGGTGGGAGCTCCAAAATGAGAGGGTGAGAATAGAATTTGGAGGCTTATTGGAAGTGTAAATGATCAAACTAAATGTTCCCTTGGAATCCCTCATGAATGAGCTGGGATTTGTGGAGCTGCTCTTCAGCTTTCAGCGCTGCACAGATCTGAGCTATCAGTGACCAGAGATAAAGGCAGGGCTGCTCATGGTTCTGTGCCCCTTTCTGAACTGGTGTTTTCAGTTCAAGGGTAGAAATAATGAACTGGTTGACTTGCAGCAAGGAGCTAAGCTTGGTGCCTCTCTCTTGCTGAAAACCAGTCTACTTCCACTCTCTTGTTTATCCAGAGACAGGATATTTTAAATAAAATTTTAATTTTTTTTATAAAACTCTCAATTTTTGAGCACTTTCTTTACAGAGCTCCCTCAAAGAGAAATGAGGTTCAGTTGAAAGGAATCATCTGATAATGATATTCAATCTCACATCAGCTGGAGACACATTTAGCTCTGGCTTGAAATTTTTTTTTCCAGTTCTGGCCATATGCTTGAGACTTCAGGAGACTCTGGTTCCTGCTCAGGCCTCTGGAATTCCCTAAATTGTTTACTGAGATGTCCTTAAACTGGAAATCCCTCATGCATTGCACATGTCTGCTCCAGGCTCTGAGTCCCTTCCATCTGTCTCGCTGTCTTTGCTCAGGATTTCAAGTGCTCTGCCTGCTCCTGCTTTCCTTTCCCACATAAAAACCATGGGAAAGTGGAGCTGAAGCACAGAACGTGCTCCCACCATCGGGGAGATGCTTAAACTGAAGAAGAAAATGCAGAATAAAAGGAAAAATTGCCAGTGTGACGTATCTCCCAGTAAAAAAGTAAATTCCGTGCTCAAAATCATACTCATTTTTTACACAAGAAGAAGAAAAAGTATTTAAGTGATACAGGGTATTTCACATATAAAACAAGTGAAAAAAGGCTGGTGGTTACGAACAAATCTCAAACCCCAAGGTTTGTTGGATGCTTTCACCAGCTAGTGAGCTGTATTCAACAAAGCAGTGCAGGGCCATAAGAAAACAAGAGAAAATTGGTGAAATCCCTGCAAATGCATTTAATGTTAAATGACTTCTTCACCTCATACCTGCTAAACCTCTCTCTCCTTCCCAATGGTCTTTGGCTGTCCCCCAGTGATGAATTTCATAGATTTACTCTATAGCAATTCTGCATTCCAAGTTTTTATTTGCCAAAATATCAGTTTTCAGTCCATGCCACAGCCTGAACCTGCTCTCGGATCCTTTCCTGAGTGATTCTCCCTGAGAGGCCGTAAATGAGTCTCTATTTCACATTTAATCCAAGACAAGCACAGGATGAAGCACACCCCACAGCAGAGCTGCATGGATACACACAGCTAAATCCATCTGGCTGGACTTTTAATAAAGCCAAGCTCCTGAAGGACACCAGGGATCATCAGCACGGTGCTGCAGCAGGAGCTGCAGTGAATCCCACACCCCACAGCGCTTTGGGGCACCTTCTGGCTCGGGGTGTCTCTAGCAGAAAACTGCTCTCTGAGGGCACAAACCTCAGCCATGCTCGCTTCCTTGGATCCCTGCGTCCCCCGGAGATGTCACCACAGCACGAGGTGACCCCTGAGCTGAAGCCACCCCTCGTCACCCCTGCTAACCTGGGAGCAGCTTCCTCCTGGCCATGGCTGCTGCCCGGTGGCTCTCGTACTCCACGAAAGCAAAGCCCCTGTTTCTGGTTTTATCGGCCGCGCTGGGGTACACGATGACGTCCACGACGCCATCTGTGACCTTCTTCATCTCTGCTAGGATCTCCTCTCTCTTCTTGGTTTTGGGGATGCCCCCCACGAACAGGCGGCAGTTGTCCACGCTGGCACAGACGCCCAGGAGTCTCCCGTTCCTGAAACAACAGAGCTGCTTTGTCAGGAGTCAGGAGCCAAGAGAGGGGAAGGTTAAAGCCAAGCCCCTCTTCTGTCCCAAAACACAAGGCCAAACACAAGGATTCCATGTCAGCTGTCCTTTGGGATGTTCCAGCGGCCTTGCTCAGTGCAAAAGCTGCTAAATCTGACATCAAAGTCAGGCAGCACAGCTGAAATGAAAGATTTGAGGGAGAAACCAGAGCCAAATTCTACTTTTCCTACTTGAGATTCTTCCTTTTGCTGCCACCAGGCAACTGCACTCCTCAACCCAGGTCCCTATGTTGCCACCAGTGGCTTGTGTTTTCCCTCTCACCTCATGACTGAGGTTTTGGGGGAAGAAAATCCCTTGTCATGGAGAGGCACCATGTGAGGACTCACTGATGGCAAGTTTTGAGCGGACCCCAAAATAAAAATTTCCTTTGTTCACCTCTTTGGGGTCAAAATATCTTTTACAGGCCTGGGGAAGCACAAAACTTCTTTAGAGGAGTATTTGGAACCAGGGAAGGAAGTGGAGGAGGTGGATGATGCCTGATCCCCAAGGCCTTCCAACCTCTGCTACCAATGACATCTCCAAGACCTCTGTGTGCCTTGATCTGCTCAAAGTGGTTCAGAATCTCCTTTTTCTTTTAATTAAAAAAGCCATACAATTGCCAGCATGGTTTATCTCTAAAGGTTTTTAAGTAAAGGCATTGACTTATCCCACTTCGAACTGGCAAAAAACATTAAGTGTGGTTGAAATCCAACCAACACATATTGATGGGCCCATCTGTTGTTGATTTCCGGGTGTTTTGTTCCAAATTTTTAGTCACAAACATGAGGGCTTTTTCTGTTCCTTTCTATTAGGAAATGTTACTGTTTTGCCAATTGGTTTCCATCCTATTTCACCATTTTTTGTAATTGCTCCATCTCCCAGAACATATCTGCACAATCTGTCACGCGGGAGACTGTGAATAGAATAAATCAACAACAAACAACCTGAGGAGAACATAATAAACAGTGCTGGTTAAGGGAAACTTTATTTGTTCCAAAGCAGAATATTTTTTCCAATGTTCTGATAGATTTTTTATTTATTTATTTATTTATTTTTTGTGAGGAAGAAATTTCCCGTGAAATATGTTGGCTTTAATGAGCAGTGACTGCACAGGGAGACAGGAGGAGATTTCCCCTCAAAACACAAGGATCTAAATAACCTTGCTCTGGGCTGCCATGAAAAATATCCTTTACATGCCAAAATAGACCAATATATATGATTTAAAGTCGCTTTGAAGGTGCTAGTCCTGCTTACCTGATTTCATAATTATTGAGTGTCTTTATTGCATTCTTGGCCTCCTGTTTATTAGAGAAGGTCACAAAGGCGTAGCCCCTGTTGTTTCCATTGAAGTCCATCATCATCCTCATCTCATAGATTTTGCCAATCTGCCAAGTGAGAGAGATTTGTCAGCAAGGTGGGAACAGTTCGGGAAGACTGGATTTTTAAAGCCCACGCAGTTCCAGTTGCATGGGCATGAACACCTTCCATTGAACACATTGCTCCAAGTGCTGCCCTGCCTGGCCTTGGAATCAGCTCAGTTCAGCCCTGAAATGCAGCTCTGACTATCAGTAACTCATCAGCTGCCATCAAGCCTCACCTTTTCACAGAGGGGGATAAGTTCATCCTCAAAGAGGTCTCGGGGCAGTTTCCCGATGAAGATCTCACATCCCCTCTCCGGTGGAGGGCCATCCCAGCCCGGTGGTGGTCCCCCATATTTTCTCTGCCCATTTTCCTGCCGTGGGGAAAAAGGAAAGAAAGGTTCAGCTCTCGATTTTTAAACATGGATCAAATCAACTCAGTCTCTAGGAATGACCCTTGAGGCAGACACCCTCCTTCTCTTCAGCTCCTCACGGATTCAGCAGGGATAAGGCAGTGTCCTGCTGCCAAGATTGGAATACTGTGGATGTCCAAGTGCAGACACTCAGGTAACTCCTTGGAAAGTGGAAATTCTCCTGGCTCTGGCAGGGGAATCTCCATTGGGCTGTATGTTTGTTGTGGGCTGGGTAATGGAGCACTTGCAAAAATTATAACTTGTCTTGATTTTCATCCAGTCTGAGGATGACACCTGCCCACCCAGGAGATCCTTCTGGCAAAGGGAAAATCTTGGCCCCAAGTGATATTCAAAGACGTGAAGGCCAGTCAGTATTTCCTTTTTGGTCTTTTTGCTAGATGAGTGTGTATCTGTTCTCCTCCCATATTTTAATCATATTTCCTTCCTTCCTTCCTTCCTTCCTTCCTTCCTTCCTTCCTT
>VZTB01016709.1:140088-167378 GCA_013397245.1 Thryothorus ludovicianus | reverse complement strand
CCTCCCTTCCTTCCTTCCTGCCTTCTCTCCTGTCTTTCCTTCCCTCTCCCTACAGTGATTCCCTGTTCCCACAGGAGCTGGGGCTCCAGTAATTTTTCCATTTTTGGCTCCCTTACCATTTCTTTGTCACTTCCCATTCTGGGATTATTCCAGGAAAGTGAATGCCTTGTACAGCTGATTTAAGAGGAAAATAAACAAACAGAGGTCCTTAAGAGAAAACAGAAATATACCACAAACTCTTTCAGTTTTCTCGAGCCTAGAACAGGCCCTGAATTATCCATTCTCATTTCTATTTTTCCAATGTTTTCTTCAGTGATAGAGTCTGGGGGATATTTGATTTTATGTCTGTTCTGGTGTGTGAGGGGGCACAGCAAGAAATAAACCCTTCCTTCAGTTTGCAGTGGTTTAGTTTGTGGCTGGAAGGAAGCACTTCAACAAACCCTTCTTGACAAGGTGCCTGGAGGGAAAGTGGACATCAGCCACTTCCCAAAGATGAATGACCCAGGTGTGCACTGAGAAGATGTTTGGCTGCACCCACAGACAGGCTGGAAGAAAAGTCCCTAAAGTACAGGAAAATTAGGAGAGGGGGTAAAGAGAGAAAAAGACGAAATAGCAAGGTTGGAATGGAAAAGAAAAGGAGAGAGAAGAGCAAGAAGATGTTGAAGTGTGTGGGGGATTGCAAGCTGAAATATGTACCTCAGGAGTGAGCTTTGCCAGATGTGACAGCAGGAAAAACAGAACACCAGGGTAATTCCAAGGCCAGGTTGTACAGGGCTTGGATTAACCTGGGCCAGTGGAAGGTGTCCCTGCCCATGGCATGGGGCTGGAACGAGATGGGCTTTAAAGGAACCTCCCAACTCCTATGATTCTAAGAAAGCCACAGTAAATCTAAGACATGCAGAAGTCCCTTATCTTATAGGTCAGGTACAGCAGAAAGGCTTCTCAAGGGCACCAAACACAGCTGCTGGCCTGGTCCTGGAATGTGCTTTTTCCCAGGAATCTCAGGTTGTGCTTGGGGCTGTTGTGCCCTCTAGTGCCATGCAAAACAAGGAAGGTTCATAGCCTCCACCTGCCTAAAATCCAGTGTTTCCAGTTCCTTCTTCCAGGATGCAGGGCTGGTCATGGCAGTGCCCAGTGCTTCCCAAGGCTGATCTTGTTTTGGTCGTGGTAACCAAGAAAAGCTTTCTCAGGTGGGGTTGAAGGTCATGCCCAGGCTTCACCTGCCCTAACCATGGGAGGTTTGGATCTTGGAGACCTTGGAGCCTAAACTGGGACCAAACCTTGGAGAAGGTGAGGCAGCTGCCTGCCATATACCTGTGCAAGGGTCTGCACAAAAGGTGACGTGCTGGACTGCTCACCTCATCCCTCTTCTTATTGTAATTCCCCATCAAGCAAGGAATTCCTTGAGGAATAAGATCCTGCCTTGTGAAAGACACACAGTGATGGTCAGCACTGGTGTGAGACAGAAACAGAGCAAAAAGGAATGAGCAAAGAGTGATTCAAGAGCATGGATTCGCTGCTCATGCCCCCAGTGAAGCTTCAGGATGAAGCTGGACACTGCACCAAAGGATGGGACCGTGAATTCCTACCTGGATCAAATTATATCCCGTTCGCTGAATTAACGCACGGAGGGCAGCTTCTTTCTGTGTGCCGGTCAATCCATCCCCGGATTTGTGATTTGATTCCATTGGGAGTGATTATCAGCAAAAAATCAGGTTAATTAGGGGTGCTCACTGCAATCAAATTTAAGATAAATTAAATCAATTAATACAGTTGGGAGGAGAAAATCCACCCTCCTCAGAAAGTTTAGAGGGTTGGTCTTCCTAAATCAGTTATTTTGGAGATAAAACCAAAACAGAACAGCAGAAGCCATGGAAAAAGCAGAAATATCCCCCTTGTTGAATGGAAATAAACATCATTTAAACCCATAGTCAGATCTTGGGGAGATGCAGAGGAAGTTTGTAGACTTTTGGTGGTGTCTCAGGAGGAAAAATTATGTAAGTACCTAATGCTGCACTGAGTACACAACAATGAATCCTTCAGGCCTCGTGTGATGCTGACACTGGGAAGGCAGCCCTGTACCAGCCATGTCCAGCACTCTGTGAGAAACAGGACGTAGCTCCAAATTTGGTCCATTTTTATTTTTAAAAATAAAGAACATGGGAGGACTTCAGATCATAGCTCAGCTCAGAGCTGGAACAACCTTGGGTTCAGCCATTTTGATTCAGAGCTGCAGTTTTAGTTCATGGCTGATTCAAGATTTTTTTGTTTGGTTTGGGTTTGGGCTGAAAACATAAAATCTGAAATCTGAATCTAACTTGGTCTACAACCTGGGAAAGGGACATTTACAACCAGGATTCACTACTGGTGATTCCCTGTTTTTCCTGAATGCTGAGCTTTGAGCTTGTCCAAAATCCATTGTGGATCCAGGCATAAAAACAGGGTCTATAGGTTCAAGGATGATCTTGAAGCCTCAGGCTGATGCTGAACAGCAGCCAGAGTAAACCCAGTACCCTCCGCAGGTCCTTGTAGCCAGAACTGAGGGCCAGTGGGACCAAGGACTCCATGCAGGAAAAAGCTAAATTGTGTCATCCAATATGGTTGTTACTGGATAAAATTGCATTTTATCACAGAAAGGAGGAGGCAAGGAAAGATGGTGCCAGCCAGGCAAACAGGGCCAAAAGGAGTTGGGAGGGGTGGAATTGGGCACCCTGGGATAGGATGGTGGTGGGGATGCTGGGCAGAAGGGAAATCCAGAGCAGTGGGAAGGTGGAAGGAAGTTGGATTGCTGTGCCTGCACCTTGAACTACCGCCAGATTTTCGGGAGGAGACCCTAAACAATCCCACTGCACAGCAGTCCCTTGGTGCACATAAAGTGAGCACTGCATGTAAAGAAATGCAAGCAAAGAAGTGCAATCTATCTGTTTCCAGCTGATTTTTTGAGTGTGTCATGATTCTGCAGAAATAACAGAGAAAGCCTTTTCCAGCACCCAGCTTTTCACACCAACCCCTTTTTATCAGCGGCTTTAGTGGTTCACTGAGGGAGGAGCTAAGGCGTGGAGCATTACCTGCCCAGTGCTCCTATCCCTTTGTGCCCAAGAGGTCTTAAACAGGTGCTTTCAATTTAAAATGGATTGTTCCCAGCACCAAAAATGGCGCACGAGCCCAGGTATTTGGAGGATCTCAGTCTTGTGTCACTTGGGCTCTGCCACACCGAGATCCAGAGACTGTGACTCAAACACTTGCAAATAGAGGCACATTTCTAATGCCAGATTTTGGAGCTATCTATTGCAGAGATTGGTGAGGCTCTTCTGATTTTATTTTATTTTTTTTCCTGTTCTCTCAGGTTCTCCAGTGTTGTAATTACTACCAACGTGCAGGGGCTGGGACATGGATTATCCAATGCAACATCTCTCTTGCCTCTAATTCCCAAATGAGTGCTTCCTGCAGCAGCTGGAGCCCAGTTACTGGTTTGTTTTGCCCCTCTGAGGGCAGCAACAAAACCCTGTCAATGTTTGTGGTTGTCTGTGCCTGCTGCCTCCTCCGGAGCCGGCGTTCAGCAGGCACGGGGCAGTATTAGCATTTTGCTGTGCAAAAACCGCTCGGAGCCTTTCCCACGCTGCTTCAGAGAGAGAAAGTGAGCGTTCACAAAAACCCAAGAAACAAACCCAGTTAAAATCCAGATCGGTTTTGCACCCTCCCCTGCCTGGGTAAAGAGACCCCTACAGGGTCCTATATCCACCCTAGAGGGGAAAGCTCTGTCACACTGCAAACTTGGCCCCTTATGTTCTGCTTTTGGAGCATCCTGGTTTCATCAGGGAATGGAGGGATCAAATTGCAGCTCTTGGTGGATGGGTCCCTCTTAGCCCTTAGAGCTGGACTTGAGTGCTGCCATGCCAGGCTGGATCCCTGCAGGGCTGCTGCTTTGGATGCACCTGCACGTGGATCCTTTAAGGCCACACATCCTCTCCTGCAGGAGGAGGGATTTCCAGGAAGGTCTCTCTCCCTCCCGGGGATGATTTCACGCTGAGCAGTGAGGACAAGCCTCGGGGCTGGCGGATGGATGGGAACAGAGCATGTCCCTGGCTGATGCCTTTCCAGTGGCAGCAATACCCTCTCTGCCTTCTGCCTTATTAGATAAGACAGCCATGCTCTTCTGGGCTCTTCTCGTAAGGCATCCTGCAAAGATTTCAGACTCTAGACCAGCACGTCTAGACACTGGTGCACTCCAGGATATGCTGAAGCAATCCTCTTGGAATCAGGGAGCAAGAGCATTCAAGGTTGCACTGAAGTATTAATCACAGCCTGCTGCAAAACGCGGGGGGTTGTTAACAAAGACCTGGCTTTAATCTGTGCCTGGTGCTTCCACACATTCCTGCCTTTGGAGAAAGCCCAGCCTGACCCACGGAAACAACCCTGCCCACACAGAAGAGGTGCAGGATGCCCATCCTCAGGGCTGTCCCGACTCACATGGAGCTGGGGAGCTGGTCCTGCTGGAAGTGGGGTCCAGCTGGAGACCCCCACCCCAGGGTAGCCCCAGCAGTCCCAGCCCCTGCAAGTGCCCACTCCTGATTGATTCCAAAGGAGGCCAAGACTGGACTGCACAGTCAGGGGTGGACACACGCATGGACAGCCCCATGCACCACCCAGGTATGGCTTGGCAGCCTCACTCAGAGCAGTCAATTCATGCCTGCTAATTACCAAAGTCATTAACAGGTAATTTATAAGCTAAAGAGCTTTCCCCCATCAGTGGGGTTTCTACAGAATGGAAAGAGCAAACTCCTCTTTTCTTTGAGGTATAAATCCCAACACAACAAATCCCAAGCCCAGGGAAATGGGCTTTCCTCCCTGCAATTTTACAAACATTTCTTCTCTCCCTCCTTCCTTCCTGCCTCCCTTGAGCCAAGGACATCCAAACACTTTTTTGGGCAGGGCACTTTTCCACCTCTGCCACCCAAGGGTCCATCTCATGGAATCACAGAATCATTTGAGTTGGAAAAGCCCTCTCAGATCATCGAGTCCAACCATTTACCCGCCACCAAATCACGTCCCCAGGTGCCACATCCGTGTGTCCATCGGTGCATCCAGACGAATTCCAGGATGCAAATCATGGGGGGGATGTTTTATTTCGGAAACTTGTGGAATGCCAGCCCTTTCCCCTTATTGCAGGCACCAGCCCCAGTCCTTGCAGCAGTGCCAGTGTGCTGGGAATTTTTTTTACATTAAGGGAGGAGAATTCCTGTCATCCAGAGGAAACACGATTACTTTCTCTACTTCTTTGTTCCCCGAGCCAGGAATCAATTAGCAAATCCACCCTCACAGAGGAAAATCCCCCTTCTGTAGCTGCTGATGGAAAGTGTGAATGACTGCAGCAAATTCAGGCAGTGCTTTCAGCACTGTTTTTTAAAAAAAATCAACCCAGACACACTTAATAGAAGTTATAGTTCTGGGATTCAGCCAATTTTGGGGATTTCCCCCTAAAATGGATTATCATTTACAAGGGCCACCATGTGAAAAAGAAAAGGATAAAAGAGGAGAGGGGGAAGTTGCATTTTGTTCAGTAGTTTAAATTGAAATTACCACCTTTGGAAGTGCAAACTATCCATATTTCCTATTTCATCATCATTTGTGACGAAATTTTGACAATAGCACCAATCATGGTCACAGCATCAAGAAAAGGAAGGTTCTGTTTTTTACCTTATATCAGAGAACAGCTGGGTCAGGTTTTCCTCTCTCCACTCTCATTTATTTTAGGTTTCTGCTGAAATTCTGAAGTGCCAAGGCAAGAAAAGGTCCTTTTATACCTTGCAAGCCCACATCAACAAGAAACAAACCTATTGTGATACCACCTCTCCGTGATTACTTCTACCCATGGCTCCCTCACATCTACTACAGCATATCCTCTGCTTTTGCTCCATCCATCCAGGAGCGAGATGAATCCAGAAGAACTGTGGAAATCCCCAAGAACTGTGGAAAATTTTGCTTCATTTGGAAAAGGAGGAGCCTCTTTCCTCAGCCAAGGGATGTCTCCCATGCTAGGATTTTTGCTCAGGGGATATTTGAGGGCAGCAGCCTTTTCAGGGAAAGCTGATTCCTGGTTCCATGAAGGAGATAACAAACCCATGTTTATCCCACAGGATCAATACAGACCTGACTGTGCTGAGCCACTTGGATACATCTAATTAAGGCCATTTTTTTTGGTATCCCCTCAGTGCAACTGCTCCACCTAAAGAATAACTACCTCTGGAAGGACTGGATAATGATATTCACTCTTTCCCCTAATAACTCAAATAGGTCACTAGAGAAACTATTTTCCTCTAGGTTATCAATGTTTTGGAATTTTTTCCCCTCCCTCCAGGCTCCAAACAATATACATTCCTTTCTATACATCCATAAACACCAAGCATGTTTTGGAATCTCCCCCAAAACTGGAAGCCTTGCGAGCTGCCCCAGCTCCTCGCTGAGGTGACACCGAGGGACGGAGTCCGATTGAGCAACGCAGCACGAGGCTTTCATCCCTTGGCTTCCCAGGGAGGGGGGGGGGGTTGTTTTCCAGCTCCAGAGGCTCCACACAAAATGGGAACTCACAGACTTTCACAGGAAAACAGGGCAAATTCGGAGCAGCATGAACGTGCTGCAGCACATGGGCCTAGAGAAAACATTTCATGCCTGATCCGGCAAATTTTTTGCTCGGCCCCTTTTTGCTTGGGAATCAGCTTCTTCCTTTGGAATCCCTTTCCTCTTGGGCACAGCTTTTGCAGCTCTGTTGCCAAATGCACACAAAATGCCCCCCAAAAGCCACTCTGTGATGCTGAGCCCAGCCTCCTTCCCTAGTGTTTAATTTGCATCCCCAAGTGCTGGACACTCTGAAATCATCCTTCCTTCCCTGCCTGCTCCCACTCAAAACTCCTGCTCCACCGAGGGAAAGAGCTGGGGAGGAGCATTCTGTGCTGGGCAGAAACTATCCCTGCTAGTTGGGAGGGATTAGGGAAAACTGAGGGGGTTTTAGGAGCAATGATTGCCTTTGCTAGAGAGACTGATCTGTGGCAAAGAGGAGGAGGGACACCAAGTCAGCTGGAAAGAGCTCTAATGATTAAGCCTTAGAAAGTTGCACTTTACGAATCCAGAGCAAATTCTGGCAGGGAAAATCCCTCCTCCCTGTCTTCCTTGTCTGGATTCGCTTTTCAGGTAAGGACAAAAAGCAGAAAACCCTCTCTTTCCATGGCTTTGCCAGGTGAAAACGGCAAACCATGGAAAGGCTTTGAAGGGCCCCTGAGGAGCCCTTCTGTGCCCACGCTGCTCATCCCAAACTCAAGGCCAGTGCTGTGGAGCTGTGTGGGGCCAGCCAGGGGCTCCCAGCCCCCCAGTCCAGCCCTGCTGGAGTGGGGCAGCTCCGGGCTGTGAGCCTGATGCTGGGGCACTGCTGGGGTGGGAGGCTCCCGATGGAGCTGCTCCTTCCCACCCCCACCACCAGCCCCGAGTTGCACACCCGCTCCCACACCCCCAAAGCCCCGAGCAACGAGCAGCTGCCTACCTGAGCAGTTTTGGAGCTCGCCCCCCGGGCAGAGAGGGCTCCTTGCTTGTGGGGAGTTTGCGACGTGTCACTGCGGTTATTCCCTAATCATCATATCAAACTCCAAAGGTTCAGCAGCCCCGGGCTGCTTTACAGTCCCGCAGGTTAAACGTTAACCAGCCCTATCTGCCAGCTCCCCGCAGGCCTTTGACCAGATAGCTGCCTCAGACAGCACCCACCAGGCCCAGCTTTCCCTAAATAAATGCAGGGCACCACAGGCAGGTCCCAGTTTAAGGGCTGGCATCATTCTGACACCAGTTTGCTCCGTGCTGGTGCCTTTCCTACCTGATCCATCCCCGGTGCCGCAACTCTTCCCAGCAGAGATGCTGACAGAATGGACACAGCCTTGTGATACTCTTGGACTTTACAGGAGGTTTGGGATTGCTGAGAGGATGATGAGAAATTGCTGGGAGGAGTGAGAACTCCATTTTGGTGGAGAAATTCTTCTTGGTGGCCTATGCAAAACTGTGAGTTTGCAGAAATTGCTACAAAAATGTCATCCAACCAAAGACTCACTGTGAGGAAAGCCAGTGCAGATTTTGGGAAGGGTTTGCTGCACCCAAAAGGCTGTGAATAAATACAGAAGCCACGAATCTCTGCAAGGAGTAGCTTCCAGGTGGGGCAACCTCCGAGCATCCCAAGTCTATGGTCCTTGTGCCATATCTGGTGATGCAACAGCTGAATTCAATGTTTGGATCTTTCCAAAATCCTTCTGGACTCTCACAGGAATGAAATGTGGTACTGCAAGACTTTAGCAGAGCAATTTCATGGAATTACAGAATTGTTAAGTTCAGAAAAGACCTTTATGATCATCAAGTCAAACCAGCACCGCCACTGTGCTCACCTCTAAACCATTCTTCTCGTATGATGTGCAAGTTTAGGATCCCAGCATCAGGATCCATCCCTGGAACTGCATCCTGCTGTGGCTGTCTCTGACCTCAAAGCTGGAGCACGACCAGGCTAAAGCATGGTTTGCCATCCCAGAGCTGACCCCCACCACACAGATACAGTCCCAGGCTTCATTTGCAGCCCTGTTAAATGAAGCATTTATAATTAGGTGTTGCTGACACTTCAGGTCTGGAAAAGTGCCATTCCTGTGTTTGCTCAGCTTTAAAAGCATGAGATGTCCCTGAGGGGGGAGATGACAAGGCCTGGATCCCTCATGGAGAGCAGCATCTTGCTCCTTCCTCCCTGCATCCTCTGTGTCACCAGGATGCTGCTCCCATTTCCCGGCCCAAACATGGGATTGCTCCCAATGATGCTCCCAAGGAAACATCTGCCATCTGGTATCCAGCTTCCTGCAGAATTGAAGAGCTCAAATGCAGGTTTTGGAGCACATTCAAAGATAAACCCCCCAAACAAGCCCTTTCCAGCCTGTTATGAGCACCTCTCCCTGAGCACAGTTTGAGATCTTCCCCTGGTCTCCAAGGCAGAGCTTGGGAGTGAGGGGCAGATGTAACAATGGATTTTTTCCATATCAAAGGGATTTTTCTGTCTTTAGCATGCCACCCTATCCTGTCCTAAGAGACTGGTGGGATTTGATCTGTGGGACATTGGATTTCAGACTGAAGGCCCCACTATGCCATCGAGCACTTCAGACTGCACAGAAAAATGAGTTGAAATCATTCAGTGACCAATTAAATGCCTCTGCCCTGAAATTGTGCCAGTAGGAGGAGCAAACCAGCTCCACAAAATCAAGTGTCACACAGCAATGAAAAAGCCCCTCTGGGGGAAAAGTGAGGTGTTACCTGAGTGCAGGTAACAGGACTCTGACAATCTGTCAGCAAGAGGGGATGAAATTCAGGTGGCCATGGCATGGAGATAGGGTAGTTTGGGATGGAAAGCCCCATTTTGGGGTAGAAACCAGCTGTGGATTGACCCACAGGTGTGAGGGAAGCATGACAGCGCACATGAACATGGAAAGCCGTTCTGGTGCCAGAGGGGCTGGAATTTCAGCATCATTTTTTGAGGTTGTGCAGAAAGGGCAGCTGTGGTGCTTTCCTTCCCTGTCTTCCCCTCTCTGCCACAGATTTTGCTCAGAAGAGGAGAAGTAATCAAGAGAGGAGATGTGATTTGTGCTCATGTTTCCTTGAAAGCCTCTCCAGAGGCAGAGTGCAGCAGCCCCAAGAGCAGTGGAATGTAATTGTCTCCTTCTCCACAATCACAGGAGCGGTGGGCTGCCTCCTCCAGGGTTTGCCTCAGCCTGCCTAGTGCAATTAGGGAAAAACACTTCCAGCTCAGGAAAAATGACACTTGAAAGGATTTTACCCCTTTGTGCTATTTATTTACTGCCACAAACCCCCTAAGGGGAGCCTGATCCTTCAGCTTTCCCTGGAAGTGCTGCACTAAGCTTTCCAGGACATCCAGCAGCACATTTATGGCAAATCTCTGGCTGTGCCAAAGCCCTGCTGGGGATCAGCAGCTGTCCTTTAACATAGCAATAAAGCAAATAAAAATACCCTTGGTGTCAGGAGGAGCTGGATCAGAATCAGAGCCTAGCCTTGGAAAAACATGAAAATGGTGCTGTTAAAAGCATCTCCTGAGTTCTGGGTTTACTGTGCTTGGTGGAGACACCCTGGTCAGACAGACCCTGCTGTGATCCAGGAGTGTGGATGCTCTGGTTGGTGAGGTTCCCGCTGCAGGGACTGCTGGAAGGTGGGGAAGAAAGGGAATGCTGCCGAAAAACTTTGAATTTTCCCAGGTCAACTACAGATTTAGAGGGATGTGTATCAATTATTAGAGGGATGTGTGAGTAGAAAGAGAGATTGTTAAACACCATTGCAGCTCATTATAGCTCTTTAAACATTACAGTTCTTCCTTTCCTGTGCTCTGTAATTAGGAACAATTCAATTGAAGTCTTAATGCTTTCTAAAACCAATTCTTGCTTCAGCAGCCTGACTCACACCCTGCTAGAGAGCTACAAAGGAATTTATAGTGGAGAAAACAGTCCATGTGTATTTGTATTTAGAGATATACAAACCACTTGGGCCTAATTTCAAAATGGATATTAGGTGAAAAAAAAAAAAATTAAAAAATGGGCAAAATGAGGTTTCTGCACCCCTTTCCCTCAAGCTTAGGATTCTCCAGACTCTTGAGCTGCCAGTTTTTCCTTGTTATGGCTGAGATATTTTGGGTTTTTTTGTGCCTTGGAGAAGCAGCAGTTGTGCCCAAAGGGGGCTGGATCGTGCTGCTGATGAAGAAAACAGAATTAATTAGAAAAGTTTTGTGTGCCTGTGACTTCAGGGAAAATCTGTGGTCATAAGCATTCCTTTGGTATAGGATAGTTTGCTGTGACCTGTGTTAGTGTAAGGCTGATGTTGGGATATGGATCAAATAGTGACACTCTGCTGCTCCACAAGTGTTCTGCTGTGAGCTCAGTGTCCTGTGTAAAGCTGTGGTCACAACTCCCTCAGTCTCAGGTGTTCTCCAATGCCTCTGGATAACAGCAGTATAAATAATGGGTGTGAAATTCCAGTCTTGTTCCACAGTGCAACACCAATCTGAATAATCACAGCACAGGAACAGGGTCCTGCAGCTGCATACAGGAAAGTGGGAGCCCTCATTCCCCATTTCTCTGCTCAATATTGGCTCCTAAAACCCGTGCCCAAAAATAATTGCAAAGAAGTGATATCTAGCTGGAGCTGGTGGCAACAGCGCTCCTGCAAATGAGTTTGACATGAGAAGCATTTGAACCCTTTCCCTGCTGCCGTGTCCTCCCCTTTGGCAAAAAATTCTTCAAAAGGCATCATCAGACCCAGATACTTAGGAAGTTTAATTGGAAGTTACATTCCAATATTTTCAGTTGTGCTGACGATTTCCCAACCTGCTTCCCGACTTCTGTCCGTGCAATTTCTTGGTACTGAGATTGTGACCTCCAGCTGGTCTTCGAGGGGAAAAAAAGGGCATAATGGGTCTAAAAATACCAGGTACTTTAGAAATAAGTTGTAAATTTATAAAACAAAGTCCTCCCATTAACTATGAAGGCAAACCTTGAAGTCACCTTGAAGGTGTTAAGATTTATGTAGTGCAGCTCAAAAAAGAAAATCCTTTCTGCAAAACGTTACAGAACCCCAGACTGGTTTGGGTTGAAAAGGACCCTAAAGCTAATCTTCTTCCACGGGTTGGGACACCTTCCACTCACCCAGCCTGCTCCAAGCCCCATCCAATCTGGCCTTGGGCACTTCCAGCTCTTATTTCTCCTTTAAGTGCATTCAGAAAACCAGAATGTTCTGATAGTAATTGTTTACACTGAACAGAAGTGAAAAGCAGTAATTGGATTTACTGTACAAATCACTGACAGTAAGTCCTCTAATGCTGTTAGGACTCCTTAAAATAATAGACTTAAACCTCTCTCCCAGCTGAAACCAAAGCTCCCAAGGCAAATAATTACACTTAAAGGCCAGATATGGTTATTTTGCAGCACTTTTGTGTTGCTTCTGTGTGTGCAGGAGAAAAGCCTTGGGCCTTTTCCCTTTTTCTTTCTGTTTCAGGAGAAATAAGTGGGATGGCAAAGACGAGGACTTGCACAGGTCTTTGTTTGTTTTGGAAGGACACCCTGCACAAGGGTTGCATGAACTCAGTGTGCCCCAGCCTGCCTGGCTGCCTACAGCAGAAATCCTGATATGTCCTAATAGATATATTTAATATATCCTACCTGGAAAGGGAGAGCTGCTGGACCCCAGTGATTGGGTAAAGAAAGGTGTAAAGAAAATGGGGTCAAGGTCACCGGTCCAATTTGTTGGTGGGGGCAAATGGGGGGAGGTAAGAAAAGTGGTATTGATCTGGGGATATCAGGGCACTGATAAGAGAAATGGAAACAATTTGCATGAAGAACTGGGCAAGTCTGGGCAAGAGAGATAGACAGGAATGAGGCCTTATTTTTATATATAAATGTGCCTTTAACAAAATAAAAAAGCTGTTGTGGGGCCTTGCAGATTTTTCCTCTGCTGAAAGACCAGGGAGGAAAATCAGATTTTTCCAAGCAGCAGGTTGTAAGCCAGGCCTAACCACTAAGCTCAGCCTTTTACCTCTTCTGAGCTTTGGCCACCTGGGGAGGCAAGAGCAAATAGTTTGTGACTTGTTTCCTTCCATGCAGCTTTTGCCTTTTTCCACTAACGTTTTTCATCAAAGCACATTTCACCCCTCCTGTGTCAGCCTGGTGGATGCAGGCATTTGTGGAATATTTCCCACTTCACCAAGTTTAAAGGGTGGTTGTGTGCTCATGACTCACTGTACCTTTCTAATGTGTAATAACTTCCTTCTGAAAAATGATTCTGCAGCACATTGCATTCAGGTGTGTTTTATCATCCTGTAGGATGGCTGAAAAACACTTGGGACATCCTGCTGTCATTAAGGCATCGAGTACAGAAGTTTATAAAACTGGTACAGAACATTTACAAGGGATTCAGGGAAGAAGAAATGGCTGGGATAGGCTTTGAAATCCTGAGTGGGTTTTGTAAGTCCCTGGTTTGTGGATTCATTGTGAAATTGAATCACAGAATGAGTTGGGTTAGATAGGATCTTAAAGCCCATCCAGCTTCACCCCCTGCCATGGGCAGGGACATCTTCCACTATCTCAGGGCACTTCAAGCCCCAGTGTCCAGCCTGGCCTTGGACACTTCCAGGGATCCAGGGGCAGCCACAGCTGCTCTGGGCACCCTGTGCCAGGGCCTGCCCACTCTCACAGGGAGGAATTCCTGCCCAATATCTGATATAAACCTACCCTCTGCCACTTTAAAGCCATTTCTTGTTCTGTCACTCCATGCCCTTGCCAGAAGTCCCTGTCCCTGACTTTCCCTGCAGCAGGAAAAGTAAGTCAGGGTTAACTTTGCTCTTGCTCAGGCAGAGATGCTGTGGAGAAGATCAGGAATGTGTGGCCTGTCCCAAATCACCATAGGGATGAAGTGTGGGAAGGTGGCTATGGGAAACTGTAAAAGGAATTAAAGGAGGCTCCTGTGACCCAAAGAACCTTGAGAAACAACCCGTGGGTGCTAAGCATTCCTGGGAAAGGAAAGTCCTGAGCAGGGAATGGTGGCCAGCTCCTCCAGCTTGTAGGTACAGGAAGAATTACTCACCTACACAAATTGCAGAGGTGCCCAAGTGGGTGCTAAGTACCCCACTGCCCCCCTAAACACAAATACCTCATGGTGGAGACTCCCACACCGCTGCTCCTGCAGCCTCAAAGAGCTCAGAACCCAAAATAGTGCTGGCCATGGGCTGGATTTCTTAAAATATTTCCCTAAGCCTTATTCTTTTTCCTGTCTGCTTTCCCAGTGGGTTGATGGGTGGTCTGTTTGCCAGGTTTGGGTTTGGCCATGGGTGGCCTTGAGCTGGAAGGGTCGGGGCTGTCGTGGCAGAGGATGGGTTTTGGGGTAGGAGACCTTGCTAGACCCTGGCTCAGAGGCTTATTCCTCCTTCAGGAGGGTACAAAAAGTAGTTCAGGCTCATATCATGAGGCTTGGCCCCTCTGCCTGAGCTAAACGTGAACTTCCCTGAGGGTTTGGGTTTGGATTCAGCCAGCAAAATCTCGCTGTTGGTGTTCAGAGGCGCTGCCAAGCTGTCCTAAATTCAGGTGGGTGGTGGAGCTGGATCTCCCTCCATGAGGCCAAATGTGAACAAAAAAGGGTCTGTGATGCAGGGCAGTGGTGTTTGGTTTGGGATGTGTGACTTCTAACCACAAACAGAGTCAATATTTAATAGAAAAGAATGGAAAAATAGTAAAAATAGTAGTTTAACCAGACCTGTGTCACTTCAACATAGGTGTAAGGGGTATCTTTTGTTCTTTCAAGTGTTTATTTTATTTTTATTATTTTTTTAAATTAATCTGGGACCCTTGTAGTTTTTGAGGTGTTGCAGTTTGCTGATCCAAAGGAGCTTTGCCAGCACTATTCTCTGAGCTGCCCTGCAGAGTGAGGGATGGGGAAGAAACTAATTTTGAGTGAATATTTTTAAACAAACCTTTTCAGCTGCAGCCAGACTTGATCCTTCAAATGTTTCCAAGTCTGGTGAGACAGTGTTTCTTTAAATAAGAACTCAGGCTATCACTCCAGAGCAGAGCCTCAGATGGGTTTGGGTTGGGAGGGACCTTAAATTCCACCCAGTCCCACCCCTGCCGTGGGCAAGGACACCTTCCACTGTCCCAGAGTGCTCCAAGCCCCAGAGTCCAATCTGGCCTTGGACACTTCCAGGAATCCAGGGGCAGTCACAGCTGCTCTGGGCACCCTGTGCCAGGGCCTGCCCACCCTCCCAGGGAACAATTCCTTCCCAAGTCTTCCAGATAAGCTCTGGTGTGGATGGTGTTGGAGGCATCTCCTCCTTTCTGAGTGATCCTTGCTTTTCCCCTCACACCAGATTCCTGCTGCGGATGGGGTGGCTTGGGATGGTCTTGCTGGACAAACTAAACCATTTAAAAATGCCATCCACCCTCCAAGGTCTCCTACCCTCCATGTGTGAGCAGAGCCACCACCCTGGACTCGAATTGCCCTGATGTTCTGTCATTTCTTGGAGAGAGTTCCAGCTCTGACAAGGTGTCATTTTCCCACTGGGAAAAGCGGCTCCTCAGACAGCTCCAGCCCAGCTTTCTGCTGGAGCTGTCACAAAGGAGATGTCCACCCTTGCTGGCAAACCTTGCTAGCAACACTTAGGTCATATTCTGATTTTATTTCCCCTGCTTTGAAAGCCACCAAACTTCTCCCAAAGCTTTGTTGCGACTGGAAATTGCTGAAGCCTCTCCAGCAGCAAATTACAACTGTGAGATAACACATAGCCCTGGGCATTGTCTAGAAATGGCACATTCCAAATTTTTTAATTGCTGATTTGTATATTTGGGAGAAAAAACCCCTTCAGATGCTGTGCAATGTATGCATAAATTCTGAATTGTAAATAAATATCCTCCCTGGGAGCTCAGATTTTTTTTGGCGGTTTATCAAGAGGTAAGGTTTAAATGGGAATTCTTCAGCTGGACTAGAAAACAATCAGAATATCTCTGGGATTTTGGAGTGGGATGGGGCTCCCTGAGCTGAGCAGACCTCTCCTAATGTTGGTGTCCATGAAAACTGAGAATTGAGAACATCCAAAGAGACCTCTGGAGCGGAGTCAGCTTGCATGGAGCAGACTCAAGGTTTTGTCCCATTCATGGCCTGCAAGAGCCAGTTCTGTTGTGAGAAGGTCACAGATGAATCAGAGCTGCTTCTCCAGCCTTGGCAGAGCATTCCTGCTGCCCAAGCTTTGGGCCTTTGGACAGGGATGCTGTGTTCCCAGGAGGATGGTTGGTACCTGTGGGATTGCTCAAATAACTCCTTGAAAGGACCGAATGTGGTTGCACCCAGTGCTGCTTCCCAGGCTTCAAACTGAGATAGATGTGACAGAACTTGTCATGGTGGAGGAAAATAAAGATATGTATTTAAAATGGCAAGAATCCAGCTGGAATAGGAAAAATGCCTCACACAGACCCGAAGCCAGGTTAGACTCTGCTTTGTGCATCTTGAAAATTGTTTTTCACAGGTCCTGACTTCAGTGAAGAGGGGCACAGAGAGGTTTTGTCCCCAGCCTTGAGCAGTCATGCAAGGATGGCTGTAAAAGCCCTCCAGGTGAGCTGCCAGCAGCTTTTCCAGGAACATCACACTTTGGGACCAGCTCTGCAAACGGGAATAAGCTTGGGAAGGCAGGAAAACAAAGCCTCTAAAAAATACAGCTGGCTCTGTCACCTCTGTGTTTCCTTTCTTCATCAACACAACTTTACCTGGGTGGCAAACAGGGACTCCGAAGAGCAATTCTCCCTCCTTTCCCTTTCCAAAGTGGCTGGAATTGTCCCTTAGCCAATGGATAAGGTGGTTCCTGGAAGCAGAGCGTGCTTACCTGGCTGTTCCCAGGCTCCAATATGGGGAGCAGGTGATGCAGAAAATGCTCCAGTGCAGAGCAAACCAAGCAGAGGACAAATATTAATTTAGATTTTTCCAAAAGGCAGCTGGTTTTGTTGGTTTTGCTCACTGGGTTATGCAGATGCTCCCTTGGTGTCAGAGATTTCTGATGGAGCTGGTGCTTTCACCTGTGACAGAAGGTATAAAAAAGGTCATAAATGCAGCTTTGACTTCAGGTAAAAAGTAATAAAATCCCCCCAAAAGACAGACAAAACTGCTTCTGAACCCAGCTTGCAGCAATTTCATACTCTATATATTCAAGGGGTTTCAGTAACAGCTCCGTAGCATAAAGAATTCTTCATTTTTTAATGAAATATTTCCTAGATTAAAAATAAGACTCTTAAACAATTCCCCTACTGTGTGTAGCTCTGATGGATTTGTACTTCTTGAGATGAATTTAATTACTCTTCACCAGAAATACTTCATGTTTTATGGCCACAATTAATGTTGACTAAACTTTTAAGCTGTAACTTTCAAGGTGTCTTTGCAAATACGTGGGGTTTTCATTATTTCTCCTCTCCTCAAGACAGTATGGACATGTGGTGAGCAGAATAGGGCGTAATTCCTTAGTAAAAAAAGGATTTAATAATGAAAATTATATTTTGAAGGAACCTGAACATGAACACCTGTGTTGGGAGAGTTCACAGGAGCTGAGGATCATCTTGGAATGGTTTCTCTGCTGAGTAGTTTCCAAAAGCAAAAGTCATGGAAGCTGAATGTTTCTTGGGACATTAAAGCAAAAATGCATTTAGAAAGAAGAGAGTCCTTGAGGGAATTGAGGTAAAATTAGCTGCCAAACAAGGCAAAATTGAAGAGTAAAAGAACATTGATATTCAGTATATTCATTTCTCACGGAGCCTGACGTTAACAGCTCTGCTGGGAAATTACATTATTGTTGTTAAAATGCTGTGGAAATCCAAATAAAAGCCGGGAAGCTACAGGATGTTCTTGGAGGATGCAAGCTTTGCTGGAAGAAAAGGAAACAAACAGTTCAGCTCCAACACCTAAACATTGATATACAGATGTAAAAATGGAGGAGGCTTCACAGACCAGCACATGACGGGGATCTCCCAGGGCACTGGACAGGCTTGGAAAGTCAAATATTCCCTGTCCCTGTGAAGCAGTTGGAGTTCATGTAGTGTGCTGGAAAAGTGGGATGTGAGCCAAGGAATAAAGGAATAACAACCGAAATAACGGAGTTAATGACTGGGCTGTGCAGGAGCTGGGCTGCAGGAGCACAGTGAGGGATGGGGTTTAAAACCAGCCTTGCTGATGGTGGAAAGGCCCCTGGAAGAGCAGCCCTGAGCAGTGGGGGACCCCCAGACTTGGGGACAACCCTGGTGCTCCCAGATCCCTTTCCCAGTGCTGCCAGCAGGAGCCTGCTGGGATTGCTGGGGGATGCCAGAGCACGTGCTGCCACTCCAGGAAAGCAGCTCCTGAGAGGATTTTTAGGTCAGAACAAGGCAGGGCAAGAGCCCCTTGTGGGAAAATCTCCCTGAGGTTCACGGCTGTGCAGGCAGGTCGCTGCTTTCCCTGC
The DNA here is from genome assembly GCA_013397245.1 of Thryothorus ludovicianus. Classification (NCBI taxonomy): domain Eukaryota; kingdom Metazoa; phylum Chordata; class Aves; order Passeriformes; family Certhiidae; genus Thryothorus; species Thryothorus ludovicianus. The sequence goes on along the minus strand of VZTB01016709.1, from coordinate 149,350 downwards.
AGTCACTCAGGGCTGACATTCCTGTAGGGATCCCACCGAGCTACTCCTGGCCTGAGCCCAGCTCACACTCAGAGCTACCCCTGCTCCACGTTCCCTTTACAGCAAACTGGAATGGGGGCCTTTTCCATAGGCCTTTTCCCATGCTTTGTCACCCTCCTGGTTTTCCAGAGCCGCTTTTGTCATGTCAAGAGTTTGAGGGTTGTGTCGTCACCTCCAAGCTCTGCGTCCAAAGGCAGGACACGAGCAGGCACGAGGACGGAAAAATAGGCTCTACCTCAAATCCTGCTGCCCCAAACACCCCCAGTCACAGCCAGGCTGCTCTTGGAGCTGACCCAAAGTAAATTTGGAAGGTGCTGAGGCGGAGCTGCCTTTAGTGGCATCGCCTTCCCAAGATAACCATCAGTTGTCACCCAGTTTTGGCACTGGACATGACAGCGAGGAGCAGGAAGCTTTTTAGATCGGTCATGGGTGAGATGCTGAGCATTTTCCGGGAGCATTTCTGTCTGGGAATAGCCAGTGGGAGGCTGAATGGATTTGTAGCTGGTCAGGTGGCTGCCACAGCTGTGCTGTGCTGCTGGATGTCACCCCCTGCCACCGCTGCCGTCCGGAGCAGAAGGGGTGGCAGGGCTTTGTTCCATGGCTGCAGAGGGGAAATGCTCTGGGGGATGAGTTTTCCTGAGTTTTCCCATTTCTTATTATTTATGTCTGATTGTTTAATATATATTTTTAATGTATAATAGCATATATAGGTACATATATAAACATATAATAATAAAATATACAATAAAAATGCATAAAACCTATAATAATAGTTGCATATTTCAAAAAATATAGACAGTCCAGAAAAGTTTTTGCCTAGATTTGCAGTAAGATCAAGTGATGGGATATGACAAAAAAGGAAGTGTTTACATACAGTCATCTGTTTACAAGTCTGGCAGAAAGTCATCTTTTTTTTAATGGAGTTATGACAAAACTCAGTTTTTGTTCACATTCACAATTTTTCAAAAATCACCCTGTGCTGAGTGGGAGGGAGAATACAGCCTTAAGAACTACAAATGCAAAGCGGGAAATTCTTCTGGGATAGCAGAGAGGGGGAAAAAAAAACCAGCAGGAATTCAGGCATAGATGTCGAGAGCATCTAAATTTGGATGCTGGATTTTTGCAGCCCCAACAGGTCCCATTTGTGCAGTTTATTTTTTTTTTTTTTTGCTCCTCTTTATTAATAACAAAACTTTTTGCAGTCTGTGGTTGGAGTGCCCAGTTGTGGAAGTGCCTCCAAAGGGGAGAGTTAATAATATTTATCTAAAGCATGCCAGAGCTCACATGGAGTCTGGGAGATTGGGCTGGAAAAAAACCAGTGTGAAATCCCTGCTATCCTGGGAGTTGCTGGAGGGGCTTTTTTTTCCCACCAGCCTCTGATGCTGTGGAGCAGTTGTGGTGAGAGCGTGAATGTGACGATACTCTTGTAGCCAAAGGAATATTTTTAGCTTCCTCATTTTCCTCAAGGAAAATGACATCCTGCTTGTGACATTCAGAGGATTATTTTAATTTATATTAAGAGGGGAAGAAGTTGAAGCTGTGGGACCATTTCCAGAGCAGTGTCATGAGCAGCAGTGAGAAAAAAAATGCCAAAAAGAAAGAGGAAGATACAAGGAAATATTTCCAGATTATTGCTTCAAGAAAAATATTTAATGTGGGGTATTACAGTATTTTATATAATCCTAGAATGGTTTGGGTTGGAAGGAACCTTAAAGCTCATCCTATGCCGTGGGCAGGGACACCTTTCCCTACCCAGGCTGCCCCAAGCCCTGTCCAGCCTGGCCTTGGACACTTCCAGGGATGCAGGGGCAGCCACAGCTGCTCTGGGTAGGGGCCTTCCCCACCCTCCTGGTCAGGAATTCCTGCCCAATATCCCATCCATCCCTGCCCTCAGTGGAAGCCATTCCCTGTGTCCTGTCCCTCCATCCCTTGTCCCCAGTCCCTCTCCAGCTCTTCTGGAGCCCCTTTAGGCCTGGCAGGGGCTCTGAGCTTTCCTTAGAGCCTTCTCTTCTGCAGGAGAAAATCCCCAGCTCTCCCAGCCTGGCTCCAGAGCAGAGGGGCTCTGTGAACTCATGAAATTTCACAAGCAAAAATCCCAGATTTGGGCAATTGGAGTAGTTTCCTCTGACGTACTGCATGTGCAGTGTTATTATGCTGGAAGGTTTGATGGATTATAATTAATAGAGAGTGAACCCGGTTTCCCCAGTGGCAGTGGGGTTGGAACTGGATGATCTTTAAGGTCTTCCTTCCAACCCAAACCATTCTGGGATTCCATGGAAATGCCTGAGCAGCATCAGCTGGAGCTTTCCATGATCCAAAGGGGTGTGGATTTCTTGCACACTTCAGTAGCTGCAGGGTGTGTAGGACACACAGCACAGAGATCCTCACACTGCTCGTGCCTCAAGCCAACTCCAAGGTGCTTTCTGAAGGTGTCAGGCAGCAAAAAGTCCTGTGACAAGCTCAGAAGGAACTCAGCACACTGGCTGCTTCATGGCATCATCTCCAAAGGGATTGGGAAGGCTGACTTCTTAATATAAATACCATTGTTCCCATTTAAGGAGTTACTCTGTGGTGAAAAGGCTCATATCTGTTAGTAAAGTAGACACGGAGGAGGTGACACAGTTTATTAAATTACCCAGTGAAATAGGGACTAAAATGATCACTGAAGAAGGAAACAGCACAGAATTAATCCTTCCTTTCTGTGGCCTTAAAATGCCCTCGCACTGAAATCTTGTGTTCGTAGGGCAGCTTCATCCCTAAGGAAGCTGCCATGAAACTTCAGCTGATATTAAGAGATTGGGGGAAAACATAGGTTCAGACTTTTGCCACTATTGGAGTAAGTCACAAATACTGAATATTTTCTTTTTTAACACGGTGAGGGTTGCTGCCTTCCTCCAGCTCCTCCAACTCACACAGGACTGTGACTTCGAGTCCATTCTGCTGCTGCTGCTGCAGGGGCTCTTTGCTTGCAGAAGAGAGTTTGAAAGAGAGAATGGTGGGGGTTGCAGAGGTGGAGTAAAAGGCAGGGTATTGATTTTATAAAAATCCAGCATCACCTTTGATACTCAGTTAAAGTTACACCAAGGGAGAGCTGGCACGGCTTCCAGCGGGATGATTGTGGCCCCAGCCTGAGTAATGTCTGCGTGCTTCGGGCTTGCGGGGCGAGCTGCCTTTATTAGAGCGAGCTGCGATGAGAAATGCAGGCGCTGTGCCTTCCTGGGTTCAATAGCTGGCATAATTTACATATCTGCTGGCTGTAAACTGTTTTCTATAGCGCCTCGTAACAGAGAAGCCGCGGGGAGACAGGAGAACGAGCTCTGGCCAAATCCGAGGGGTTATTTCCAGGAGCGCTTGGTGTTTCACCTCCTCTGAACGTGCGGAGTCGTGGCTGGGATGTTCACCCTCCGCTGGCAGTCGTGGGAAGGAAGGGGCTCAATCCTTCGAGACATCCTGAGATCCCTTCCTCATGGAAGGGATGGTGCCCTTTCCTTGGATAAACTCCCGGAGGGGGGTCACTGGGCAGGCTTTAAAGCTGAAAACAGGCACTGATGAAAGGCACCAAGAACGAGGGGGCTGTACAGCGCTTCTGGTAGGAGCTGCCCGGACTGTAGCCATCGCATCCTCACCAACATCTGCGACTGTCCCTAAATTAACAGCTGGGGAGTTGGGGTGGGTTTATCCCTGGCAAACGGGACTGTCTGGAGCTCAGCCCGGGGGGCGATGCTGAGTCGACGCTTTGGTCAGCTCCAGGCTCTCCCTCTGAGCCTCTTGATCCACGGGGTGCGAGACACATGAATTCCCCGGCTTTCCTGACCTGGGCTCAGCCTTCTGCGTGCCCTGAGGAGCTGCGGAGTTTCCCTGCTCCTGGCCGGGCTCTCCGGCCATCCTGGTGGGCACAGAGGAGCGGGATGTCGCTGCTCCTGCGCCTCTGCAGTGTCCCCGTGCCTCTGCTTCCAGCCGCCCCTCCCGCTGGCCCCGGGCATCCCTCGGGCGCTGCCCCGTGTGCCAGGCGGGGAGCGCAGCGGGACCAGCGGGACACCGTGGGGCTGCGGGAGCTCATCCCGCTGCTCCCCGCCACTCCCGGCTCTCTCCGTCTCCTTGCAGAGGCTCTTCCGGCCGTGCTGGCTCTTGGCTGCCGGCTGTTTTATCTCTGCCCTTTTCTTAGATGAAGCCGAATTTTCTTCGGGCTGAACCCAGACCCTGCGCTGGGAGCGTTCCGGGAAGGGCCAATGGATACGAAGCGTGGCTTTGGCTTGGTGTGGGCACACAGGGGAGGCTGTGACCCCACAGGCTTCCAGAGCCTCTTGCTCTGCGATTTTGGCTTCCCAGGAGCTGACCTTGAAGCTGCAGCAGTTGCTGGTTGTGAAATGGGGACGCTCCTCAGTGGTTTGCTGGGCTGTCAGTGAGCTCACGGAGTCGAGTCACCAGCTGTACTTTGTGCAATCTACACATTGTATATAAAAATATATCGATGTAACCTTTAACCTAGGCCCAAAGTAGATTACCGAGCATGTTTTACCCAGTGTGGTTTCCCTTCTGTGCTTCCCAAGCAGCCAGGATATTAATAATGACCCGCTGAACTGCTCACACACCCCAACCCCAGAGTGCCAGGATGGGGAGGCAGCTTGGGATCTGTTTTTGCTGTTCTCTGCTCCAGAGATTGCATTTCCTTTAAGTAAAAGCACTTCTCAAAAGAGAGTCATAGCCCAGTGTCTCCAGTGGGATGAGGGCTGACAACAGCGTGGGGCTGAGGGCAAGGGCATAACTGGTGGTTTAATTCACAGAAAATACATAATTATCCTTAACTCACAGCATCCTTGGAGCTTCCTCTCTATGCTGCTTGCCCCTGGAGCTGTGAAACAACTCAAACCAAAAGTGACACTCCTGGGGTAAAAATGTGGAATTACCCAGTTCCAATTAAAAATGTGTTCGGCCAGTTTTTAAAAACCTCTTTGGGGAAAGTTACCATCTGCTGCATGTGAGATTGTTGTAGGACAAAACCTGCATTTTGGAGCAGTCAGGTGGCTGCTGCTTGATGGAGATCCCCCTGCTTTCCTCATTCAGGAAGGCCAGAGGTTTGGGAATGGCAGCAGCTTGGCCAACACGAGTGTCCCCTAGGGATTTGAAACTGCCTCAGGTGTTAAGAAAAGGGGATCCTCCTTTCCTCACTGGGTATCCTGGTGGAAAGGCCACAAGCCTTTAAATTTAAATAGACAGAGGACTCTGACATCCATAATTACACCTATTAACAGAAAATAAAGAATTTCTTTGATAAGAGAACACAAAACTGCCACAGGTGATTATGTTTTGAGAAAAGGGTTCCTCTACAATGTAAGAAACTTGGATGAAAGTGATGGTTGTGCAGCTGAAATTGTTAAATGGATAATACAAACTCATTCTGTCTCAGTCCCAGGAGAGTATTTTTATCCCTAGATTCAGATAGTCTTCACCCTAACTCTATAAAAGTTAATATTCTCCTGGGAAAAACATAAAGTGTGTAAAATCAGTGATGAAAAATAGTAACTAACTCACTGCTCTACACACAAAGGACGAAGAAAACCCTGAGACCCTGCCCAATGAAAGTAAAAATCCCAAAATGAAGCTTTGAAGAACTCAGATGTAATTAAAACACACTAGGAAATGATCATGATGCCTTTAAAATGAACAGACTACACAAAGCTGCTCCTTTCTGTGGAGCAAAGGCTTCTCAAGTCCATAATTACATGCACAAATAGAAAATAAGGAATTGTATTGATAAGAGATATTTTCTTCCTTCCCAACTAAAGAGATTAAAAATCCTCACCTCCAAAATCTTAGTTTGCCTTAAATATAGAGATTAGGGAGTTACCACTCCACCACTAACTGTCCAGTGTGGAGGAAGTAGCTACAACTCCAACTATTCTGTGACTCCAAGACCTGGTTGTCTTGAACCATCAGTATTTAACTTTAGTAAAAGCTTCATTAAAGCATTAATTGCAAAACATGCCAGGATGAGTAACTGTGCTCAACACCTACATGGGATGAAGGTTCCCCATCCCCAAGGGATTTGCCCACCTTCATCTTCCTCAAAGCCAGCTGAAGCTGCTCAGCTTTATTCCCAGCCAGGTGTGAAGGATCCTGGTTTTCCTCCTCCTGAGGCCAAGGGGAGGCACCAGAAGGCTCAGGTGGGGATCGAGGGTGGTTTCTGCATTTCCTGTCCTCTACCCGAGGCCACGTGTGCCCCATCCAGGTGTTTTCCACCCTGGGCCCTTCTCTTTCCCTCCAGCTGCTTTGGCAGATGTTCATTCTCACTACTGATGCTTTTCTCCTACTCATTCAAGGCACTTTGACAAGAGGAATCCAGGAATTGCCTTGCAGGCTGAGTTCCTGTCCCTGGGACAGGTTCCACGGTGCCAGGTTTAGAGGCAGAGATCCCTCCTCAGGAGCCAGCTGTGTTTGATCCCGAGGGGAACTGTCCCTATATTGTCTTTTCGTTCCTTGATGACTTTTTCCCTCCTTTGGCTGAAGGAAGATGTAATTCCCATTTTGGGCTGGAATTTTCTCTGTCTTTCCAATGATTTTTGTTCTGGTCTTCTCCAGCAGCGACTGTCGGGGGTTGGTCACCACCATTCTGGTCTGAGGCTGACTAAGGTTCAGGAACTCAGTCAGTCCCACCTAAGAGCTTGCTCTGTGTCCCCACGTGCTTCCCACCTGGTTGCCTGGAGCCAGCCAACCATTCCTATGGATGGACCCGATGGATCAGGCCCAGAGCAGTATCATTAGGATGGAAAGCCTTTATTTGGGGTCCATATCGAATCACAGACTGGTCTCAACGAGCCACGGGAAGGAGCACGGAGCCCACTCGGTCTCCTCGATGGCTTCCTGGAGCACCATCAAAACCCCGATCCCTGGCGAGTGTGCCTGTGCCGCTGCCTGGGGCCGCAGTGCCCGTTTGGGGCCGAGCCGCTCGGGCTGTGCCCGGGTGCAGGAGCACGCCCGGAGCAGCCTCCGGAGCAGGGACAGCCGCTGCCGGCGGCGCGGGGGCTCGGGGCTGCCGGGGCCGGCGGAGGCTCCTGCGCCGCGGGGCAGCACCGGCGGCTCCGTCTGCGTCTCCCCGTCCATGTACAGCCGCACTCGGGAAGGGGCCGGGCTCTCGGTCTGGGTGTCTCGATCCACGCGTTCGGCATCCGCGGGCTCTGTCTGGGTCACCTCGTGGACCAAGGTCTCGATTGAAACAGGGGTGGGGGGTGTGGAGGACGTTGCCGAGCGGGTCTCCGGCGTGGCCTTGCCCGAGCAGGCGGCGCAGCTCCTCAGGCGCCGGCACTGCCCGCGGGCCGCGGTGTTGGCCGGCGGCGGCAGCGGGACGGGACTGGACACGCGGGAGCGCGGCCCCTGTCCCCGCACCAGCCGGGCCGAGCTGGGACGGCTCCCGGGGCTCTTGGACTTTTCCCTCAGCTGGAGGCGGGAAGGACGGGAGGGTCTGTCCCCACGGACGGCTGGAGCCGGGCTCGGGGGCTGCTGCACCTGGAGGCGAGAGGAGAAAGAGACGCGGGAGGCGTGGGATGGAAACGGCTGCCTCGGGCCGGTGCCGGCCCCATCCCAGCCTATCCCTCCAGCCCCGTGCATCAGCAGGTTCCTCTTGGACGGCCTGGGGCCGAGCTTGCCCTTCTCCGTGGGCATCCTGTGTCAGCTGTCCCGGGGAGCTGCGGCCTCCGGAGCGCGGTGCCCTGGCTGCTGGAGGGCACAGCCCGGCATGCTCCTCAAACACCCCCGGGACCCGCAGTGCCGCCCGCGCCCTGCGGCCAGCACCAGGGTCTCGGTGTCACAATGGCCTCGTGGCCCCGCGGGGCCCCGGTGTCACAATAGGCCCCGCGCCCCGCCGGCCCCCTTTGTGACGCAGCCCCTGCACGGGGCACGGAGCCGGCCCTCGTTCCGCTCCTGGAGGCTTTGGGCGTGTGGAGAGCCCAGCGCACCCCGGAGAGCGGAGCGGGGCCGCTCCCGCGGCTGTTCGAGCGTCCCCTTTCCGCTCCCGAGCTCCCGGGAAGGGCCGGGCTGTCCCGAAACCTCGGCTCCGCTCTGCTCACGAGGTGGCGCTCTCTGCCCGCCAATAAAGCCCAAATTATTAATAATTGTTAATTAGTTCCCCCTCCCCCGCCCAGGACTGCCTGACCTCTTGGTTGCAGGGATTCTTCCAGTCTGAGGATGGGACAGCTCCGAACCTGGAGGTTTCCAACCACACGTGAAAGGCTGGAGGCACAGACACGAGAGTGCAAAAACACCCCACCACCCCCACCTCCTTAAAAGACCAAGACTCTGCTAATTGATTTTTCCACCTAATTTAATACTCAATCGGTACAGCCTTGTCCTCCAGCTCAGATGCTTTGCCCTCTCCTTGCACTGCCCTAGCAGACCAGGGAGTCTGTCCCTAAAGGCGATGGCGCAGGATTCCCTGCGTCGGGATGTGGACCCTGAGTGGTTCCTGAGCACCCTGACTGCCCAAGGCCGGGCTGTGCGGACTGGGAAAAACCCCCTCCCCTTTTTTGCCTGCATCAAGGGGCTCCTGAAATCCCTGCTTGGAAACAAGAGTGGTTTGAGAGGGAAAAGTGATAGGGGAGCTGATGGTGCCCTTTGCCAGCTGGCATTAAATATTCATGTGCATGATGGGCTCTTCCAAATGAGTCCAGGAAGGATGAGTTCCACCCTCCCTGGACATGCTGGCAAAGCACTTGGGCTGACTCCCTCCTCAGGTGCCACCAAGGACCCGATGTCTGTGCCTGGGGACGGGCTCTGCTCCCTCAGGGCGTGGGGTGCACTCTGTCCGAGCACGTTGGGATGAGGGACATCGGATGTCTGGAAAGCTGCGTGTCCCACAGGATGGTGGGGACTGGCTGGTATGTGCTGGGGGGTGATCTGGAGAGCAGGGAGCAAGGAAACCTGGCGGGAAGGGGTGTGGAATCATGGACAGGGAGGGATGCAGGTAGCCGGGCGTGGGGAAGAATGCTGGATGGGATGTGCAGTGCCCCAGCCATGAGGTACACGGGATAATCTGGGCAGGGAAGGATGGAGGGAGGAGTGCAAGGTGCCCCGCCAGGAGGGACCAATAGCGGAGTGCTCAGGGTAACGCAGCTTAGAACGTGGGATGAGGAGAGAGGTGGGATACTGAGCTCCTGGCAGGGCGGGATGGGATGCAGAGCTGCCGGGGTGGAGAGCTGCAGTGCTGAGCTCCCGAGGCGGGGGGAATGGG
>VZTB01016709.1:113559-139961 GCA_013397245.1 Thryothorus ludovicianus | reverse complement strand
CGGGCGGGATGCTGAGCTGCCGGGATGCTGAGGGGTCGGGATGCTGAGCGGCCGGGATGCTGAGCTGCCGGGATGCTGAGCTGCCGGGATGCTGAGCTGCCGGGGGCCGGGCGGGCCGGGGGGCGGTTCCATGTGGCTCATTAGCAGGAGGCAATTTAATATTTATGAAGTGTTCTTGTTTGAATCCCAAGTCTTCGGCTCCAGTTACAAGGAGCTGCGTCACCCTGCGATCACATGGTAATTGTTGCTATTTCCAGGAGCCCAGCCTTGCAGAGTGGCACAAGAGCTCTTTCCCCTTTTCTTGTCCTTTTTTCCCCGCCGCCTTTTCCCTTGTTCGCGCAGTTTTTTGCTCGCCCCTGGGCCGGCTCGGCGCTGGCCGGCGTGCGCGGGGCGATGCCGGGGCCGCTGCCCTGAGCCGGGGCGGGCGCCGCCGCTTCCCCGCCCCTGCCCCTGCCCGGGAGCCGCTCCATGAGAGCGGGACCGGCCCGGCACCCCCAAAATGACCGAGCTGGAAGGGGACTTCACCAAGCTGCTGCTGCTGAAGGAGGAGCGGATCAAGGAGCTGGAGCGGCGCCTGGGGGAGAAGGACGAGGAGATCCAGGAGCTACGGCGGCGGCTGCACAAATGCCAGTCCGTGCTGCCGGCCCCCAGCCCGCACATCGGGCCCCGCACCACCCGGGCGCAGGGCATCTCGGCCGAGCCGCAGACCTACCGCTCCTTCCACGACCTCCGCCAGGCTTTCCGCAAGTTCACCAAGGCCGAGAGGTAGGGATGGCACCCCTTTTTCCCCCCCTCCCGAGAATCCCGTTCCCGAGCGGGGTGGCCGGGACACGGCCTCCCCCCGCCTGGGATGGCCGGCACGGACCGTGCTCGGGGCGTGGAGCGGCTCCGAGCCGCCGGGAAGGAGCCCTGCGGGGGATCGGACAGCCCGGACCTCCCTCCCTCCCTCCCTCGCTTCTCTCTTCCCTTCCCCGCCGCGGCTCCGCTGCGGCTCCCGGGGGATGCTCGGCCGGAGCGCGGGGGGGCGGCGGTGCCTCCCCGGCGCTGGGAAAAGTTTGCAGCGGGGCCGGGAAGTTGTTCGGTGCCTGCTCGAGAGCCGCCAGCACCCCCGGCAGCCCCGTTCCCGGGACAGGTGCTACCCCTCGTCCCGGACCCCTTTCTCCACCCCATTCTCCCCAAAACCGAGCCCACGCTGCTCCACCCGTGCTTTTCCTCCTGTTATCCCGGTGGGACTCGCTGATCCTGGAGGACTTTTTCCACACTGATGATTCTATTTCCCCGTATTGCTTTCAGGCACACACGGAGAGGTTTTTGGGGGGGAGCATGGGGTCTGGATCTCTCGACCTGGGATCTCAGGGGTTGTCCTTCTTCCTTCCATACATGTGGGAAAACTGGGGAGCGTGGTGCTGTGCTGGCTGCTGGGGTGTTGATGGGATAAAGAAGTTGGGGGGGTGTTGAGTGTGATGGAGAAGTTGTGGTGACCCTGCTTTGGGCAGAGGCTGTGGGTTCTCCAGCAAGGCACAGTCTCGTGTCCTCTGTGCAGAGCTATTTATTCCAGCAGAGCCATTCCTGATGGGATCTGTGTGCGGGTGTGAATCCACCGCTCTCGCCTCAGCCCACTCCCCAAATGTGCCCAGACCAAGTTCCAGCCCTTCTCTCCTCTCCTCTGCCCCTTGTTAACGAGACTATTGCTCAAACGAGGAGCACTTGGCTTTGGGCTTTTTTGTTCATTATTGTTTTCCCTGCCTGTGGCGATTTAATAAAGCAAACTGCTGTGCCCAGGGGGATGTGTGAGTGCGAGCTGAGCGTGTCTGTTTGTCCTTCTCTGGGGCAGCGTATCCCTTTGCACTCCCTGCCCAAGGAAGAGGCCAGGTGTTGTGGATGGAGAAGAAACCACTTCCAACTTTCCACTCTGCTGTTGGTCTTTTTGGAGGCAATGATCATCCCAAGCCTCACCTACCACAGGGAAAGTGACGGTGACCTGGCACCTGTGGTGACGGCAGGGACCCAGTGTCCCCACCCTGCGTGATCACTTGTTTAGAAGTTGTTAAACCTGCTCATGGTCTCTAGTGAGGTTTAGTCCTGGCCTGAGGCTTTCCCATGCTGTTCCCAGTTGGGGCTGGCAGGCCAGCTGTGGGAAAAACTGTGTCCATGTGATGCAGTGAAGGTCGTTTGTCCGATCCTGCGTCATTCCCATCATCTGCAGATGATGTTTCAGTGGGCAGGAAAAACTCCTGGTGGGGCCTGCGGGCAGTTCCAGGCTGGAACTCCATCCCCTGGCATCCCCCCATGCCTCAGCCTCACTGGTGGTAGCCATGACAATGGTAACCAAGCCAGTCTGGGATTGCTTTTGGGTTTTAGTTCTTAATTCTTCCTTTAATTCCGCTTAATTCTTCTCCCATGTCGTTGCTGGGAGAGCGGCGGGTGGCTCCATGGTGTGCTGAGCACGCTGCACCCACAACCTCCCTTTTTCCCCCTGTTTTCCCCCCAAATCCTTCCCCACCATGGGTTAGATCAGGGTGTGTTTTCATGGGCGGTGTCTGGGTCCTGGATCCAGCTCCGGAGGCAAGTCCTGGGATCAGGGAGCAAAGGGCTGTGCTGGAGAGGCCTGTGCCAAGAGCATGACGAGCTTTCCCTGCTCTCGATGCCAGCCAGAGGCAGGAATGGCTCTGGCTACTGCCAGCTCCCCTCAGTGTCCCCAGGGCTTTTCTCTGGCTCTGGCAACTCAGAACTGCTGACAGCACTCGGCTGATTTGTTCATGGGGGAGCTCATGCACCTCCAAGAGCCTCCTGCCTGTGCTCCAGAAACAGCAGCAGCATCCCAGCTCCCCATCCCTCATCCCTGGGAGGCTGAGGATGGGCAACACCTCTTTCCCAGAACCCTCAGACAACTTCTAGACCATAAAACTCCCAAGAGGATGTTCAGCCCCATCTGTTTCCAACTGAATGCCGACAGAAACGTTTTTACCTGGGATCAATCTCTAAGTACTTTTTCATCTCTGAAGATAAAGATGTAGTTATTGACAACATAATTGGGTTTATTTATCGTGTGTAATATACACCAACAGGTAAAACTGTCTAGGACTTGAAAGCAGCAAACTATGGGATGACAGGAACTCAAACAGGGATAAATCTCAGCTGAGAGTGGAGAATGGGATTGGTTTAAATATGTCATGCCTCTTGTAATGCACCCCTGTCATGAGCTGCAGGGGCAGAGCTGCAAAGGCTTGCAGAGATCCAAAGAATGAAGATGTGTAAACAGAAAGGTGGTGGAGGATGTGTTACCTTTGGTCTGGAAGTGTGTTTTTATGCTGTTGTTCCTTCTGATAACATGAAAATTTAAATTTTAACAGCAGAAAGCTTTGCTGTGTAGCTGGCCAGGTGTGTAGAGTTACCCATGTATCCGTATCCAATCTGTAAATTAGATTTTCTTTCAATATAGCCGCTTTCTGTGCCCGTCTTCAAAATAATTCCTCACTGTTGTTCCTTGATCCATTCCTGCCTGCAGGAGCCCCACTTCTTGTAAATGATTCCATAATTTATTTATGGTCAGTGAGTTTTGATTCACTTTTACTCACAGCCAGTGAGTGTTTTGGATCACGCAAGGCCTTGGGGCTGTCTGATCCAGCACCTGCCAGTCCCTCATGGCAACACAAACAAGAAAAACCAGTCTGTCCCTGTTTTTCCTGGCAGGGTGGAAGCTGTCCATGGGTGATGCAGCAACCCAGGCACTTTGCTAAAGTGATGCCCAGTTGCTAAGCAAAGGCACTGCAGATGATCGATGATGCAAAAAGTAAATGCTGAGGTGCGGCGAAGCCAGGACTGAGAGCGGGATCAGCCCTGCCTGTCCCTGCCCCCAGGGCTGCTCACTGGTGGCTCCCCAGCACCCAGAGATGCTCTGTGCCCTGGGAGCATCGACCTGAGCCCTAATTCCACCTCCAAACCATCCTCCTGGGAAATTCCAGCTGCTGCCTGCCTTACTTCTGAGGTGCAGAGCTCTAGTTCCAGCCAGGTTCTGCTTATGTGGGGTGAGAAGCCTCCTTCGAACCAGGGTGGTGCAAAGTGACTTTGGGAACTCGGGAATGTTTTTGGAATAGCAACAGAATCTTTGCCGAAGCCCTGGCCCTGCAGCCAATTCTACGTTTTGTGTGTGTTTATATCCTCAACTCCCCAAATCCAGCTTGGACTGTGCCATCCCTGGGTTTTTCCACGCCTGTTTCAGTCTGGCACAATGCTGTAGGCTCAGCCTCAGCATCATTTAAGACAGGTGAGTTTCCCCACCCTGTTCCTGGGGATTTACCCATCCTTCTTGGCTCCCTAACTTTTTCTTCAACTTTTTAATGGATTCCCCCCCTTTTTAACTTTATTTCAGGGAGCATTTGCCACAAGATGGCAGTGGGGTCTAACATTTAAGGCGAGGTATTGGGGTATATTGTGGTTTCAGCCTCCCAGTCCTGGACAGTCCTGCCTGTGGTTTTCCAGATAGAATCAGACATGAATCCTTGATTCTTCTGCTTCCACCTACGTCGAGGTGGTGTGGAATACATTGCTGAGGGCGTGTGCTCACCCAAGGTGTTTAAACTCAGGATTAAAGGCTTTGGGTGTTACTGGGGATGGAGGATTGAAGTGGATCCTCTTGACTTTACACAGCAAAACTTGGGATCAGCTGGTGTGTGCTGATGGCTGTGGCAGGATCAATCCATCTCTGGGGTTTGGGCATTGCTCAGACCAGGACCAGCCATGCCTGGGGTAAAAACTGGGCAGCCTGGGAGGTCTCCAGTCCAAAACTCAAGGCAAAGTCACCTTCAAAGTTGGCCTGGGTCTGCCCCAGGCTAAAGCAGAGATGTTCTGCACAGCCCTGCAATTTGACATCAATTTTCCCCTCTATAACACTTTTGTCTCACATCCCTGCCGCCCCAGGAGCTGCTCTGTTGATGGCCTCCAGGCCCCTGAGCATGGCAAGAGGGATCTTCCCCCTCCCTGGAGCTGTGTCCTTCCCCCCTCAGCCCCTTTCTGGGAACTGAGCTGCCTGCCTGTGTTAATTTAGCCATGATCTCATCAGCTGCCAGCCACTAAAGCGATATCGATCCTGCGCTCAGCCTGCCCGTGAAAAACAGCCCAGCTGCTTCCCCACTACCTGGAACCACCCTCCCTTGGGGCCTGGGCAGCCTGCAAAAGGAGCTTTTGCCTCAGTTTTTTAACTGGTGGGAGACCAGTGCATGACCTGCTGCCAGTGTGTGACACTTTAGCCTTTAAGCTGAAGGGACTGTCCTCATGCAATGTTTGACACCACTCATCAGCTGTGTCTGAAGTAATTCAAACAGGGAGCTTTGGCTGGATCAGAATCTGCTGTTTCCCTTTGTAAGGGTCAGCATCACTTTGCAAAGCTCAGAGGAAGGATAGCAGTGTTTTTGCCATTAATTATGACTCTAAAAACGCTTCTCTTCCTCATTTGCTCGTCCCCAATCTGGTCCCATCGGCTCCTGATGCGCCTCAACAGCAAATTCCTTGGATGCTTCATCCCTGGGTGATCCCCACCAAAGATCAGAAGGATTTTATTAGCTGGAATTACATTGGCAGAGGAGGAATTAACTCTGTTCTCGTTGCTCCTTGTGTTGGGAGTGTGTGGCTGCTCCAAGAGAGGGAAATATAGAGGAAGTTTGACTGGGTTGCTTATATTTGGGGAGAGCTGGAAAATATTCCAAAGAGAGTGATGTAAGTGGGAAGATGGACCCTTTGCTTGGTCCTCTCCTCTCATTTGGATGGAGCAACTTGTGGCGTGAAGCAGTGGAGGGTGCTGAGGGAAGACGGGAGGACAAGGGGGCTGTCACTGCTGGGAGAGGTGTGACATCAGCCCCTCGAAAAGTCCAAGGTCAGACAAATAAGCACAGAAGGGTTTTAGAAAGGGAGAGAAGCAAATGTTTATGGTTAATCAATGGAAATAATTTCCTGTCTTTTAATTTTTAATGGGCTGAACTCACTGCTCCCCCCTTCCCAGGGCATCACTTCCCTTTGGTTTACAGGAGACCTGAAAATTGAGCCAGGATGGGGGGAAATTTGGCTCCCAAAGGGCATTAAATGGTGCCTTTCCACTGGGTACAGCCTGGCGTCTGTCTGTCTGTCTGTCACCGGCAGCCCTGGTCACCCAATCCACCTTTTCCATCATATCCCTTCGGTGCTTCCTGATGGGCACAGCAACATCACGGCCAGGGCAGCACAGCAAGAGCAGCTAAAGTCAGCTTGCCCTTCCACCTCCTCCAGAAATAGTACAAAACAGGTATTAATTTATATATAAACATCTGAAATAAAAAGAAAAAATTGGATTGATTTATATATAAATATGTGAAATAAAAAAAAATAGATTATTCGACATGATCCCTGCTGATGGGCAAGGTGGCAGGATTGTCATTTTTCTGGGTGGTTTGGGATGAAACCTTGGAATCTTTGGCTTTGCTGTGCGTTTCTCAGGTGTGCCCCGAGGAAGGGCCCTCAGCAGGGGCGGGAAAGGCCGGGCTGGGCAGGGAACGAGGCAGTGCCCATCCCTGGCTGACGCACGCTCCGTCCCAACGGCGTCATCCCAAATTCTTCCTCTGGCCTATTTTTAAATGCCTCAAGTCAGGAGGTTTTTGGAGCCTCCCTGGGGCACCAAACCACAGGCCCAGAGATTTCAGGGCAGCTGCCAGACCTCCATGTCCCCCACCTTCCCTCTGCCCGGAGATCTGCTTCCCAATCCCTGAAAACCTGGTTACATGTGGGCTCTAAACCTCAGCTGTGCTCTCAGACAAGGCCACCAGAAACTGCTTTCCCCTCCTGGATCTTTGGTGTGAGTGGATTTATAAAAGTACAGAAAGCTGGGAGTCAGAATTGTGTTCTTTTTCTGCAGCAGCTTGTGGACCTGTCTTGGTTCAGAGGAGAAAAAGGGTCCTGCGTCCCTCTTGCTGCTGCGTTTTTAAAAGTGGCACATGGATATGGTGGTGTAAAACTGTTTGGCCTCACTCACCCTTCATTGGGCCTTTTTAATAATGTCTGACAGATTTTTGAAAATCTTTTTTGTCAGAATTTTTGCATCCATCAGAATTTTGGTGTCACTTTTGTCAGAACTGTCCCTCCCGATGGACAAGGTAATAATTCTCCAGCAAAAATCCCTCTGGGTGGCCAAGTCTTATCAAAGTAAAATGGGACAGAAAGGACTAAAATAAAACTCTGAGTGCCTCTTTCCTAATGAGAAACTTCAGGAAAAAGCCTTCCCTAGGTTTCCACTTGGCTGTGGAGGGCTGCAGGTCCTGGAAAATCTCTGACAGAGCTTGGCAAGGGGCTTCCTGAAAAGTTTCCCCCCTGCCATGACCTCCTGAGTGGGAAAGATGAGGATTGCTTTTTTTTCCAAATAGATTTTTTTCTGTGTCCTGCTCATGGGTGTTCTCAGAGCATTTTTGTTCCATTAGTAATAAAACCCTGTAGTCCCAAATGAGGAAGAAGATACTAAAAAAGGAGGGAGGGAGGCTGAGCTCAGGCCCATGGGTGGTGGCAAGAGCTGGAATGACCCTGGGGATCCCTTGGGATAACTGAGTGACATAATTTTAAATTTAAAATTCATTTTTTCGATTTAATTCATACTGGGGGCTGAGTCTGAGGGTTGTGGGAATTGCTGCAGGAGAGGGGGAAAAGGTCTCCAGTAATGGGATCAGATCCCTTCTGTTTGACTCAAAGTAGTGTAAATAGATTTGGCAGCAATTTTCTTGGTGATTCCTGGTTTTGAGACATTGTAAGGTGTAAAAGGGGGTGAAAACATCAACCTCATGGCAGTAAATTAAGGACAGGCTGGTGGAGTGATGGAAAACACAAACAGCAGCTACAGGGAGAGAAAACAAAGAATTATTTAATATAAGGAAGGAAACTGTGCAGGTGGGAAACAGGTTCAGGAGAAATATCTTAATATTTGGGGTTTCTGGCACAAAGTCTGCACTAAAGGAGGCTGTGATTGATTGATTGATTGATTGATTGATTGATTGATTGATTGATTGATTGATTGATTGATTGCAGCACACACAGCAGGATGAGAATTTTGAGTTGTTTTCATTTGCATTTTACTCTTTCTGGGGAGTTTCTATAAAATCCTCCCAGGTAAAAATCAGTCACCGGATTTTAAGTGACAAATTAGTATAAAAATTCTATTGAGCTGTTTGTAGTAAGGGATCAGAGCCTAAGTCTTGGAATTCTACTTTCTATTCATGTATCTGCACTGTATTGCCAATATTTTTTTTTTTTTAACTCTTTAATGCTTCAGTTTCTGAGAAGCTGTGCTCTGTATTATTTTTCCTGTGGTGTGTGAAAGTGGAAAGGATAACTGGGAATAATTCCTTGAGATGCCAAAGACCCAAGTCCTCCAAGTGGCTCGACACAGAATTTTGGTGCTTGCTATTATTAAGCCAAAATTCAACTTTTAAGGCCTGGAATTGGTGGGAATAGCAGGAAGAGGTCCCTTAAAATGCATCCCAAAGGCAGATTCCAGCTTGGCTGTTTGTAAGGAGTCCCAGAAGTGACTGTGGAGCAGGGAAAGATGCAGGGAAAGACACCTGGGGAGTTGCTACATTTCCTAAAAATCTATCTTAAAAAAAAATCAGGAATCTGGAAGGAATAAATATATCCAGTGTTCCCTATTGCTTCATGCTCTCATGTTTTTGGTTTTTTTTGGGTTTTTTTGTTTGTTTTTTTTATTTTTTATATTCAAAATAAATTAATCCAGTGCTTGTAGAAATACAGAAAGGTTCTGAAGGTTTGGAAAGGCAGAATAGAGAAAATCTGGGAAGGAGCTCTCAGGGAAGGGGGGAAAAACACTGGAAAATTGCTTTATTTGGGAAAATTTGGCAGCACCAGGGCTGTATCTCCAAGGTGGTTTTGCTTCCCATCTGCCAGACCACCCAAACCAGTCAGGGATTCTGCTTTTTCTGCATTTGATGTTTACTCTTTTCACAAAGCCTTGGGGGCATTTCTGATGCCATTTCAACCTGCATGGAGGCAGGAAAAAAAGTTCCCAAATCAGCTCTTAGAGGGAAAATTTTCATGGAATGACACTCCAAGTGTATTTTATCAATAGACAGCAGCCACATACTCAGCTACTTTTTTTCTGTCTTCTCTGTAGTTCAGAAAAGGACTGTTCAATATTTAAAAAAATAAAATACTAAAATGAAAACAGCATAAAAGGTGGTGGTTGTGGTGTTTTTTTTTCTCCCCCCATTGATTTTCATACAACTTTATGAAATCTGTGTCAAGCAAAGGGTGAAATTTCTGCCTCCTCTTTCATCCCATAATGCAAGGCTGGGCTCTCCCTGCCAGGAGCAGGTTTCTCACTTTGATCTGCAGGTTTATTAGCACACGTCCCATCCAGGGAAAAGGCTGCAATGCCTTTGGGGAAGCACAGACCAGAGCAGTTGGTCTCCCCTGCACAAACCCTGACATTTCAAATCTTCTTCCCCACATTTCTCAGCACTTCTGGGGCACAGAGACTTGAAGCCGGATTGAAATTTATCCATGACATAAAAATAGTCACTTAAGAAGAATTTCAGAGTGTTTTATCTTTTGATAGGAGAATGCTCCTGGCAACTTCAACCAGAATCTTGTTCTTCTGTGGGAAGATGCTGGAAAAATATAGGTTGAGCTGGTGATGGTATTATGAATATTAATTTTTTTAACTCCATTATTCCACATATTTGGAGGCAGAAAAGCAAAAAAGGAAGTGGAAATGGTGTTGTGGATCAACTGAAGGGTGATTTTAGGGAAATTTTTGGGGCTGAGTCTGTGCCATCAAATCCATCCTAAAGCATGGGTTGCAGAGACCATTTGATTTTGGGACAGTTGTGTCTCACACACCCAGTTCCTGCTGCTGCTGCTCATTGTCTCTTGCACCTTTTTGGCTGGGTTGACCCCTAAATTGTAGTTTCTACTCTGAGATTAAAAGCAGGTACGGCTGATTGATTTCTGTTTTGGAGAGCCTTCTCCTTCTCCTTCTCCTTCGTTTTGTTGCCAAATATTCATTAGCTAAAAATCAACTCTGTTTTAAAAGCTTTAAATCAAATGGGAAGCACAGGGGGAAACTTCCCATGGAATGATGTGATGAATCTCCCCAGGCAGCACATGGAAAAGTCCACTGGAGCTGGTTTCCCCCACAGTGACTCCTTTCCTCGCCCTGCTCCGAGCCTGTGATTCCCTGGGAACTGGAAGCAGCAGCTCCTTGCGTGGGTGTTGTGCTCATGGTGTTCACATGGTGAGGGAGAACACGGAGCTGATAAATCCCTGCCTCCCCATTCCAGCCTGCAGGAAGTTACGCCGGCAGCGTCTGTAAGTCCGGAGTGTAACCCTGGCTTGGGGGAGGAGACTTAAAATGACATTTGTGGCCACTTTGTAGCCCCTCTGGCGGGGCTGGGCAATGCTGGGTAGCAGGGAAGGAATGGGAAGTGCTTCAGCTCCCAGGTGGGAATCTCAGGATGCCAGCAGGGCTTTGCTCATCCAGCCCCGTTTGCAGATGAGCCCTTGGCCTCTGTGGAGGTTTTGTTTTCGCTGATGCGTTTCTGTCATTAATAAAATCAGCCGCTTCCCATCCCGGCTGAAAGCCCTGCCGGTGCCCCGCGAGCTGCAGGGAGCATTAATTGCCTTAATTGCTCTGCCTTCTGTATTGGCTCCACATTTCCAGCCTGAATCCGTCTCAGCTTCCCGGCCCGGCTGCTCATCCTGCCCTGGCTGTTGCTGTCCTTCCCACGCTTCTCCCGAGTGCTTTCCCCTCGCTTTTAACCCCCCCTGCGCCAGGATAAAAGCTCCCAACGAGCTGCAGTTTGTGACTCAGCCACTTCACAGCAGCCTTTTAATTGCATCGCAAATGCTTTTTTCCAGCCCAGTTTGCAGGTGCTTTAATAAAACTTGCTACGCTCATTCCAGGAGATGTTTTCCACAGGGCCCTATGGATTGGGCATTTGTTGTCTTGCCTTATTTTTTCCAGCAATTAAGTGGAAGCTCGAACATCCCAAAGAATGTGCAGGATTTGATGTCAGGCTGACACAATTACCTCTGGGATTTCATTTACCTGCTAAAATCCTGGTGGAGTGTTTGCTTTCCTCTGGCTCTCCAAAATGTATTTTTCTTTATTCCAGAACGCAGCAGAGATCAAGAGCAAACTCAATGACCCTCTGGCCCACCTTTTGTTGAAAATTAAAAAACACAGTGTGTAAAGACCTGAACCACTCTATTTTTCAGTTTTTTGGCTATCCATGTTTGTGTCCTGCTCTATATTTTATCTGTTCGCATGCTGACCCACATAATAAATTTTATCCAGGGACTTGCCCAATATTTTCCTTTCTAAGGCAGCTGTGACCATGAGTTTACTGCCCCGTCATGTGACTCTTCCTGTCCCCTTCAGTTAATGGGAATGAAGTGGGATTTGGGCAATTTTAGTGTGATGTTGATGGAGCTGGAGGCTTTTCTTTCCAGCCCATGCTGCCTTGGCCAAACTGTGCTAACATTTCCATGTAATTATACAAAATACTTCCTGTCTTTATTTCATTTTATTTTAACTTCTTTCCTCTCAGTCTGAAGTGCTTGGCCCTGGGAGCAGGGTTGGTTTTTGGCCTGGAGAGCACCAGGATTGCAACGAGTCTCTTGCTGAGGATGTAAGGATGTTCTTGTGAGGTTTATTCTGCCCTTTTCTCCCTGCTGGTCCCATCCCAAATGCTTCTCTCCCCAGTCCACATCCTAAGGGGCAGATTTAAGTAGCAGGATTTGTGGGAAAAGCTGAGGTGCTGTTTCAGGCTGCTCCTGCTCACAGCAAAAGCTGCTTGAGCCTGATACTTTCCTAATGAAACTATGGAGGGAATGATTTCCAAGTGTAGGGGAAGCATTTTCCACTGACATTTTCTCAGTTTAGACTTCAGACCCGACACAAGGATAATGGGATAATTACAGCCTGATTTGATGTGCTCAGGCATCACTTTCATTACAGACAAATGTTCCTGGAGAAAGGAAATGTCATCCCATTACTGGCTGATCTTTAAAACTTCGAGGTGCTCGCTTTGCCTTCCCAAATCTGGTTTCCACTCGTACACATCCCCAGCCATATCCAGGGTAGTGGCTGTGTTTATCAGGTTGATAAAGCAGGCCTAGACACTCAAAGAAATGAGAATTTACTGGTCTCCAACCAATAAAAGTGACCAGGAAGTTAAACACAGATTTGTCTTTTTAAAAAAGCGGTCTTCTCATTCAGGAGCATCGGAGGGAAAATCAGGCTGGAGATGAGGAATGGCGCAGGTTTGTTTGGGACTTGGAGCTTTGGCATATCCCCAAGAAGATCAAGCCCTGTGTGGAATTTTACTGCTCTCCACAATTCCCTAACAGGAGGGGGCAGCCAAGGAGTTTGGGCTCTGCTCCTGGGGAACAGGGACACGATGAGGAAATGGCCTCAAGTTGCTCCAGAGGGCATCTAGATGGGATACCAGGGAAAATTTCTTCACCAAAAGGGTGGTCAGGCCTCGGAAGGGGCTGCCCAGGGAAGTGGTGGAGTCACAGCCCTGGGAGTGTTCCAAAACTGTGGCTGTGGCAGTTGAGGACGTGGGTTAGAGGTGGCCTTGGCAATACTGGGGAATGGTTGGACTTGATCTCAGAGGGGTTTTCCAACCTTCAGGATTCCCTGTGGAGCATGAACCACCAAGCCCTAAAAACCCCAGCCTTATGGTAAAAGAACTGTCAAACTTGGGCTATTCCCCCTGCTTTCTTTTTGCATAGCCAACCTCTCCCTAATTTTTCAGTTCGAAAGAGCTTGTCAAAGTAGTTGGTGGTGCAAGAAGAGAAAGGGTTTGGTACCATGTGGGAGAACCAGGGCTGGATGGGGTCTGGTCAAAGCATTAATGTAAATTCAGTGTAAGGCTGAGCTGACATATGGATTTTATGCCACCTCCCTCCTGGCTGTGGCTTCTGGGAGGGAAAGGAGATCTGGGAGAAAAGTGCAGCTTTAACACTTGAATTGTTTCAGCTTTATCTTCCCCGTGGCTGGAAATATTTGATGCTTAAGGCAGTGACAGAGCCACGTCCGTGGTAAAACCCTGACAAAATGCAGGGGACAATCCCCAGCTTAATGCTGGGAAGTGGTTAAAAAAAGCTCCCAAAACCTGATGCCTCAGTTGCCAGGGAATAGAGGGAGGGAAAAGCTGCAGGGCTGCACAGCCCCCCGGCTTTCCTGGGAATGAAAAAAGGCTTTCAGCTCTGCCTCCCCACCCTCTGCCCTCGTGAAGGGCCTCACAGAGCAGAGATCTTTCTCCAGAAGGTCTGAAGCGGGGCTGTGCAGGGCGGTGGTGCCCTGTGGGTAACCACAGCCCCCTCCAGGAGCTGCTCACGGAGCCGGAGCTCACCCCGGCCCCGCGGCACCGGGGGAGGCTGAAAGGCTGCGCTGTTCCCACTCCGGGATTTTTATCGGAGAAACCCCGCGGAAGGATTCCTGGAGGGAAGGTGCCAAACCCCCAAACCCAGCGGGAAGGTTGGGAGAAGCCTCTCCTGTGTGCTGGGCACACAGGGCTTGGCCGTGGAAAATATCTTGGCACAAATCTTTGGGACTGGAGGGTACATGGGGTGGCTGCACCAGCAGCAGAGACTTCAGAGAGGGAAGATTTGGGGATAAACACACTTGGCAGGAAAAAGCTGGGTGGTTTGGGAGTTTTGGACCATAAATCTGCTCAGCTGGGGTGGTAATGGGCACTGGAGGTGGCACTGCTGACCTGGAGCTGCAGGTGGAGATTGGGTGAGCCACCCCTTTCCCAGGGATTTCATGCACCTGGATGTTTGTCCTTGTTCAAAATAGGTGCCTCATTTTTCTTACAGATTTACTCATCTTCTAGTTCTTGTAAAGCCTTTTGCTGTTCCTCCAAAAATGCCACTTAATACTGAGCATTTAATCAATTATAGCATTGATATAATGTAACATAAGATTTTTATTCTATTTTTTTCCTTCCAATCCCCTTCTGCCCTTGACAAATACCAGCTCCCAGGTATTTGTTTGCCTTCTTCAACACCATCTCCAGCTGCATCCTTTGCCACAGGGGGGATTTTAGCACTCAGTAAAAGCAGTTCAGCCTCAGGCACCCAGAGTTACAGCTCCTTCTTGGCCTCTGGTTGTTTCTTGTCCTTTCAGTTCATGGCCTCCTACTCACACGCTGGGCAAACTTCTCCCTCTGGGTTTCTGTGGGGCTGTTTCTTCTCTGAGGCCCCATCAAAGCAGAGGATGGAGGTGGAGAGGCTCTTCCCAGCAGGAGGAGAGCTCCAGCCTGGCTTTTCTGCCAGACTGCAGTGGGGGTGGGCACAGGTAACACCCCTGTTTTTTGGAGGTCCCCATGCCCACTTTATGGCTGTAGGGTCCTTCCCTACCTAAAGCCAGCACTCGGATTGCCACAAGAGCAAATCGTGGAAGAGATTGTAGGGGAGGAATGTCTGTGCCTTGCACTGTTCTCCTTTCCAACACATTCCATTCAGGAACCAAAAGGAAAAGGTGAATTTTTTTTCCACCCAGATTCCTTTGATGTCACTGGCATCCCCTACAAATCAAGTGCTGGATGTGAGGAGATTTATCTTGGGCAGCTAAATGCAACAGCTTCCCATTTTCCCTGCTGTGATCCCTAGGATAAAGTGGAGCTGGGCAGGGCTTGGCTTTGCCTGACAGGTCCAATGGCTGGCACTGACTCCTTCGGCAGAGCTCCAGGCCATAAATAATTAATACCTGCTGAATTATTCAGGCTGGGTGTGCAGCAGATGAATGCAGCCAGCTGATGAGGCTACGAATGAGTAATTATGTTAATTAACCCGTGCAGCTCACTGGAGGTGTGATTAAGTTCATCCTTCGGGCTGCTGTGATTTTTCAGGAACAGAAATGAGATGAAATGAAACAAACCGAAGCTGCAGTTACAAGAGCTGGGTTAAACCGCGTGGTTTGAGTGATCAGCTGACGAGCTGTGCTCTAATTCAGGTGGATTTATGTTCCAGCAGCCCTCCGTTCCTTCAGGGGGGGAAATAGGTACATTTTTAAACGCTTAATCACTGCTCTCTGCAAGAACTTGAAGATGTTTCTGCAGATTTAGTAGTGTAGTTTGCCAGTCTATTCTTTTTATTTTCTGTGTGTTGCTGAAGAGGAAGAAAAATTAAAGAAAAAAGAATTTAAAACTCATTAGCATAATGAAATGAGGCTTAATAATGCTCCATAAATGGGAAGTTTAATTTTGCAAACACATCACTTGCCATTCAGTGTCCAGCAAAACATGAGTTCATGTTAAAAGACTTTTCTGGTGAAAAGGAAAAAAGAATTTAGTTACAAGTGGAGAATATTTCCATTTTCCCCCTGCTCTGGTGTTGATAATAAGCACTGCTTTGCACTGTGAAGAATTGGAAGAATCCAACTGGAATTGGGTTCCTGAGAGAGAAGCTTAAAGAATGCCTGAGATTTTTCCCAAGCTGATCCTGGAAAGGATCTGCTCTGATCTTTGCCTCTTCTCAAGGAATTTCCCAGGTGAAGCGAATTTTCCACTGAAGAGCTCCAAACCTGCTCCAGCTGTGAAGGTTTTGATGAAATCTTTAAATGTGAGAAGCGAGGGGGTGAGGGTAAAATCCATGGTTTCCCCTCCTTTTGGAAGAGCAGAGATGGCAGAAAGGGGCTTGTCATGGGCTGGGTTTTGGGTTCTCACCTCCAATTTCACTTTCTTGTAGGGATTTTATACTACTAAAGAACTGGGTACTGGGAGCTTTCACCTGAGGATTGATTTATTTTCCTGAACCACTTAATTTGCTTGGGTTGATTTGCCTTTTAAAAACTTTATTTACCCCCTGTCCTGGGCATCTCCTACAAAAATATAGAGGAGCTTGAGGGGCAAAAGCCATACTTACTTAAATTCCCCATCCTAGTGGGGCTCCTGGATCGATTCTTCTCCCATAATTTATCCCTCCGTGCTCAGCATTTGCTGTTCTGCTGCCCAATCAATACTGATTGTGCCTGGAAATGGCATTCATGGCTTTTAAAATCAGAGTTTGCTTGCAAAGCTTGTCTTTTTCTGTAGAGCTGAGCAGTTTGGGAAGTCAGGGTTTGTTGTGGGGTTTTGGGGAAGTGATGGATAAACTGCAATTGCAGTGAAATATTTGTGGTATTAGTGTGAGCTATTTAAATTAATTGACTTTTCTGGGAGTTTACAAGGGAATATAAATGGAGAGCAAAAAGAGCCAGACTCCTGAAAATGGAATAATTTAAAATTCAAAGAAGTGAGACAAAATGTGGCATGTATAGAGGAAATAAACCCCCTTCATTTTTCAGATTGGTAATTAATGCTGAAAATTAGGGATGTTTGGGTCTGTGTGTGCTGAATTTTGTGTGCATGCTCAGAGTGGTTGGGACTTGGGCCAGGAACGGGTGCAAATCAATGCTTTAGTGTCCATTACTGCACTGACTCATTGATTCCAACTTGCACCAGCTCAATCTTTTGCATCTCTTTAAGGGGGAACAAAGAGATGGTGTTATTTTAGTCTGGTGTTCTTTACCATACCTCAGGAATCGTAAAGAAAATCCACCCAAAATGTGGTGTCTGCAGGCAAAGTTGTTACTGCAAAAGAATTTGCTTATTGGGCAAAATAAATATTAAGCAGAAGCAAGCTGTGAGTTTGATTGCTGTAAGGGACCTACAGAGAGTGTCGTGGGCTTTTAAATGCCCATTTTTATATGAATAAGCCCCTTAAGATGCCACATGCTCACTTTTTGGGGAGTTGTAGTGGATAACTTGAGAAAAACTTGTGATTAAAAAGTTGTGGTAGCCCCTTGCAGAGAAACCAAATAAATTAGCATATTAAAGCTGGCCTTGGGCAATAGTATTGCTAATTTTTTGAATGTGATGACTATTTTTGATTTTTCTATATTGCATTTGGATTACTTTGGGGTAATCAAAGTGCAATATAATGGGGAGTTTTTTTGTTCAGTAGTGTAGGAGTTCTTACTCCCACGTAACCCTCCCCTGATAGGGGAGACTAGTCCTTTAAGTCCTCATTTAGGTAAAAACATTAACTGAACTCCTGGCATATTCGTTCTCCAGGTTGGTTGTTCTTTCCTTATCAGCAATTTCTGCACACCAGGCTTTACACCAGCCTGGCCTGAGGGACAAAGGCACCAAAGAGCCTCCAACACACAGATTCAAGGTTCTCTTAAAGATAATTCACCCAATTATCACCCAAAACGTGCATTATTTCTACTTTTCTACCAATTACTAACTAAACTTCTATTCACTTAACTCTGCACTTTGGCAAATTCTAACCAATTGTCCAGTGACATAAACACTGCAGGATATGGGGTAAAGGAAGAAGCCTAAAAAACCACGAGGATCCTCCATCTTGTCTTACCATTCTAACAAACCCAGAATTCTACATTTCTCACCCTGTGATAAATTACATATTATGCTACAATCTGATTTACATTCCTGAAAATTCCGTCTCATCCCAAAGCCCAGGAAGCCCTTTCCATGCAGGAAAGGTTCAAAGCAGTGTTTGTCAGAGGGTTTGGATCCTTTAAAACATGCAGAGGAGTATTCTCTGCATTCTGGACTCCAACAGGTAGCTTTTCTGCTTTGCTGGGGTTTTTTTGTGATGCTGTCGCTCGCCCCAGCGCTCGGTGCGAGGCTGCGCCTGCAGCAGGGCGGCAGAGGGCGGCCTTACTCCTCGTGTTCGTGCTCCCTCTCCCCGGAGGAACGGCGCTGAAAAGCCGGGAAAAAGGGAAGAATGTGGGGAATGCTGTGCCTGCCCCAGCTGCGGGCCATGTAAGGGAGCAGAGCCGGGAGCGCCCGCTGGGGAGGTGGCACAGGAGCCGCGTCATGCCCAAAACATCAGCTCGCAACCCCGCCTGTGCTGGCAGCCCTGGCTGGGATCGAAAGGAAAAAAGGAAACAGCGAGTGCACCGCAAAAATGAAGCGATTTTTGCGTGTGTGGAAAGGAGCAGGGGTGGTTTGGAAGCGGGCTGTGAGTTTGAGCCCCTGTTCAGGGAGCAGGATCTGGAATGCGCTCCCTTCCTGCTGCACGGTCTGTGCCTCACCCGGCTCCTGATCCTTCCCGCTGTGCCAGGAGCTCTGGAGATGGGTTTGGACTGGGCTTTGTGTGCTGGGGTTGCAGAAGCTCAGGAAGGGGGAAAGGGACCTGTTGCCTGGGCCAGGTTGCTCAAGGAAGGCAGAGGAGATAAAGCTGCAACACACACGGTTCTTAAAGAGAAATCTGGTCCCAGCACCGAGAGCTGCTGCAGAGTCCAGAGGAGGCACCAGGATGAGCAGAGGGATGGAGCAGCTCTGCTGGGAGAGCTGGGATTGTTCAGCCTGGAGAGGAGAAGCTTTGGGGTGACACAACTGTGACCTTCCAGGGCCTAAAGGGGCTACGGGAAAGAGAAACTCTGTACAAGGGATGGAGGGACAGGACACAGGGAATGGCTTCCCACTGCCAGAGGGTAGGGACAGATGGGATATTGGGAAGGAATTGTTCCCTGGGAAGGTGGGCAGGCCCTGGATCCCTGGAAATGTCCAAGGCCAGTTGGAACAGGGCTTGGAGCAGCCTGGGTAGTGGAAGGTGTCCCTGTCATGGCAGGGGTGGAATGGGATGAGCTTTAAGGTGCCTTTGAACCCAAACCACTCTGTGGTTCTATGAAAGCTCAATACGAGCCCAGGAATCTTTCACTCCTGACCACAGAGAAGCAGACCCAAAACACTTTGCCTTTGCAGCGGCATCACTTCCAAGAGATATTTCCCTTTAGGTTTGAGGAAGCTCCCAGTAGTTGGCATCACAATTCCCCAGAAGTGACAGCTGTGGTGTTTTCCATGCAAACCAAAGATTGGCAGCTGGTGAGGAAGAGGCAAACAGGTGAACTTTCCTGGCATGTTTGAATACTCTGCCATGGAGAGGGGTTAAGGTCAGAGGAAAAGCAGCGGGGAATGGAACTGGGGTGAGGAAAATCAAGGCAGGTGAAGAGGTGGAGCAGTGTCAGCCAGGAGGGAGCTCAGCACCTCAGCCAGGGGTTTGGCTGCTGATCTGCCCCAGAAATAGAAGGAAGATGAGGATGAAAGCTCTGCCCATCCCCTGACTCACCCAGAGCACTCAGCTGAGAGATGTTGGTGGAGCTGAGGAAATCAGGCGAGTGCTGGTCTCTAATGCTCTGATGAGTAGAGCAATCAGTCCCTGCAAACGCTGACAGAAAAAACTGAATATAAACATTTTACACACTCTGAGAGCCCAACTTGATGGAGTTTCCCCAAGCATAAATAAGAAATCACTGTAGAAGTCAGTGGAGTGTAGTAAAACCTTTGTGAGGCCTGATGTGAGCCCTGTTTGCAGATTGTGCCTGGATGATTCATGGATATGTCCTTGGTACTGTAACAAGCCAGGCCCTCTGTGAGGCACAGCCACTGATTCTGAGCCTTAAATGATCACAGGGCTCAACTCCTGTGGACAGAGCTTTTTGGGAAATGTTCTCAGAGAGGAAAGGTTTAGCATCGCTGGAATTGTGGCCATAACACCTGTAGATCCCTAAATAAGAGTCTGGTGCTCCAGTGGAATATTTGCTGTTGCTGAGGACATGCAAATGTCAGACTTCAGAATAAATTCTGGCACAAATCTGTTTTTAAAAAG
The DNA here is from genome assembly GCA_013397245.1 of Thryothorus ludovicianus. Lineage (NCBI taxonomy): Eukaryota > Metazoa > Chordata > Aves > Passeriformes > Certhiidae > Thryothorus > Thryothorus ludovicianus. The sequence continues at coordinate 120,302 of VZTB01016709.1, read as the reverse complement.
GAAGGCAGCTCTCAGTGAGACTTAAAGGAACACCAGCCTGTTCTCCAGACATGTAAACCCCAGATTTAAAATCTGTGGTTTGTGTTTATTATTATAAATACCTGAAACAGCCAAATAATACTTTTTAATAAGCACGGGAATTAAACTGATTGTATAAAGAGACAGGGCACTTGTTCTCAATGCATCATGAAATAATGGTAACACACTGGTTATTTTCATATCAGGGGAGCTGGATTTGTGTTTATTTCTAATCCAATTTCAAATATAAATGAATTGTTTTGAAGGCTGGATATATCAACCCAACAGACCAAGGCAATTATGGGAGGTGAGTGGTGCATTACTGGCAAGGAGAGATAAGAAACACTGCAGGGTCTGGAAGGGTGAGCAGAGGGAGCACCCAGAATTGCAAATGCTTGGGCCTGACAGGAGGATTGTCACCGTGAAACCCCTGAAGTGCAGCAATGGCATTGAACAGCCTCAAAATGAGGCAGGAGAAATGAGCTGCTATCTCTTAATATAATTTGGGGAGTGGCACTGAATGAGCTTCTTGCTGTTCTCACCTTCCTGAGGGTTTTGCTTTCCACCTCTTGCAGCCAGAACACCGTGACTAAAACAGTGAGTGAGGTGCAGGAGGGCAGTGCAGGTCAGAGAGGGGAAAAGCTGAAACAGAGGAGATCAGCTGCAGTTGTGTTGTGTTTTAAAAGGAAATAGTGAAGAATTGCAGCTGTCTTGTGGAACAAATCTCATTTTTGGCGAGCCCAGGTTTTTCCCAGCATCTGCCAAGAAGCAGTGCTCTGGCAGAGCTGGGATTGTTCAGCCTGGAGAGGAGAAGCTTTGGGGTGACACAACTGTGACCTTCCAGGGCCTGAAGGAGCTACAGGAAACATGGAGAGAGACTCTGTACAAGGGATGGAGGATCAGGACATGGGGAATGGCTTCCCAGTACCAGAGGGCAGGGACAGATGGGATATTGGGAAGAAATTGTTCCCTGGCAGGGTGGGCAGGCCCTGGCACAGGGTGCCCAGAGCAGCTGTGGCTGCCCCTGGATCCCTGGAAGTGTCCAAGGCCAGGCTGGATGAGGCTTCGAGCAGCGTGGGATGGTGGAAGATGTCCCTGCCCATGGCAGGGGGTAAAATGAGCTGAGATTTAAGGTCCCTTCCCACCCAAACCCTTCTGTGATTCCAAGGGTGCCCAGGGAGCTGTTGTTGCTTGTTGGAGTCCCACATAAAGACAAGCCAAGAGGTGTTTTCACATGGAAAAGGTGTAGAACAGATGCAATCCTAGGAGCAATGTGTGGGGGGCAGTGCAGGTCACGGAGTCACTGAGCACGGGCTGTCCCCAGCGGCTCCGGTCTGGCTGGTGAGCAGTGGAAGGAAGCTGGCCTGGCTATCCCAGCCATCCCTCTGTGGAAATCAGAGCCAGCACATGGCTCCCACCTTCCTTCAACTGTTTCAGCTTCCCCCAGTCCAGCAGAGATGTGTGTGGGAGCAGAATGAACCTGTTTTCCCAGCAACATCCACTGAGCTGATGTTTTTTACAGACTTCACCTCCGTTGCATCCTGGATCTTGCAGCTTCACGACTAAATCTGCTTCCTTACATTTAATTTAATTGGTCCCTGGGTTCATTTGCTGGTTGCTTATGGCTGAAAGGAAAAGGAAAGCTGCATTTCCAGGGCCTGCCTTGCCTAAATGCTGCTTTTGCTCTTCATAGTCCGTGCCCAAGGACTGCTGGGAGAAGCAGAGCATGGGCAGTGTGTAATTGTGGTTAACTGCAAAGAGCACTGAGTGTTTATTTTGGCAGCTTGCAGAACAAGTTTCTGCTTAATCCGAGCCTAAGGAGACTTCCCAAGGCAGCTGAATCATTTGGAAGTTGTTTCTGGCTTAACTCAGCCCAGAGGAAGAAGTGTTTAAGCTCTGCCTGTGTCTGATATTGCTGGGCAGTCCAGCCTTTTCTGGAAAGTGGGAAAAATGAACCAGTCACTTGAGGTGTGTCTGGACAGGAGGATCATGGCACTGGTTCCTACAGGAGGGATTGGTCTCATGTGTGTGGTCCCTCCTGGAGAAAGCCTGGGCCCAAGGATGTTGTTCAGCCTGAGGATGTGAGAAGTGCTCCCGGGAGTACCGTAGCATTCCTTTAACCCTGAAGGGCTGTGGGGACACACAGCCACCACGTGCGCCCAGCTGGTGGGGTGTTCTGCTGAAAATCCAATTTTCTGTGCAGTCATGGAGAAAAACCTCCTGGTCTGGAGGGCAGAGGCTCCTGCAGAGGAATAGGGTCTTGTTAGTGGGGAGAAGAGGGATGGTTTTGGTAGCCCTGGAAGGAACAAGCTTTGAAGGGTTTGTTGAACTTCTGGCTACCAAGAATGTTTTTTTGGTGCCATTGTGTCCATCGAGTTTGTAAAGAGATGAGTGATGCTCGTGTTGTTTCAGCTCTGCAGCCCACCCAGCAGGAAGCATTGCCCAGGCTTCGCTCCAGCCTGGAAGAACAATGAGGGCAGGGAGATCTCTCATCTTGTACTGACAGGGGGTGCTTTGTGCCATCTCTTCCTTCCAGGCAAAGAGCCACAAAAGAGAATTTAAATCTTCAATGTGATGGGACATGCTTGAAACCACTGTGTTCCTGGAGAATCCTCTGCTATTCCATGCTCCCAATGTCTCCTCCTTCAGCTTTGCATGGCACAGACATTCATTTTGGTGTTCTGTGTGTCCCTAATGTGATATAAAAAGCTAAATGCATTACAACTGCAGAACAGCACATTGTTATTTTTTCCTTCGGCTTCCTTTGCAGCAAGCAATTTTTTGTTCCATTAATAAGCCTTGTGGTATTTTTCTTTTCCTTCTCATGCACTCTACCCCAGATTTATCCTGGGAGAATTTCCTAGGCAGGCTGCAATGGCTGCATGCTCTTCACACTTCTCAATGTTTCTTACTGAGCAGGGAAAGAAGCAATACGCTAAAGGAAACTCATCAGGAGAATCCAGTTTAGATGTTGATTTGACTTCCAGCATGAAGGAATCACTGGGGCTTGAACGACAGTCCTCAGAGCTGGATATCTCCATCCCTTTGTGGGGAGGAACAAATGGCTTTCAGTTTTGTTTTAGAGGCTCTGGAAAGGACCAAAATAGGGAGGAGGAACATCCAGTGTCATGAGAAAATAGATCTTGTTTTGCTAGAGAAAAGAGCCTGAAGCACTCCCCAGATATTCAATTCCTGCTCCTTGGTCTTGGTGAGGCTGCTTTGACACAGTTATTTCAGCTTACTCCCCATGCCTGGGAGCTGAATTAGTTCCCAGGGGCCCCCTATAAATATAGGGCCCTGTGGCCCCAGAAGGAGTTGCCAGAGGCACTTCAGGGCAAAAGGAATGGCCAGATGTGCCTTACGGGGGGAGTCAGGTGTGTCCATGTTTCAGTAGGTGGCACTCCTTGCTCTGCCTTGGGGACTGCTGTGGATTTTGGGGATGTGGTGGAATTGCAGGCGGTATCCCATGCATGAGACATGGAGAGTTTCAGGTGTGACAACACCTCAAGGTGCTTTTTGCAAGGGTTCAGTTACTGTGCTGCCTTCCTTGAAATCTTCCTGTATTTTTGTCGTTCTTTCTCATCATAAGGAGTTGCTGTGACTGTACAGATAGGGAAGGAATTTTGTTGTGTGCCAGTGGAGGGCAGAGCCCCGCAGGTCACACACATTCCCAAACCTGCACGAAGCCCCCAGCAGCAGGATGATCTATCACAAAATCCAGCCGGTTCCACTTTCTGCCACGGGCTGATGTGCTCCTGCAGATATTTTGGGAAAAGAGTAGAGTGCATTAGGCAGGGGACAAACCCCACATCCAGGAGGAAGAAAATGTTTATATATGTGGTCAGTGGTGCATGTCCAGCCTCTCTGTCTGTGCTGTCCTGGCTGGCTGGAGCAGGGTGACATTTGCCCATCAGGGATCATGCCAGCTCCCTGAGCCTTGTTTCAAGAATCCAAGGAGATGCTTGCAGGACAGACAGTGTTCAAATACGGTTTTAGCTTGGAAAATGGCAGCTGAGTGGGTGCATTTGGTGACAGATGATCCCTGAAAGGTTCAGAAGCAGAAGTTATCAAAACCCAGAGCTGTGCAGAGAGGAAATATTGTGAGTGCAGCGGAGAGGAGAAACGTCCCTGCTCCGTGTGATTCCCACCAGCCAGCCCTGGCGTGCCATGATTTGGGGCAGATGCTCTTTTTTTTGGCTTCCCACTTGACATTCAGGCACAGTGGAGGGAGCAGGAAAAGGCTTTGGGAAGTTCATTGCTGGTTTCCTTAAACTGCGAGCAGCTTCACCCGTCTTCCCAACACCGAGCCAGTTGGTGCATTCCTGCCATTCTTCTCCATAAAGCTGTTTCTTTCCATTCCCTGGATCGAGCAGGCAAAGCAGCTGCTCGTTTGAGCCTGAGATTTTTTTTTATTATTTTATTGTGAGCTTTAAATTGAAAGGAATATAACCATAGGTTTTATTTTTATTGGAGTGGGGTGGTGCCCTGGGATCCCTGAGATCACACACCAGGGTCTGTGCTGGCTTCATGGTTTCTTTGGGAGAGCAGGGAATAGCCAGAAACAGGTAACTGCTGGCTGCCTTCCCATGGCAGAGCTCTGGTGTCAGCTTGTGAAGCCCTTTGGGCTGCTTTGGCCTCATCTTTAAACCAGCCAACACTGGCCTTGGACTTGACAGCTGCTGGTTATGGTCCTGAATCTAAACTTGAGCCATAAAAATCTCTCTTGAGACCCCCAAGGGTCTAATGAAAATCAGCTTCCCACCTGGTAATAAATATATATTTTAGATACACTCAGCTAAATTCTTTGACAGCTTTATGTGCCATAATTTCTCATGGTTTTCTGTGGATCCTTTCTGTTCTGGGGCACTGCTGTCTCAGTCCTGGGCTGTGCCCCTCTCATAGAAATAATGCTATTTTACTGCTTGTCACTGAGGAATTACGCACCAGTTTTCCCCAGGGTTGCGATTCTTTTGAAGCCTGGTGGGCTTTAGGTAACTGTATCACCTCTCCCTCCTGCAGACTTCACTTCTGCAGGGAGGAAAGCAATAAAACTTACAACGTGTCAGCTGAATGCTGTTAAAATATTTTATTTATCACTGATTCCCAGTTTGTAGGCAGCAGGAATGCATCTGTTTAATGCCTGTTGTCTTTAAAATGGAAATGTTCAGCAGATATTTGCTACTTTTGTTCCCAGTGAGTTATGTGAGATGGAAATAGGGGAAATAGGCAGTAAAAAATGCTGTCTGGACTTAAAGCCATGGAAACAACCGGAGGACTTTGCTCTTTGACTGGCACGAATGTATCAAGGGGAACTGAAAACTGAAGAGTTATGCATAACCTGACTTTTCCCCCTCCCCCCCCCTCCTTTTCATGTGCATCTCGAAAAATGCAGGATGAGATGCACGAAGAACCTGCAAAGCCTCACGTCTGTGAGCAGAGGCCAGGCCCTTTCCAGCAACAGTGTGGAGCAGGGAGCAGTTCTCATTCCTCATCTATTCTCTGTTATAAATTTATTTTGTAAAGACCAGCTGCAGGTTGAAAGCTGGAGCCAGTGTGTAAGAGGGGGAAAAAAAAAGGGCAAGACTAAAGGAGCGCAGTCCCATGAGCAGGGGCTGGATGTCTGGCGCTCCCAGCTCATGCCTGGCATGGGAGGTCCAGACACAAACATGTTAAGTGCCACCCACCTCCAAAAAACATATTCAGGGCTGCATCCTCCTCCTCCCTAAATCAAGAAAGAGGGGACAGAAACAGTTGCTGAAAACCTCTGAGCATGAAACCGTGCTACTGCCCCAGTACTGCAGAAGCGTTTGTGAGGTTCCTGTGTCCATCTGTGCTCTGGGGCTTTCATCACTGGCTTCTCCAGGCTGGCTGATTTTATCAGGAGCCCCCAAAACAGCTCACAGCCCCCTGTTTCTTCCCCAGAGAGCCAAGACTGGAGCTGTGCTCTCAGGGTGAGCATTACTGGCCCTTCAGCGCCTGGCAGACGGAAGAACCCAGAACCATTTGGCACCGAGGGCTTGGCTGCTGTGGCTCATTTATTTGGTTTTGTCATTTCTGTGCTGCAGCCCCGTGGGGTGTATGGCAGAGGTAGGGCCACACAGAGAACCCGAGTGCACAAAGGAGAACCCCGCACTCCAGGGAGCTCTGACTGGGTTTGGTACGGTAGAAATTTAACCTGGGCTTTCACGTGGGTATTTGGGCCGGGCAGAAAATCTCCCAGATTTTAAGTTAGGGTTTTTTGTTTTTTAGTGATCTGAAAGCCAGATGCTCTGCCTCCAGGCTTTCTCAGTGCAGACAGTCTTGACCGATATTCCCATGAAAATCTGGGTTTTTGGAGCCTGGAGCTTGCTGAGGCTTGAGGAGGAGCCATGCCAGACACTGGCTTGCGCTTCCACTCGGAGAAGACAACAAAACCCGGCTCTTAAAAAGCAAAGTAAAGGGGGGATAAGTTCTTTAAGGAGAAGTGGAACCTTGAGTGGAGCAGAGGGGAGGGACGGAGGGGAGCGAGGCCACGCCGGCAGCGGGACGGGACGGGAGGTCCGCGGCTCGGACCTGTGTGCTGGCCTCCAGCAGCAGCCTGGGAGGGCAGTCACCGGGAGCTGTGACCGGCCGGTCCCCTCCCTCCTCGGCATCCCGCGGGGCGTGGGCGGCGCGGGGCGCGGCGGGGCCGGCGGGAGGGAGCGGGGCGAGCATGTGCATCCTCCCCGCCGCCCCTGCCTCCCTCC
>VZTB01016709.1:79679-113493 GCA_013397245.1 Thryothorus ludovicianus | reverse complement strand
GGCGGCGGCAGGACCATGGGCACTTTGCGGGATTTACAGTACGCGCTGCAGGAGAAGATCGAGGAGCTGCGGCAGCGGGATGCCCTCATCGACGAGCTGGAGCTGGAGTTGGACCAGAAGGACGAACTGATCCAGAAGCTGCAGAACGAGCTGGACAAGTACCGCTCGGTGATCCGGCCCGCCACGCAGCAGGCGCAGCAGCAGAGCGCCGGCACCTTGCAGGGCGAGCAGCGGACCAAGCGCCAGGCGATCTCGGCCGAGCCCACCGCCTTCGATATCCAGGATCTCAGCCACGTCACTCTTCCCTTCTACCCCAAGAGCCCGCAGTAAGCAGGGGGTCACCCCGCCGCTCAGCCTCCCCTCTCTCCCTCATCCCGCTCCATCCCCGGCCTCGCCGCCGCCCGCCGGGCAGGGACCGGAGCGGAGCCCGGAGCGCGGCATTCCCGCATCCCGCATCCTCCCCGGGTCGCCCCGCGGGGTGGGAAAGTTGCGGGCGCCGGGCTTGCCGAGTGGAAGAGCGGCAGGAGTGAGCGCCGAGGTGCCAGCAGAGGGGGACCCGGCCGCTCCATCCCGCCGGGGGACGGGGGCAGCGGCGGGCGCGGGGGGCACGCTGCTGCCGGCGGGCGGGACCGCATCGTGTCGTGGGCATGGAGGCTTTATCGCTGCTGGAGGGGGCGGCAGAAGCCCGAGGCTCGCTCCGGGACCCCGCAGGGAGACATTCCCTGTTGTGAAACTTGGAGCCTGGCGGCATGCAGTGCCCGGCTCTCCGGGCGGGGCTGGTGTTTTGGGGAGGGGGTTTGGCAGAAGTAGGAGCTTATTGCAGTGCCCTGGTGCGCCAGAGAGTGTGCGGGGGGCAGGGAAAGTTGCGGGGATCCTCAGGTGCCGGCGCGCCGGGGGATGCGCTGCCCCGGTTTCACACCTGCCGCAGATTAGGGAAATTAGAGCGTCTTAATGGGGAAACGGAGCCCTCGCGGGAGCGGGATCACCCTCCCTCGCTCGGTGCCTTTTCCTGGCCAATAAATCACCGTACCTCTGGTTCAGCGCTCCTCAAGGGATAAAAAAGGGGGAGGGAAGAGGTGATGTGTGGATGCTCGCCGCGCCGGGCTCCATGTGCGGGGCCGGGGCGCGACCTCCCCGTCGGTGGGCGAACCCCCCTCCCCTCCGCCGCCGGCATCTTCCTCGTGGAATTCTACCCGGGAGCGCTGGAGGATCCCCGGAGCCATCCCGGTAGTGGGGAGCGTGTGTGCGCCGGGTGGGCTCCGGGATGCGGGCACCGCAGGGGGACGGGGTGGGGCTGGCGGGGCATCAGGACTGTTCCCGGGCCAGGCTGCCGGGGCTCAGGGACCGTGCCGGGGCGAGTGCACCGTGCTGGGGCTGGCCCCGCTCCCCGCGCAGTCTCAGCCCTTTCCCGCCGCCATGGCGGGGCCCCGCCGTCTCCAGGCAACTGCCCGCCCTCAGGGCGGCCGCCATGCCGGACCCCGCCGGGCCGGGCCGGGCCGCGGGTGCCCCTCAGGCCGCCCCGCCGCTCCCCATCCCCGCTCCTGCCGCCGCACTGCCCTCCCCGTTCCCACCGCCGCAGATATTTTGTCCTTTTAAGGCGTCTGGCCGCGCGTTCAAAAGGACGAGCGGCGGTGGCATGGGAAATGCCTCCCCGTGGCCCCCCAAACGAATGAAACGCCCCAAAAGTGCCTTGCGGGGGCTGTCAGGAGAGGGGGCACAGCGGTGGCTGAGGCCAGGCGGGCGAGCGGGCTGTGACATTCCTGGGAAGCGTGGAACGCACCCAGGGGGGCATAGGGCATCCCACGGGGTTAACGCCCTCCGGGCGTGCAAAACCCCACACGTGTTGATTTCCTTGCCGGTGTCGTGTCCCCTCGGCGTCCTCGAAGTGCACATGGAGCTCCCAGAACTCCGGGAAGCACCACAGGTCTCAGCAGAGCAAGCCCACGGCCTCTGCCGTATCCAGTGGAATATGTAGGAAGCCTGGCAAAGCCTTGGATTCACGTTTTCCAGCTGGAATTTTAATTGCTCCTGGTGTAAACGAAGCCGTCTGGTGTGGGGCGTAATGCGTGCCACTCCTCTGAGGGAGTGTTTCACATGGATCATCCATGGCTAATACTCCTAGTATTATTTACAATATTGAAGTCAACTTGTGGCTGCCAGTGCTCAGGTGGGGCATTCCAGGTGTTTGGAGCAGCCTGGGATGGTGCACAGTGTCCCTGCCCAAGGCTGGAGCTTGGAATGAGATAAGTTTTAAGGTCCCTTCCAACCCAAGCCTGTGATTACAGGAAAAGATCCTTGCTAATGGTTTCAGGAGTGTACCTTCAGAGAAGCCTTGAATGCTCTGTGTCCGTCCTAAGAGCCTGGTGGCCAAGATAACTTGTGGCACTGGTGAGAATTAAGGTGATGAGGACCTGGAAATAACAAAATCTGCAGAAAAGGATTGGGTTTTTTTTTTCTCCCCTGTGTTCACGCTGAACCTCAGTGACTCTTGAGGTAATGGCACCCAACCTCTGGTTTTGTCAAGCCACCAGGAAGCGTTCAAAAGGCAGGTGGATGTGGCACTTGGGGATATTGGTTAGTGGTGGCCTTAGCAGTGCTAGGAAAATGGTTGGACTTGATGATTTTAGAGGGTTTTCCAACCAAAATGATTCTAAAGTAGCCTCTGGGATTTGTTTTAGGGTTGTTTTTTTTTGTTTGTTTGTTTGTTTATTTTTTTTTGTAGTTAGGTGGTGCTGGATTTGCTCTCCTGATCTGGCAGAGGTGGCTGGAGATGGGAAGGATCAATAGTAGCAGAAAATCTGCTGGGACTGAGTTATCACAAGGGTCATGGTAGATACTTGAGGGTCTGTGGTGGTGGAAGCTGTTGAGATGGCACATAGATTCTAGATTTTAGGCTGGTTGAACTCTGAGTGTAACAGAACTGGAGAGGGACTTGGGACAGGACACAGGGAATGGCTTCCCACTGCCAGAGGGCAGGGACAGATGGGATATTGGGAAGGAATTGTTCCCTGGCAGGGTGGGAGGCCCTGGCACAGAGTGCCCAGAGCAGCTGTGGCTGCCCCTGGATCCCTGGGAGTATCCAAGGCCAGGCTGGAGCTTGGAGCAGCCTGGGGGGGCGGAAGGTGTCCCTGCCCATGGCAGAGGTGGCACTGGATGGGATTTAAGGTCCCTTTGAACCCAAACCATCCTGAGATTCTATGAATGGTTTTCAAGGCATGAAAGTAAATTTAATTGCCTTGTGTGGACAAATGCTCTTAAATCTGCAGGATCTTCCCTAACATACACATCCCTCCCCCCCCTTTTTAGGATGCATATGGTTAAAAAAAATTGCTTTTTCAGAGCTGTAAGAGTTTGAGTTGCTGTTGCAGCGTTGGGCTTGTTTTGCCTCTACAATGTTTTTAAAAGTGAAACAGGACTTTGTGGGCTAACGTGAGGAGCTAAACTCCATGGAGGGACACGTCCAGCCATTCAGCCATTTTTTTCTGATTGTGAGTGAGGGGAATTGGGCATTGGCGTCTTTATCTGTCTCCCTGTTCAAGTAACTAGAAACCAGTTATTTAAAATAAGTGGTGTTTTACTTCCCTCCCCCTCTCAAAGGAAATAACTTGCAAGAAGTGACCGAGTAAGAGGGCACAGATTGGGGAGGAAGCTGGCTGGTTTTCTGTGGCAGAAAACCTGCTGTGACAGATCTTTCTCTTCTCTTCATTTTCCCAAATTGCTGCTTGTGTTTGTTTTTCCACACCTTTGACCTTCTGCACGGTATCTCCTGGCTGCTAACAGCCTGTCAGCATGGAGGGAAGACTGGGAGACCGAGTTTGTACCAACTGTCTTTGTCGTCAAAATTCTACAGAGCAACCAAGCAAAGAGGAGCCTTTTCAACCAGCAAGCTGCAACTCTTCCCTTTCCCTGCCTCATTCTTGCCATGGGAAAATACCCAGGACTTTAATTTTAACAGTCTGCTTTGTTCAGGGATCAGCAACAGCTGTTTGCCTTTTTGGAAGGCTGTGTAATCAGCTTGTTTTCTTTTCCAGAAGGGAGAAGAAAAGAAACGTAGAAGTAGAACACAGAACAAAGCACGGAGCTTGTGAGTGTGAAGGGCCTGATCTCTTGGCTGAGGTGGTACAAGCTCTGTTGTTAATAGAGACAGCAGCAAAGTGCTGTGTCATTTGTAAGAAATGTTGAATAAAACAAAAAATTAACTTGGTTTGGCGAGTTAACAGACTTTTGGGGAATCTACCAAAATCCCAGAGACTTGTTTGTGAGGAGAGGAGCCTGTGAGTTGTATTTAAGAGGTCTGGTTTAAGAAGTATAAAATACTTGGTTGCATAGCCTTAGGGAAAGTACAACATCCATACAAGAGGTTTAACAAAATCCCTGCCAGACTGGTTCTTTGAAGGCGAATGTGCACATCCTCTGCAGGCTAGAGGCATATTTTAAGTGATCATAATAGTCATAAACCCCCCAGAAATACTTGAAAAGGACTTTGTATTTAGGGTATTGGCATGAAATGCTCTTCTGCTGTTTATCAGTGCTATGTATGCTGCAGTACCCAGGAGCCATTCATCTAAACCCCCCTGAAATGACCCAAACCCCTCTTCCCTTGACCTCCATGCTCTCCTCGTCCTACAGCAATTTGGGGGATGGTTGGTACATGATGAAACCATGGGGAACTGGTGGTTGAGATGATGGGGGGAGGAACTGAGGCACGTTTCTGCAGTGATGGTTCCCTGGAATGTGGGACGGGAGCTGGGATGGTGGTGGCCTCTTGAGTCCTGTTGCTTTCTGTTGTCAGAGCAGTCAGCAGAGATGGATGTAGTGGCACAACCTTCAGTTTTTTTTTTCTTTGTTTTTTTTTTTGTGTCAATCCACTCTGATGTGTCCAGTGAGAAATTAATTGAACTGCATTTGTCATTTGTTGTGAGAGCTGTTAAATGCTGTGGTTGCTTTTATGTGCTCTAATGTCAAATCCGTCTGAATGTAGTTTAAGCTGGTGCGTGATGGACAAAAGTCCATTAATGTCAGCAGGGTTTTTCATGCATTTGAAGGGTCAGGACTTTATTGCAATGTGTTGGGCTGTGCTGGGGCTCCGCTGGTGGGGGAGGATCCCTGGTGCTCTGCAGGGATGAGGTTTTGCTGTGAGGGATGATGCTCTCCCTGACAGAGCTGTGAACACAGGGAGGGTAGTGCTGGAGCAAGGCAGCCGAGCGTGATTTTCCCGTGTTTTGACAGGTCTGGCTCGGTGCTGGTGGCAGTGCTGGGGCTCCCCTCTGCGCGCTCGCTCCTGTGACTCAGGCTCTGAGTGGCTTTAATGCCTCGCCGAGTGACGAGGGGCCGTGGTGACAGCTCAGCTCCGTGTGTAATACATTACAGCCCTCTGAGGTTTGGCTTACTCGCGCTCAGAAGGGGTGGCTGTGTGGTGAAAGGCTGTTCAGCACAGAACTACACTTTTTCTCTATTGAAGCAGTGTTTTAGGTCATCTGTCAGCCTGCTTGTTCGGGCTGGTGATGTTTGTGCTGAGTGTAAGGTCCAGAGGGGTTTGGCTCAGAGGAAGGTAAAAAACAAATCTCCCAATAAAGCTACTAAAGCCACGTAGTTGTTTTGTCATCTTCTGTCTGTTTCTTGCTGAGATGAGTTTAATTGCAAGATAAAACATCTCTGCAATGTCAGTTATCCTTACTTCTGTTCAACAAGCAACACAGACTTCCCTGGGTTTTTCTGCTGCTTTTGGAGATTAATTTTAGCAGTGTGGTGTCAGTAAGCTGTGTTTTAAAGCAAAGTAGTTCTGTTCAGAAACTACAGTGACATATTCTTGGTGGTTATATGCAAAACAACACTGTTCAGCAAGTAGAGTAGCTCCAAGCATGCTAACAGCTGGTAATTAACATAGAGACTCTTCTTTAAATTGTAGTACAGCTCCATACTTCCATTTTCTGCAGAATTAACTTTTTTCCTTTTATCTGTACCACTGGAATAATTACCTATACTTGTTTGAGCTGTGTTACATTCATCCTTAGCTGTATGAATGCTGTAGGTGGAGAGTTTTAAAGTGCTTCAACACGAAATGAGGTCCCCGGGCTGCAGACAGGAATTCCTTCTCTCCAGACTCTGTGAAAGCATTCCTGAGCTTCAGCGTCCCATGTTCCTAAACACAGGATGTGGCTTACGTTTCTGAAATCATTAATAATAATAATAATAAAGCTAGGTCAGAGCTCTGAAACCCAGCAGAAGTGGACGTAGTAGCACAGAATGTAGCCCTGCCAGCTGCCTCTGGAAGGAGAGGGGCCTCCATGAGTCCTGGACTTGCTGAGCACCAGACAGAAAATAAGAGTCAAGGGGCAAATTTGTTTCTTTAGAGAGTTAAAAAGGATACAGTGAATTGTTACATATCAGTTTCTGTGGTTATCCTGCTTGAGCTAGATGATGTAGGATGATAAGAGTTACTGAATACAAACATCTTTCTGAGGGAACGGGCTCTGGAAAGCTGAGCTGGAGATGGGTTAAATGCCACACACAGCCATCAGTGAGAGTCCTTGCTCCCTTGTGCTGCTGGTCTTTGTTTTTGGTTTTTCATGGGGCCCAAATTCCTGCATATGCATCAGGATGAAGTATAAATATTTTTGTAGATGTTTTTCATCTGCTGCTTTGCCATTTCTAGAGGGTACATGCAGGCAGAGAAGTGCCTGACGTTTGTGTTTTGTGTAGCTTGTCTTTGTTTTGAAGAGCAGAGAGAACAGGAAAAAAACAGAAGTATTTGTTGCTACATTGGAGCCTCAACCATGACAATAATACCTTTCTCCTCTCAGCATCTACAGAAAATGGTTTGGTGTGTGTGCAGTCAGTCGAGTATGTTCTGTGTATCCTGACATCCTGAATGCCTGGAATTGCATCCAGGTGCTCTGGAAATGCTGCTGAAGCCCCTGCCTGGCAGGGTTTGTGTCAGGGGAAGCTCCAGCGCAGCGTGCTCCAAGCAGGAGCACAGGACCGGCGTTTTGCAAGGCTCTTGCAGCCACTGGTTTCCTTGGAAACCAGAGCCTGAGCAGGAAGAGCCAAACTTCAACACCCATGCCTGCTTTCCAAGTCGAAAATGGGCTGTCAGACTTTTTCAGAAGTCTGGGGTCTTTGGGCTGTGTTTGGGGCTTGTTCATTAGGAGCGAACTTGAAGTAGGGTATCTGTGAAAAAAAGTGAATTCCTTGTCAGGCTGCAACAATTCCTGCCTGGAGCAGTGCTTCTTTCTTCAAAATCTCTTCTTTGATTTGATTTGTGAGCACATTTATTGGAGGTGTTTCCTGTCAAACACCCCAGCTTGTGTCAGGAAAGCTGCACAGCAGCTTTGTGACTTGGTCTTGGCGTGGATTTAGAAACTGCCCAGGCCAGGCCAGCTCATTTTTTTCACTTACTTAATGTTCTCTGAAGTGGTGGCTTTGGGTGATGTGAACGAAGAGGAGAAATCATAATGGAGCTCCCTGAGTTGATGGAAAACTAAATTGCAGTCTTGTAAGTGCACACATAGTTTGTGTTCAATGTGAAGAGAAATATATACATAATGACAAGTATGTGCATTCATGCATTTAGCACACGTAGAGGATTATTGAATTCATGCTAATACACTTTTATTAGGAGGGAAAACAGCCAGGCTTTAATATCAGAGGAGTAGAGGCAATTTTGTACAGAACAGCAGGACGGTGGGAATGCATCCTTGCCTAGTGGAAGGTACCACTGCCCATGAACAAGGTGATTTTTAAGGCCCCTTCAATGCCAAATGTGGAAATGCCATTGGTTTGTGTGACCACAGAGCATCACTGAGATTCTGGAGCAGAGGAGTCAATAACGCGGGTGTGATGGAAATGGAGAGCCACTGTTCTGTGCCCCCAGTGGAAGTGGATCCCTGGGATGTGTCAGTGCTTGTTAGGATTTAAACTGCCTATTTGATGTCATTTGTGTGCAGAGATCCGGCAGCTGAGGGGAATTCATTACTGCTCTTGGAGTCCACAGGCTAAATGAGGAAAATAACCTTCCTGGTGGGTGATATTTCTGGTGAATAGAGCAAATCAATGACCCTGAGACTGCCAGCAGCACATCAGGGCAGTGGCCAAGCACTTCAGGAAGGTGTAGATAAAGCAAATGTGATGCAAGTAGTGCCACTCAGCTGTACCTTAAGGCTTGTTGGAAAGGATACCTGGCTTCAGCTATAGAGACTCTTTCAAAATCAGGCTCCTAAACTTCTGAGAAATTCCTTTAGGTGAAATGGAAGATCAGGTATCCTGGAAATATAGAGTTAGCCTCCAGTTCTCTGCCTTGAAATTGCAGTATTGCCTAAGTTAGTAAAGGTGGGGGGTTGTGTGAAGCTTAAGTGTGGACATGGTCAGCTGGAAGAGATGAACATCCTTCAGCACCTCATGTGTTTTGTGGTGTGGAGCACCATCCTCTTCTCCCTTTTCTTCTGAGCCCTTGGTTACTTCCCTGGGTGTCTTGTTCCTGCTCCTCCTCATGCCCAAGATTTTTCTCTCTTCCCATAATTGCTGCTTATTCTCTTCCCTGACAATCCCAATCTCTTCTTCTACACAGCTATCCCATCCAGTGGGGTCCAGACTTTACATCTCCATTAAAAGTCAGCCTTGTTTCCTGTGTGCATCTGGAGGCAGAGAACCTCCAGTGACTGTAGCACAAGATACCACAGGAGGCTGGATTTTCCTGCCAGTCCAGCTTTTCTGGTGTGCCAAGGCCTTTTCTGCTCCTCCCCTGCCCCACCAGTGAACAGGCAGGGGCTACACAAGAAATTGGGAGGGGACAGAGCCAGGACAGCTGGTCCCAACTGCCCAATGAGGATTGTATAGGATGGAACACCACATTCCTGGGAATGGCTGAATGCCCATGGAAAACACAGCATGAATTCCTTGTGGCTTTGCCTGTTGAACTGCCTTTATATCAATCCATGAGTTTTCTCCTTTTTGTCCCTCTGATTGTCTTCCCCATCCCAGCTGGAGCAAGGGCTGTGAGTGGGTGGTGGTGCTGGGGTTCCACCTCCAGCAGGAACATCTCAAAGTGTCTGTACCTCCAAAGGGATTGGGGCCCAAGAATAGGTCCTGGAGCAGGAACACCTTGAGGCATCAGCAGCTGTGCATGAGGCCATGGCACAGCAGGCTCATTCCTGTAGGGACTGTGGCTGTGGGTAAATCCATGCTGGAGCAGGTCCATTCCTAGAGCAGGTGAATTCCTGCAGGGCCTGTGGCTCCTGGAGAAGGCCGTGCTTGAACAGGAGCATCTCAGAATTAAGTGTGGCTGTGGGTAAATACACCACAGCAGGTAAACCCCTGGAGAGACTGGCTGATGGATAAAGTTCCAGCTGGAGCAGATAGGTCCAATCTGTCTGGATAGGTCCAAGTGGGAGCAGGAGCAAGGGAAGCAGTTCACAGCAATGTTCAGTTTCACAGTCCGGTCCAAAGGGATGGGGGTGGAGACAGTAATGGACACACCCTTAAGTTGTTGTATCCGGGGATTTCAGTGGCAGGTCACAGGAATCTCTTGCTGGAAGCAGGGGGAAGCTTCTCTGCAGTGTCAGCTCCTTCAGTGGCAGTGACTTGGAGCTGTATTGTCACAATGTCCCTCTGCATGCCCTGTGCTGGCTCAGTGACATTCTGGGCACCTCCGTGCCCTGCCTCAGCTCCAGAGGCTCCGTGTTAGTGTTTGGCATTGCTTGTCCTTACAGTCCTGCCTGTGGACCAAACAGCAGCCAGGTCTCCAGACCAATAGTGGGATAAATCCATTAGGAATGTGGCATGTGTGTTACTCTGTACAGAGCTCATGTCAGAGTGCTGGAACGGGCTGTGCATCCAAACTTGGCAGATGGCTACAAACTCACCAGGTGTGTGTGGAATACCTATTGTTTCTCCTTATGCCTCCTTGCACATTTAAGTCCTGTTCAGACAGTGGTTGCACAAAGGAGAGAACATCTCCTGCTCATCAGATCCGTGATTGCTTTCTGTTCTCCTGGTGGAAGCCTGGCTCTGTGAGGCACAGGAGGGAAATGAAGCGTGGAGAGAAGAAGGCTTTTCTCCATGAGCCCTCTGTCCCAGCACTCGGCCTGGATACCAGGATAGAGCATGCTGGGACAGTGCAGGGCACGCAGATCCTCTGGTTTTCCCTGACTTTCCCTCGTCTGAGGGCACAGCTGGGAGGAAACCAGAGCTGCTTGAAGTTGGGCTGCGACTGAAGTGACCCTGCTCCTGCTTGGAGGAGGGACACAGCTGGGACAGCTGTGCTTGCACACATTCTGGTGGCATTCTGCTGCTGTCCAAGTGACTGTAACAGGTATCTCAGAATCACAGCTTGCCTTGGCAGGAGGGCTCCTGTGGCCTGTTTCTGAATCAGTTCTGGCTGGATGCTGTAGTGCAGTCTGGATTTCCAAGGGAAAGCTAACTACCCATCTCACCTCCCTCCATGCAGAGGCTGGCTTTGCTCCTGTGCCTGCAGGAGGGTTTCCAGCAGGCACTGCAAGCTGGGATACCTGGGCACAGTGACTGCCAGCACAGGTGTGTTCCGTGTTCCACTGCTGTTTGTTGGGAACTGGCACTGGGAAAAGTGACTTTGGGCTCTGTGAGGTGACAGACCCAACCTCTGCCTGCTTTGATGCCTTATGTTTTAGCTTTTTTATTGTTTAGATCCTGTGCTTTTTTAGTGGGTAGTTTTAGGTTTCATATTAAGTGCTACTGAGTTCTCTTCACAGAGTAGAGAGACAAAACAATTCCTTCTCCAGCTCAATACCAAGGACAGCTTTCAGGCCAAGAATGAAAAAACAGTGGTGAAGTGAGAAGAAAAAGCCAGGAGGACATACTAAATATACTCTGGAGGGTTATAAGGCTTTTTAAACAAGAATCTCAAAATGCCCAATCTTATTTTTGTTTACTGTCCATGAAGGGTTTTCTGAGCAGCAGCCTCCACTCTGAATGCAGCTGGTTGAGAAACCTCCCTTTTAGCAGCAGCTGAGTTGTGTGGAATGAAAGAATTAATTAACCTGGTGTGGAATGAGAGAACTTAATAAACCTGGTGTGGAATGAAATTATTAATCAAGCTGTGGCCAGCCTGGAAGAGCAGCCACCTGATGTGTCCTGTTTGATTATCAGGAGCTTGATTCCTGGCCAGGCATGGCTGGGCTGAGCTCCTTTGTGTAAGACTGAGGTGAAAAGCTCCTTCTTTCTGCTGGAAACACTGAATTTTCAAACCCAAGATTCAGGAGAGTGGTCATGGGCACGTAGTGGCAGAAATTTCTGCTGAGGAACAAAAGCAAATTTCTCATCAGAGAATGTAATCAGCTGGTGATGCTGCAGCTGGTTCCTTGCAGCCTCTGCAGGCAGACAAAATAGCAATGTAGTAGAGAGAAAATGTTTGCTGAGTTAACTGGGCTATATTTAGGTGCCAAATAAACAGATTTCTGCTTTTGACCCTCCCCCTCACACCCTCAAAACTGCTTCTTTGGCTGTCTGCAAATATCTTGACTGTTGGTGGCTTCTGTTCCCTGCAAGAAGAGTGATGGGGAGCAGTAGGGGAGGGACATCTGTCCCAGCTGAGCATGGAAAAGGCGAGTGCTGGGCACACAGTCCCTGTCTCCAGCCTTGTTCCCTCCTCAGTCCTTCCTTAGAACTGTCTGCACAGGCTGGCTGAGGTATGAAACCCTGAAACCCCCCAAACTCTTCTCCATGGGGGCCTTGGGAATCTCTTGGGGTTTAACCAGGCCAGGTGCTGATGCTGCCCTTGGGATCAATCCAGGGGATGAGCAGCTGGAGCAGCCGTGGAGAAGGACCTGGGGGTGCTGTGGGTGAGAGCTGGAACCCAGAACCCCCCTGTGCCCTGGGCTGGGCCCCCAGTGTGGGCAGCAGGGGAGGGGGGGATTGTGCCCCTCTGCTCTGTGCTCAGGTGAGACCCCACCTGCAGAGCTGCCCCAGCCCTGGGGCCCAGCACAGGAGGGACCTGGAGCTGCTGGAGAGAGCCCAGGGGAGGCACCAGGATGAGCAGAGGGATGGAGCAGCTCTGCTGGGAGAGCTGGGATTGCTCAGCCTGGAGAGGAGAAGCTCTGGGGTGACACAACTGTGACCTTCCAGAGCCTGAGGGAGCTCCAGGAAAGATGGAGAGAGACTCTGTACAAGGGATGGAGTGACAAGGGGGAATGGCTGCCCAGTGCCAGAGGGCAGGGGCAGATGGGATATTGGGAAGGAATTGTTCCCTGGCAGGGTGGGAGGCCCTGGCACAGGGTGCCCAGAGCAGCTGTGGCTGCCCCTGGATCCCTGGAAATGTCCAAACCCAGGTTGGCTGGGGCTTGGAGCAGCCTGGGGCAGTGGAAGGTGTCCCTGTCCATGGCAGAGGGTGGCACTGGATGGGATTTAGGGTCCCATCCAAGCCAAACCCATCTAGAATTCTATGACCACTGATGCCTCATTGATCCAAATAAAGCAGGAGCTGAAAAATCAGCATCTTCCCTTCCATGCTGCATTTTGAATCCCATTTTCTTCTTGCAGCAGGCTCTTTTCCTGGCACTGCTGTTGGGACTGATTGTACAGTTAGCCCTTTATTTGTGTGTGCATAAATTTGACTTTTTTTAAAGGAAGCAGCTCCTGTAATCGCCTTGCCAGAACAGATTAGGAGAGGGAGTGTGCAGATCACAACACTCCTCTGCTGCCTTTGACGACGAGGGTTTCATCAGCCGGCTTGAAGTGCTGCTTGCAGCCTCAGGGGTGGCCAGAGAGCAGTAGGAAGTTCATTTATTCCTTTATTTTCTTCTCTTCAGACATACTTACGCTGTTCATATGTTTTTGCCTCCTAATTTAGGACAAGCTGGGGAGTTTGGGGCACCCAGTGTTGTGCCCAAGGAGGAGAGAGTTGTGGTCAGCACAAGGTTTGCTCTGCCCATCACTGCAGGCTTTCATCTCTGGCTTTCAAGTGCTGATGAGGTTTTCTATCCCAGAGAATGCCTTGACTATAATTGCTTCATAAGCAGGGGCACTTGGTGGTTAGAAATTACTTTTCATTCCTGATTAAATAGCAAGGCACAGTCTTTAACAAAAACAAGGCACTTAAAATTCCAGTGTTCTCATTTAAGGGACATTGATTTTCATAGGCAGAAAAGCTTCCCTCAAATTTCCACCTAAAGAACAAATGTTAATGCAGATATAGGTTAATGACAGGTTTGTTTTCTTTTCCTAGTAAGCCAAGAGTAAATCACACAACAATCTTTAAAATTAGGTTTATGTCTGTTAGAGGCGTACTAATGATGTGAAGAGTTTGGGCTAGTTAAAACCCAGGTTAGAAACTTTAAGTGGGGGTTTTTTGTTTTGTTTTTCTTTTGTTAATCTAAAGGCTTTGTGGAGCCCAGCTTGACTGTTGGGGGGCAAAGCTGGTCACTTGGGGTTTCTGCTGCTGAGCTTCCAGCTGGCAGTGCTTGGCATATCTGTCCAGAAAAATGGAATTAGAACACCTGCAGGGAATAATTCTGCCTGGCACTTCTTTGTCCTGCCTTCACAGACTTCCCTGATCTGCTCTGGGGGAGAATACGAGAACCAGCCCCGGGAGATCCCTTGCCCAGCTCGGTTTTTGGTTTTGCCTGTGTTCTTTGGCGTTGGCTTGGTGGCACAGGGCAGCTCTCAGCCACACACCAGCCCATGGTGGAGATCATCAAACACAAAATGCCATCAAGAATTCAGGTTCCTGTGCAGGTCCAGCTGAGGAATGTGTCCTGTCCTGTGCTTTCAGTGCAAGGCCCAGCGTTCAGCTGGGAATGCTGTGATTGGGATGGGCTTAGATGGGATTTCTGTGTTTGCTCCTTGCTTTGCTCCGTTCCTGGGGGTCTGCATGGGCTTTGTGCAGTGCCAGCAGCTCCACAGCTGCTGTTAGCTCGGATTTAGGCTGTCTGCCCCACTTTGCTGTGCCATAATCACTGCTGTGACCACTAAAAACCTGTTTGTTTGCGATTGTTGTTAAACAGATTAAGATTAAACCAGTCTGCTGCTTCTCACAGAAGGTTTGAGCACTGGCAGCTCTTGAGTCCTTGTCTGGCCTCATGTGAAACTCATCATTCCAGTAAGGAAGATGGCAGAAATACATCTGAAGGCAACGTTTTTGTCCAGGTTAAGCCTCTTGAACCCTGTTTAACCCCCTCCTCATCCCCAACCCCTTTTGTTGTTCCTGGCAGCTTTATTCCCTGCCCACAAGATAATGCCAAGCTTTTTCCTGGCGTGACAGCCAAGCAGGATTTATGGCTGTGGCTTATCCAAACAACCTGTAAAAGTGTTATAGAGTGTTTAAAAAAATAATAGTTGTTATAATTCAAGTGAAGAACAAACAAACACTTGCATTCTCCTCCATGTGCACAGACCTTAACTCAGAACGGAGGGGGCAAGAGATGTTATTGGGAGAGATTTTCTCTCTGAGAGGGGCTGTTTAAATGAAATATTTTGTTTTAATAACACAGAGATGTTAAGGCTCCACAGACTGCACACAATTTACTTGACCTTTATAAATAGAACAGCCTTGTCTCTCTACTGGAAAGCAAAAAAAGCCCTGAAAGCAGCATGCAGGTTTATTAACCAGCACAGAGAGGAATTGTTAGACTTTATTCCTTGAGCAGGAAGGCAAATTGTCCAAGTAGGGTTTAGAGAGAATAGCACCACATACACCAGCTTTTTGGGATGGATGCCAAAAAAAAAAAAAAAAAGCAGGTCCATGAAACTGGCAGGTGGAAAGTTCTGTATTCAAGTCTCCTGCAAGAATTACAATTTTGGGAACAAGGAAATGCTGGGATGCTTGAGCACCTTGTGGAGGTGTGCCAGGGGAGGTTTAGATTGGATGAAGGAAAAACTTCTCCATGGAAACAGTGGTCAAGCATTGGAAGGGGCTGCTTAGGGGGGTGGTGGAGTCCCCATCCCTGTAGCTGGCCAAGGAAGGTCTGGAGGTGGCACCTGGGGACATTTGGTGGTGTGGGGCTGATGGCTGGACTGAATTCTTGGAGGGCTTTTCCAACCTTGGTGATTCTGTGATGGGAAGTAAAAGCTGCCAACTGCTGGAATCACAAGGTGGAGAGGGAAAAACCATGGGAATTTAAATCTTAATGTTGCTTTTAGCGCCCATTTAGAGCCACTGCACCTAAAGGACACCAGATTACTGGAGACCTGGTAATTTTATTCTTGGACTGGATGGGGAAAATCATGGAATAATGGGATTGCTAGGGTTGGAAGAGACCTTAAAGCCCATCCAGTGCCACCCCCTGCCATGGCAGGGACACTTTCCACTGTCCCAGGCTGCTCCAAGCCCCAGCCAGCCTGGCCTTGGGCACTTCCAGGGATCCAGGGGCAGCCACAGCTGCTCTGGGCAGGGCCTGCCCACCCTCCTTCCCAATATCTCACCTATCCTTGCCAGGGGGATAGCCATTCTCTGTGTCCTGGCATTACAAAGTGGGTCTAAGCAAGCAGAATGTCCCAGTTCCCTTAGTTGGAAGAGGTAAATTCCTCTCCTTAGTGTTCCATAATGGAGAATCTCAGGAATTCTCATTCCTGAAGGGAAACTGTCTTGTAGGGACGCAGTTAAAATACTTTTCCAAAACCTACCTGTGCATCACAGCTGCCTGAAATGCTCTGTTAGGTGAGCAGAAGTGTTTCATTTCAGATAAGGTGGATCTTAGTGGGTGAAATAGGGGTAAATAAACTGAATTCAATTGGAAACAAAGGATTTTTTTATACTTGCTGCAAAATGAGATGTGGAAGTGCAGGCCCCAGGATGAACAATGACCCACACAAGGTTTAGCTGCTTTTCTTTGGGCATTGGTTTTCCATTTAGCTCTGACTGCTGTTGCTGTTTGGGAGAAGAGGCTGAATTTAGATTTTAAAAAAGCATGCTAGATTTAAAAAACAATGCTCAAAGCTGTGCTGTTTTCTCACTGACTTGAAAGGCTGGAATGCTTTTTTCCTTAAACTCACTAAAGGAAGGTGTTTTTTCCAAGAATTCCAGTGCCAGGTAATTTCATTGTTCAGTGTTTAACACAGACTTGGTCTGATCTTTCCAATCACCTGCACTCCTGAATATATGGGATATTAGCATTTATGCAAACAGCTTGTGCCTGCTTTTGACTTTAAAAAAGAACTGTTATCTTTAAAGTGCACTTTTTGGGCCTGTTGGGATTAAACTGGATCTGAATAATTTCAGTTCCCTCCAGTAGTTCCTGTTTCCTCCACGGAAATAACTTTGCTTCTTGGCAGACACATTTTCTCCATCTCTTTTTAGCTCTTTCTGTGTATTCCTTCATGTAAATATTTCCTCAACGCAGCCTGCGGAGTGTGGAACAGACTCAGAGCATGGAAGAGTTCTGTGCTTTTCAGAAAGTGAACAAGGTTTCTTTCCTAGTCCTATGAAATATTTGAGACAGAGGAAAGGAAGTGTTTCTCTAGAAAACCCCATGTGCTGTATTGGAAGAAACACTATTTCTGTCTCCTTGTGATGCACTGATGTCCTGTTGTTTTTGTGTCTTTTTTGTTGTTTTTTTTTCATTGACGCAGTTTCCCAGAAAGGTTTGGGTGGGAAGGGACCTTAAAGTCTATCCAGAGCCACCCCCTGCCATGGGCAGGGACACCTTCCACTGTCCCTCCACCCTCCCAGGCTGCTCCAAGCCCCAGCCAACCTGACCTTGGACACTTCCAGGGATCCAGGGGCAGCCACAGCTGCTCTGGGCACCCTGTGCCAGGGCCTGCCCTGCCAGGGAACAATTCCTGCCCAATATCCCACCAAATCTGAAGCAAGGCACATCTGCTATTTCCTTCTTCCTCTCCTCTTCCATCACAATAAACACTTACGGTCGTTCTGGCTCCTTGCAGCCCCTTTCCAACCTGAGTGTTCCGTTTGGCCTGTGGCTCAGCTTTTTGATTTGTTTTGGCTGATATTTGTTCAACTTCCCCATGGGAGCAGTGAAATAGCAAGGGGCAGGGACTTGCAGGGGGAGCAGGAGGGGAGAAAGCATTTGGTAGGACGGTGGAAGGAAAGGAAAGAGAAATCCATGGTCCTCTGCACTAGGAATGTTAAATGAGGCACTCAGATGAAAAAGGAACATGAACCAGAGTTGCTGCTCTTGTTCGAGCAGGAATTTTGGAGTTGGGAGATGGTGTGGGAAGGTGGTGAGACATGAGGGTGGTGGGAAAGGGGAGAGGTAAGTGCAGGATAGTAATGCAAGGGAAGGAAGGCAATCTCAGCAGTACATTATGGGAGTAAACGTTGTTTTCTCTTCATGTGATGCAGATAAAGGTAACTTAATTCTCTGCCCTCCTCTGGCCTATTTTTCCTGCCACAGTTCTCAGCCTCGAGGCGTGGTTTTTCTCTCTGGTGCCCCGTTTGGGGCTTTCCTGTGAACCAAAGGTTTTCTGTTGAGGATCTGGGCAGCAGCATGGCAGAACATTTGGGCTGTAAATTTTGGGGCTTTCCTGGCTTGGTGAGGGAGGCAGAA
Organism: Thryothorus ludovicianus; assembly: GCA_013397245.1. Taxonomy (NCBI): domain Eukaryota; kingdom Metazoa; phylum Chordata; class Aves; order Passeriformes; family Certhiidae; genus Thryothorus; species Thryothorus ludovicianus. The sequence goes on along the minus strand of VZTB01016709.1, from coordinate 96,019 downwards.
GAGCCACATGCCATAATGCCTGTTGCTGTCTGTCCTCCAGAAACAAGTGCTGCTCCTGTTTCCCCTTGCAATGGCCCTGCTTGCAAAGGGGAGAGCCTTCCCCTGGGAATACCTCAGTGCATCCCACACTGGGATTCTGGCTGTTACACTGGGACGTCACAGTTACTCCTAAGACCATAGTGAGTGATCTCCAAAACCAACTCAGGGTCTGGAACATGAACCCTGTGAGGAGGGGCTGAGGAAGCTGGAAAGGGGCTCAGCCTGGAGCAAAGGAGGCTCAGGGGGGCCCTTGTGGCTCTGCACAGCTCCTGACAGGAGGGGACAGCCAGGGGAGGCCGGGCTGTGCTGCCAGGGAACAGGGACAGGACAAGGGGAAAGGGCCTCCAGCTGTGCCAGGGGAGGCTCAGCTTGGACAGCAGCAGGAATTTGCCCATGGAAAGGGTGCTCAGGCCTTGGCAGGGGCTGCCCAGGGAGGTTTGGAGTGCCCATGGCTGGAGGTGTCCAGGGCAGGGCTGGAGGTGGCACAGAGTGCTCTGGGCTGAGGACAAGGTGGGCATTGGGCACAGCTGGGACTGGATGATCTTGGAGGGCTTTTCCAGCCTCAGTGCTTCTCTGATTTCCCCAGTCTCCATGCCATTCCTTAGCTCTCCTTGGGCAGCACCTTTTGTATTGCTGCATCCTCCCTATGTCCATTCCTGTTGGGATTCCCTGAGGACAAGTGATACCATAAAATATGAGGTTACTACTTGTTCAAAAATATCCTCCCATTTGCTAGAAATAGGATGTTTCCCCTTCAGTATCCTTTCAAGCTGAAATTCCTGGAAACATTCAGTGCCTTTGGAGGAGAGTTATTTTGATCAAAGAAAAGGGCTGTTTCCCAAAGTCCTTCAAATTCAAAGCTCTTCATCTTTCCCTTGCCTTCCATCAGTTGCTGCATCCTGCTTTCTCCTAGCACATTTGTCACTGTTATTCTTCCAAACAATTTCTTTAAGTTCTCTCTGTCTTGTGTTTATATGTGGCTGGATGATTGCAGGTATCCCTGGGGTTTGTCTCATATTGTTTATGGGAATTAGGGAAATTTCTCTGAATCCCCAACCCATCACCAATTGCCCCCTGCAGATTGATCTTTATCATCCAAGATTTTATGAAAGCCCTGAGACTGGAGCTTTCCATGCCTGGGTTTGTGTTTTTTCTGTTGTGGTTTTTTTTGGTGAGAGGGTTTCTCTGGAGGTGTTTGCCTTGTGCCGCTCTCATTCCTGCTGTGCTGGGCATCCCTTCTGTGACTGTGGGGTCTCCCCTCCATGAGGATAGTGCTGAGGGCTGTGTCCTGCTTCAGAGTTTGAGTTCTTTTCTTGGTTATAGCCAAGGGCACCATCACAACCATGGGATTCTTAGTGGAATTCCTAAAACAAGATGAGCAAGAGCATTTCTGAGCAAAAGCCGTTTTGTTTTAGTACCACAGAGTCATTAAGGTTGGAAACACCCTTTGGAAACATCCAGTCCCAGCTGTGCCCAATGCCCACCTTGTCCCCAGCCCAGAACACTCAGTGCCACCTCCAGCCCTGCCTTGGACACCTCCAGCCATGGGCACTCCAAACCTCCCTGGGCAGCCCCTGCCAAGGCCTGAGCACCCTTTCCATGGGCAAATTCCTCCTGGTGTCCAAGCTGAGCCTCCCCTGGCACAGCTGGAGGCCCTTTCCCCTTGTCCTGTCCCTGTTCCCTGGATTCTTGTCAGGGAGGTGTGTGGAGCAGTTGTTGTTGGCATATTCTTCAAAACTCAGTGGGATTGTCACGGTCAGTGCTCATGCAGTAGAAACAGGAATGAGAAAATAATATTTGGAATGTGCCAACCTCTCCCCCACCTGCCTTTGAGCAGAAGGAAAGCAGCAGCAGTGCTGCCCTGCTCCCAGCCCTATCCTCCTGTTTTTCCACAGACACCTCCTGAGCTTCCTGCTGCTGCTCTTTCTCCAGTTAAACGCTATCAAGCTGTGTGGCTGCTCAGAGTTCATCTTGCCTGTCACAAGGTGCTTGTCCAGCTCTAATCTGGTTTATTGGCAGGCTAGACAGAGCCTGCAGGATGTGCTTCCACGGCTGTGTCCCAGAGTGACCCTTCTGGGAGGAGGCACATCTTGCCCTTCCGTCCCCACCAGCTGCTCCTTGGTACTTGGCAGTGGGGAGTTATTTGGATAATGCCACACATCTTGCAAATATTTATGTCCCACAGCCTGCCTGCGAACATCAGGCCTCCTGCTGACTTGTGAAGTAGGAAGAAATAGTTCACCCGAAAATCCTCGGGAATATTTATTGGAAGACTGAGGCTCCAAGCACTGTCTGCATTCCACTGCCATACGCCTGTGGCATTTCAGCCAGGGACTTCTCCAGGCTGGAGAGAGTTGATGGAACTTCCCTGCTGACAGTCCCATCCATCACAAGTGCTGGGTGAATCAGAGTGAGGGATGTGAAATCTCTGCTGCTTTTCTCCCCTCCCCATCCATCACAATTCCTGTGAATCCCCCTCCTGAACTTTCACTGGAGCAGCTCTGTATGGCCCTGGCTGTGGCAGTATTCCCTGTGGATGTGTTTATGTCAGGGAGGAGCAAAGTGCTTTTGCAGACCACATCTATCTCTCCTGGCCCACGGTGCATTTGGAGGAGCTCCTGACGTGTTCTCAGCCTCTAATCCAGGAGAGCAGAGTGAGCTGTCTCTGCTCAGAGGATCTCTAATTGGATTTCTGCATCTATGTAAATTAGGTTATCATTCCCTTGGCAGATTTCCTGCCTATTCCACCAGGGTGAAGCCATCTCTGTGGTGGCCATCAGTAACTCCCTTCTCCAGGGAATGGGTGCAGCTCGTGTCCACACCTGCATTTATCCCCAGGAAGCCACACAGACCTCCAAAGGCACTAATAAACTTGGGGGAACTATTGGAGTTGCCATTTAGCTCCACTCCTTGTCCCTGCCTCCAGTCAGGGGTCACTGTGTGGAGCTGCCAGGACTGGAAGCCCACATGGATAATGGTTTGATGGATGGAGAAACTCCTGCTTTTCAGCACCATGGTTCTTTTCAAGATGGATCGTTGTGACCTTCAGGATGTGTTGTCTGGGTCTCTGTGACTCTGTCTTGCTCACCAAACTCCTTCTGGAGGAGTTTGGGTTTTTTCTGGGTTCCTGGATGTGGAGACATATGGGGACATGTGTTTTCTCTGCTATTTTTGTAGGTGCAAGAAGGCTCCAGCACAGCTGTGCTGGATGTGAGCACTGAAACTGTGAAGTGCACGGGGTAACACCCCTCAAAAGTCTGCTTGGTTTTGGCCTGGCATCCCTGAGAGACACCCATCCCCCTTCATCATGACTTTGCTACAAGTTCTGGAAGAATTCTGGAAGAATTTCTTCCTGGGAAGGGTGGTCAGGCCCTGGCAGGGGCTGCCCAGGGAGGTTTGGAGTTCCCATGGCTGGAGGTGTCCAAGGCAGGGCTGGAGGTGGCACTGAGTGCTCTGGGCTGGGGACAAGGTGGGCATTGGGCACAGCAGAGGCTGGATGGCCTTAGAGATTCCAACCCAAATGCTTCTCTGGTTTTTTGTTTTCACCTCTCATTAGCTGCCCAAAGCTTCTGCTGTTTGCTTTATGTAATCAAGGAGCTGCTTATTCTTGCTCCAAGGGCTTGGTAGTGGTTTCTCAAAATGCAGCTCATGTGGGAGTTCCTTGGAGCTGTCAGAGAGTGCAGGAGGAGGCAAATTGTGTTGGCAAGAGCCAACTTCTTCTCCTGCCTGAGCCTGCCAACATTTCTGGTATCTAAACCTGGGGCTTTGTAGGATGCGAAATAGGAGCCTAAAAAAGGGCGGTAAATTAAGATCTGTGGGGTGAGACATGTTAAAATGCAAGTTAACCGACTCTTGCCTACAGTATTTTTATACCAACAACAATTTTCAGCGTAGGTGAAAGGGGATTTGAATTTTTTTTTTGCTGAAATGATTTTTCTTTTTAAATGTCGAATGCCAAAATATGATATAATGATCAGCAGTGTACTGATATATTTAGACATCCTAAGTGGAGCTGTCTGAGCAGCATTCTCTGCAGAGCAATTCGATTCTGCAATTCTAAGTTGTATCGAGGTGCAAGAAAACCTGGAGATGTGGAAACTATTTTCCTGGGTTTACAGGTTTAGATCAGGGAAGAGTTGCTTAACCTCTTTCTAGATTGGCACTTCGGTTAAAAATTTTAGTGAACTCTTGTGAAGAACATTCTTCCATCCAGCTATTCAGGAGCAGCCTCACTGATGATGCTTAAGATCCTGCTCAGAAATTTCCTTTAGAACCTGAAGATGGGCTGTGGGTTGTGTGTTGTGGGAAAGGGAAGCGCTGTAAAGAAAATCCACAAGTGTATTCAAAGGCCTTCATGCTACTCAGTCCCAGACTTGAATCCTACCCTTATTCCCAGTTACTGAGACAAGAATAGCTCTCTGGAGTTATATTTAAAATTCCCTTGAAGAAACATCCAAAGTGGGCTTTATCCAGAGCCAAAACAAACAGCTAATGCAGAATTGTCAGCTATTAATGGCACTGGAGTCCAAACAAGCCCCAGTCCTTACCCAAAGGTCCAAGCTTTCCTCTCAGCTCTGCTCATGAGTAAGTCATGAAAAGATCTGTTTGTTCCCTTGCAGGTTTTAGGATTTGAAGGCATTATCCAGCATTTCACACTTCAAGAAATGCCCTGTGCTGGGGGTTTGTTTCTGCTCTGGGAGGTTTGGCACTAAAGACCCTCAGGGAGGAACCTCCACCTTGCCTTGGCACCAAGAATTTCACTTTGGTTGCAAAAGCAGCTTTGCTGAAGGATGTGGGCTTCAAGCTGATGGTTGAGGGATTAAATAACTACCCCAGAAGTTCTGCTTCCTACCTCTGGTCCTTAGATAGGGACCTAGGAGCTGACAACAAGCCTGCTGGGAAGGGAGGAGTGCCAGGAACAGGTTTGGACTGCTGGCATCTTGGTGATGCTCATTTTGGTATCACTGAAGGCTTTGTGGTTCTCAGCTGCCAGTTGGGAACCTCTGGGTGTGTGGCCAGGCCACAGGAGATGAGTTCTGCAGATACTTCAATGCAATGAGGACTCAGAATTGTTGGAGCAGCTCCTGGAGTTGCTGAGGGGGCTGGAGCAGCTTCCCTCTGGAGCCAGTCTGGGAGAGCTGGGGCTGCTCAGCCTGGAGAGGAGAAGGTTGTGTGGAGACCTCACAGCTCCTTCCAGGGCCTGAAGGGATACAGGGAAGCTGGGGAGGGACCCTACAGCAGGAATTGGAGTGACAGGACAAGGGGGAATGGCTTCCCACTGCCAGGGGGGAAATTCAGGTTCCATAGACAGAATAAACTCTTCCCTGTGAGGGAGGTGAGGCCCTGGCACAGAGAAGCTGTGGCTGCCCCTGGGTCCCTGGAAGTGTCCAAAGCTGGCATGGATGGGGCTTGGAGCAGCCTGGGATGGTGGAAGGTGTTTAGGACAGCCCAAATGGGTGGAGAGAGGTGATTTTAAGGTCCTTTCCAACCTAAACCACTCTGGGATTCTATTCCAGAGCAGAGCTGAGTATGTGTTATAGTCCTCCCTACTCTTTGAACTACGTGAGGGCTTAAAATAGAGGTAGAAACTCTACAAAGGTGAGCTTTGAGCAAAAAGCTTCACCAACCCTGCTGAGAACTCTCAGCCTTTGGTTTTTGTGCCACCTGGAATGAACACTCCCTTTGGAAAAGGAGGTATGTCTGAGGATAGCCTAAAAAAATCTGATGCTTCTTGCCGTGTATCCTGCTGGATAGTTTCTGGAAAGCTGGAGCAGGCACAGTCCTTGGCTGTGTTTTCCCTTTCTAAGGAAGGGTGTTTTTTTTTCGTTTTCCATGGCCACATTTTGTAGAAGTAAACACATTTAAACATTTCATGGTGTTGATTTTAAACAGACGATTGTTGGAGGGATTGACTGGATTCTTGTATCCCTCATCAGATTTGGGGGTAGAGACTGCAGATTTTTTTCCATACTTCTTATCTCTGAAATCAGCTTAATTCCTTGGGCAGGGGTATGTAAAATCTCAAGAAACAGTGCTTTTGGGCATGAGTTTCTACAAATAATTTAGATTTTCACATGTCCCAGCCCAAAAAGGTGCCACTGGTTGTAGTAGCTTTGAGCAGAGTTTATTGTGGGAATAAACAAGGAGTTCTCATCTCCCAGGGCCCTGCATTTTTACTGCTGTGAACTTGAACTCTCTCTGTCTGCTTGGTCAAGTTCCTGTGGATGTTTTCCTCCTAAATAAGGAGATTTAGGTTTTTAGTAGTATTTGCTAATTCCTGATGGGTGGAACTCCAGAAAAAAAATACTCCTTCCCATTAATATTGGCACATTGAAAAGTTTTGCTCAAAGTTTCGAGATGGAAGCAGCTAAAGAAATGGTCTTGCTTATTTTTGTCATTCCAAAGTGTGCTTTTTGTTCCTCTTTTTTTGCAGGCATCTTTCAGCCTGTCCAACCACTATGTTTCTTTTCATTTTCCTTACTTCCAAATGGTTTTGCTAAAAACCTGGGGTGGTGAACACCCTAAAATTCAGAATCGTGTAATTAATCTTTAAATTGAACTCTTGAATTTCTTATTCAATAAATTGAATTTCTTCTATTTTTCCTGATCCACCTCTGTTTAATCAGCCCTTGCCAGCAGCAGATTCTCTGGGGAATGATTCCTGGGTAGTTCCCCTTGACCCTCAGGTTCCTGCAGGCTCCATTGCAAACGGGGGCCGTACCAGTGCAGGGAGTGGAGGGAGGGCTTTGGTTTCTGGAAGCATCCCTGGAGGGATCTGTCAGAAGTTTTCCTTTCTGCTCCTAAATTCTTCCCTTCCTTAAAGCAATTAGGTGGCTTTTCCACATTGCAACGAACCCTTTTGGGATGAAGAAAAACTTTGTGATGTAATATTTATTGGATATTCCAGAAGGTACAAACCCAGTGTAGGGATCGTGGCTTTTGTTGCTGCGAGGAAAGAGCCTGGGATGAGCATTTATTGTTTTTCTTGGAAAATGGGAATTCCTGTCGGGATAAAAACAGACTGCTGTGGCATTGGGTATTTTATTGTGTGCATTGCAAAGCACCCTGGATTAACTGGGGCTGCAAAGCATCCCAGAATTGGGCTGGAAGTGGCCTTAAATTAAGGGACCATAAAGCTCATCCTGTTTCAAGCCCCTGCAGGGGCTTCACTGTCCCAGGCTGCTCCAAGCCCCATCCAGCCTGGCCTTGGACACTCCCAGGAATCCAGAGGCAGCCACAGCTTCTCTGGGCACCCTGTTCCAGGGCCTGCCCATCCTGCCAGGGAACAATTCCTTCCCAGTATCCCATCTGTCCCTGCCCTCTGGCACTGGGAAGCCATTCCCTGTGTCCTGTCCTTCCATCCCTTGTCCCCAGTCCCTCTGCCGCTCTCCTGGAGCCCCTTTAGGCCCTGGCAGGGGCTCTGAGCTCTCCCTGGATCCTTTCCCTCTCCAGGCTGAACAATCCCAGCTCTCCCAGCCTTTCCTCCCAGCAGAGCTGCTCCATCCCTCTGCTCATCCTGGTGCCTCCCCTGGGCTCTCTCCAGCAGCTCCAGGTCCCTCCTGTGCTGGGCCCCAGGGCTGGGGCAGCTCTGCAGGTGGGGTCTCACCTGAGCACAGAGCAGAGGGGCACAATCCCCCCCCCACTCATCCCCACACTGCTGGGGATGCATCTCAGGGTTTTTATTTCCCATCTGCTACAAAGCAGTATTTTTATTTATCTCCTGCCTTTGTGCCAGTGGATGTTCATAGCAGGGTTTGAAATTCAGCATTTTATGGCTGCTGCGAACCTTTAACATAAGGCATTTCGTAGCTCATCACGGCTTCTGTGCAGGGCCCCTGTTTGCTGGGACAAGAAACGGAATTTTTTTTGGCTTGTTGGGAATGCTGGTGGCTGGCTCTGGTCGGGCTGGGGGAGCAGAGCACCCCCAGTACATCACTGGGAGGTGTGGGTGGACACCCCTCTGTGTGCTTTGCTCCTGAGAGGCAGCACAACCAGGTTTTTGTGCCTTAAGTGCATTTGTAGGCAACTTATTAAGGTTCTTTTTGCATGACTTCTGCAAATTCGAATGCAATTAGCTTCTTCCTCCCGTTGCCTTATTAATTACTGTGATGGACCTAAACTGATTTGGGACAGGATGTATCACAGGGGATTGTGCCCTCTTTTTAAACTCTTCATCAAGTCTCCAGCACATTTGGTCATTAATCTTTCAGGAAAACAGGGATGGCTTGGTGCCAGGCTGCATGCTCTGGAGAGGAAAGATGGCAATAACTGCTTTCTATTCTGAGTGACCCTCTGAAGGCAGAGACATTCACTCCAGTGCTGAGTAAATATTCATGGAAATCCTCCTCCTTCAGACAGGCTCATTTGGAAACAGTCCTCTTGTTTTACAAATATTGTAGGTTATTTTGTTTGTGCGTTGTTCCTGTTAGAGACCTGAACCAGAAAGAAATACTGCTGGAAAATAAGAGGTAATGGAACAGCTTTATCTTTTTTAAAGCACTTACTTGCTGTGGCATGACTGTGATTTTTATCCATTTTAAATACTTTTTATTCTGTATTACTGGGTAGATTCCTGTATTTGCGTGTGTGGGATAGTTGCTATTTTGAAATAATGGTGATGATTAGGAATGGTGTGGTCTGGAGAAGCATTTGTTGTGGAATAATTGGGAATAATTGGGAACTAGGAGTTAGTTCAGGTGCTCTGAGGTTCATGTGTTTCTGGGCTGTTGACAAGGTGGAGATTGGGCACAGGTTGGACTCCATGGTCTGGGAGGGCTTTTCCCACTTGGGATTGTACATAAGAATAAACACAATAGAGAAAAGCCTGTTTATCTGAAATGGCACCTGTGAATTACAGGGAAAGAAAAGCTAATATTAATAATAATGATAAAATAATGTGGAAGTTGATGAAGGCCTGGCATGTGCGAGTGTGACTGGCAAGCCACAGTGCATGAACAATTTTTCTGAATTATTGAGTGATGAATATTCTCTCACAGGGAACAATAGAGGAGCTCTGCTTGTAGCTCTGACGTTGTATTTTTAGTACCAACTCATTTTCAAGTATGTCAAACTCAGCACTTTTTCTTACTTGATTCTAAAAGATGGATGGAGCATTTCCTGCTGGAAGGGTTTGGGGCTCCCAATCTGTGGAGGGTGGTTTAGTCTGTGGTGGGACTAGTCTGGAGGGGTGGAAGGAGATGATTCTATGAAATACTCTCATAAATAAGCAGCTGGCTTGCAAGGTGGTTTTGCTCCTCCAGCCAGCACTGTTTAAGGGCAGCTGGAGGTGCTTTTCTCCCAGGCTTTGTAGTCAAAGTCTCATCTTAGCCAATTATCCCTACTAATAAAGCCAATTTTGCTCACATTCAAGCATGACTGAGTTATTATCCAGCCCTTTCCATGTGGATATTTAATTTTAGGAGGCTCAGATGTGGCAGAGATGAAACTGTGTTTCATTGATGTCCCAGCCAACGTGTTTTCCTGCCTGATGATGTATTTTGTGGGGTGTTTAAAAGGGTTTGGATGACTTGGGGGCCCCTGAGCTTGCTCTGAAATTCCTGTATTGAAGACAGAGGCGAATCAGGTGGTTCAGATGTTGTCTTACACATCTGATATCATATTATATTGTTACTACTAATAATACAGTATTGATATTATCAAGCTCTTGAACTCCCTAAATTTGTTCACGTTGGGTCTGTTTCACTGCTTCTCCCGCAACCAGAATCCTAAAGGTTGAAAAACACCTTTAAGCTCATTGGGTCCAACTGAGTTTCCCTGTTCCTTTGCTGTTTGGATCAAATTTCCCTACTCCTTCTCAAATCCTTCCCTGTGTTCACTCCCAACAAGGAGAGCACTGTTTTGAGAGCTGAGGATCTCCACATCCAGAGGGAAGGTTGGCTTAGGCCAGGAATTCCCCACTGTTTTTTTTGGCTATTCTTGCAGCAGCTCCACTTGAAAGCCTGACTTTATCAAGGAGAAATGAAATAAATCTGGAGCCTTGGAATGAAATAAATGCCTGGAATTGGAATGCAGGTTGACATGAGGAACACAAAAGCTTTAATTAGGCTTTTTTTGATGGGCAATTGGGCAACACTAATAACGAGCTCGTTGTTAGGAGGATTTAGGGTGGCTGAGACCAGAAGAGCAGTTGAGAGCTGAATCAAGACATGGCAGGGTATTGGTGTTTGATCCAATATTGCCAGGAGGTTGTTCCTGGGCTGGCTGGCACTTGCTGTTGGCCTGTCTGGAAGCTCTGTGGTGTTTTCAGCCCAGTGGCACCACAGGCTACCAGGGTGTTGCATCTGAGGGCTTGGAGACAAGGCCAGGCCTGCAGGAGCTCGGGTTTAACTTCTACTGAGAGGCTTCAAGGGTGAAGGAAGGAGTAGATTCTGATGGAGGGTTTTGATTCAGAGTTTTATTCCTGGCCCAAAGGCCTGTGAATCCAGTAACTGCTCCAAAAGAACTCCCGACTGCATGGAAGGCCGGGCCTTTGAACCAGGGGAGAGGGGGAGGGAAGGGACACAGGTGACACCAACCAGGTACGGGGGGAAGGTCCTAAGGGACAGAGGACACTTGGATGGCCCAATGACTTTCCAGGGGTGGGAAGCATCTTTTGAATTCTACCAACCACTCGACGCCCTTCTGGAATGCCAGGGTTGACAGGCAGCACTCAGCAGGGGTCAGGGGGTGGAAAGAAGGAATGATTGACAAACCTGGCAGGGAATCATCTGGGTGAAGCCTGGGGTATCCTGAGACGCACCACAACAGCAGGGAAAGTGTTGTCTGGTTTGGGGCAGGAGCTGGGGTGAGGAGATGGGGTTATGCAGCACCTGGTCAGCCTTACAAACCCCCAGCTTTGCTGAAATGAAGGCATCCCCCAGGTGCAGGTTTTCCTGATTTGCACACAGGAGGGGCTGCAGTGGCAGCCGGGGATTGCTGTGAAGGCAGATTGTGACTCTCGGCAGCGGTTTTCTGGCGCCCTGAGCCCTCCTCATCCTCGGGCAGCCCAGCTGTGTCCCCTGCTGCCCTTCAGCAGGGTCAGTTCTGGGGGCCTCCTGTGTCCAGTGGAACAAGCTGGGCAGAAATAGGCTCCACGCTGTCAAAGGAATAAAAGGAATCCCAAACATCTCCGAGCTGGCTCTGTGGTGGGTGGAATCCTGAGCTGCTCCTAACCCTGTGCAAGGACCATGGTATCCTCACAGCTGGGCTGGTTTGGGTCTCCCCGAAGTGTTAAACCCCTTAAAGGGTTCTTCTTTGGGAACTTTGCTTCACATTCATCTTTCCAACAGCTGAAAGCCTCCTGACTGCTCAGGCTCTGCAGGCTGTGAACAGTTCAGCCCCCAGGGGGAGGAGTGAAGGGCTGGGGAGCTGCTCTCCAGCCTGGAGGTGTTTTAGGAGCTTTAGTTTTGGTCCAGATCGGAATTTAACGTTTTCAGTTTTCTACCTGCACAAGTGGCTTTAGGAGTGTTGTACCTACCAAATGCCTCCTGTAGTGATTATAATATAAATACCCAGAGAATCCGTACAGTGTCACCCTTTGGTGTGCTCCAGTTTGTATAATTAATAGAAAATATAATAAACCAAGTAATAAACATTCTTGTTTATGCTTCCTTTCAGTTTTGTGTATGGAAGATATTCCAAGTAGCTGGGTTATTGTAGATGTGAAACTTGTAGCTAGAAGAGGATTTTGTAACTCCACGAAATCTATTTTTATTTTAGTGCTAAATGTATCTAAAGCTTATTTACAAAAAATAATTGCAAGTTCATATCTCTATATTCTTTTCTTTGACTTCTCTGCACATTTTTAAGGAAAACACTAATTTTTTTTTTTTAAATTTATTTGTGCCCCAGGTCCAAGGAGCTAATAAAGGAAGCAATCCTTGACAATGACTTCATGAAGAACCTGGAATTGTCCCAGATCCAGGAGATTGTGGATTGTATGTACCCTGTGGAGTATGGCAAGGACAGCTGCATCATCAAGGAGGGAGATGTGGGTTCCCTGGTCTATGTCATGGAAGGTAGGGTTGGAAAAGATCCTATTTATTCCTTTTATTCAACAATTAGAAACAAAAACTTTCACAGGAAAAATGGCTTCAAAGAAAGAGGTTGTCTAAATACGATTACTTAAAAATTGTGTGGACTGCTTTTTCCTGGAAAATTCTGCCTGGATTGTGTGCCTGCCTGGGTAAAGAAACTCTGTTAACCCTTTCAACAGGTGTTGCCAATACTCTGCCTTTCCAAAATCCCAACTCCTTGTGTCATCTTCTTTCCAGGTTCTCTCACGCTCCATGTGTCAAACTGAGCATATTTGTGCTTTTTAATTTTAAGGAAATGCATGTCAGCTGTTGGAGTTACTGAGTTGGATCAAACCTTGTGTGCATCCAGATCCCTCTCCCCAGAGTGGCAGATCCTGAGTTCTGAGGGAAATATCTCTGTTTTCCTTCCTGGTGTGATTTGGTACCACAATGGATAAATGTTTATCAAATTCTTCTTGCTCCTCACCAGAACTATCTGGTGTACTCAAACATTTTGGCCAGATAACACCTAAGGGGAGTGGAGGTTTTTCACTTGCCCATCTTTATTTTAATATCTTAACTTGTTCTTTTAAACAAAAATCTTTCCAAGGCAGCAATCCATCCTTTAAACAAGCTTTACTGCCAAATTCCTCATGCTGTATAATTGCAAGTACTCTTCATTGCTTTCCCAAAACAACTTGAAGCTTCTGTCCTTTTAAGGTTAAGTCCTTTCTCAAGGCACAGGTTTTATTTCTCTGCTTTTTCATAGTTTTGAATTTTGTACATTGAAATGTTTTTTTCCTGTGAATTATGTGTTTCCGCCCCCCGCATTGCATGGAACAATTTAAAGTTTTCAGTCCTCTGAATACAGAGACTACTTTGAGGTGCAGAATCTGTTTTATTGGTGATAAAAAACTGCTTCAAAATAATCTTTGAATAGTAATTTCTTCCTAGTGGAAATGCAGAGGATTTGCACTGTTCTGTACTTGCTTCCCAAATTCCCCCCACACCAGAGGTTTGCTCATGGGATTTTGGCTGCCTGGCTGTTTTTGGGATGTTGTGTTCAATGCTGTCCCTTGAAAAACCCCTAAGAACAGGATATGTTGGAATCAGGGTGTATTTATCTCCTGCTCAGCCTCTTCCCACTCCCTGGAGAGGATTTTGAGGGGGGATTTAGGGGCAGAACTATTTCCAGCATGGTTGGGGTATTGAGCACGGCTTGGTACTCAAATAACTCTTTACTGCTAATAGATTTTATCATGTTTATTTTTTATCAGATGGCCATGTGGTGATGAGTGTGCAACAAATGTGTGTCAAAAGCAAATTTTGTGGTTTTTGGGTTTTCCATGTTCTCCTGGCAGCCCTGTGTGTGTGAGGGCACGACTTGGCTCTTCCCTTGGCTTTATAACTTAATTTAAGATTATTTAGATAGCCCCCTAAATATGCATAATGCTTTGCAAACCCAATTATGGAGAGTTTATAGTCTATGTTTAGACATAATGCAATGAGTGATGATGAAGTCATGGAAATGAGAGAGGACATTATGAAATAGGTTGGGCTATGGTTATGAGAGCTCATTTTGGTTTCTCATTCTGTGTCCTCTCAATTATTAACACAATAAAGCCAAATAAAAACTCTGCTCTTTGCGGAACTCCACTGGAGAGATCCATCTTGGAGTATTACTGAGAGGTGTTTTCTCAAAAATCAAATAAATGCTGTCCTCCATCCATTAATTCCTTTTCCCTTCCTTACTTGGGTTCTTGCTCTTCTTTGAGCTGGTAGTGAGAAAAACCAGAGCTTTGACTCAGGAGCTGAAGTTGAAATATCTCAGCAAGCAGAATCCTGACTTTAGAGCTTCTTTGCTTTTAATAAGTCTCATAAGTGTGGGTTTGTTTTTTTTTTAAATATTTTTGGGGTTTTTTTTATTTTGTTGTTGTTGTATTGTGTGGTGACTTCAGCCACAGTCTGTCTTGCTGGCCAAATTCCCACCTCTAGGGCTATGAGGGCCACTGCTTCAGGCTTTCAGGTGCAGGCCTCACCACGTGCTATTCTTTAAAACACTTTATTTCTCTGCATTCACTCTGCCTGTGCTGTTCCTTCAGCCCTCTGGGAACACCCCTTGATTCCCTTGTGTTCAAAAAGTAGCAAGAAACCCCATCAACTTTTCCTTATTAAGTGAAATGGGTCAAGAGAGGTCCCAAACCTTGAGCAACACCAAAAGATTTCCCTTACAAGTGTGCTTGGAAGGTGGGAATGAATGTATTTGTGATGTGACAAGTATCCATCAGGGGCTGAAATTGCTGGCAGCGTTAAACATCCCTGCTGTGGCCACCTCCAGCAGGAATGTTCCCTCCGACCGTGAGACTGGGAAGGAAAAGGGGGAAGAGTGATGCTCTGCCTTAAACTGCTCCACACTGGAACTCTTGGCTCCGCAGGGAAAACAGTTGTGAGGGGGAAATAAACTTCTTTATTGGATACATTCCTTTTCCTGGGAGAAAGTTTGCTGCTCTGAGGGGAGTTCAACAGATTATTTGTCTTCAAACTGGGGGTTTTTAGAGCCAGAAAAGTTCTTGTTAGTTAATCATAAATGAGTCTGCTACCCCATTTTGTTATTCATTAAGGGAAAAAAAAAGTAACCTAAACATTTTCCAAGTGGTAGTTTTGCAGGCCTGCATTTGCTGGCTTCTCAACATTCCTCAAATTTTGCTGAAAGCACTGAAAAACTGTGGCAGCCTGGAGAGGTGTTTTCAGAGAGCTCCACCTCAAACCTGGGCGGTGTTGACAGGCTGGAGCTGTGCCTGTCACATCCATGAGGATAAATGTGATATCCCACCTCCCTCCCCAAATGTTTCCTCTGGCTGAGCCAGCCAGCTGCAGGCTGTCAGGTTGGATTAGGGCAGCAGGATCCTGGGGAGAAATCAGGTGATAAGGTCCTGGTTAGAGGCTCCCTTGTGAATAAACAGATATTCTCAGTTTTTTAGAAACTTCAGTAATAGGTGTAAAGAGTCCTCCCTTGAGGGCTGGTGCCATGCCCATGAAGCATGGAAGAAATAATTCAGTGACACAGAGGGAAGAGGAAGGGGGAATTCCTTGGATTAACTCTTTTGTGGCTCATGGTTTTTTACTGGCAGTGGGTGCTGCGAATGTGTTCTGAGGCTCACCTCTGTGCACACCTGGAGAACCTGAGGGAAGAGAAATCCCCCGTGTGCTCCTGCTTCTGCAGGCATGGAAGGGGAAGAAGCAGCTTTTTAAGAGCCATGTTGAGAACCAGGCCACACTTCCCCCAGTCCCTGTTTTAGTAGTTTTCCCTCTCCTCTTAAATTTCCTTTTATTTTTGTCTTTAGTCGTGGGGATTTGCCTTTTATTTTTAAAGGTGAGTTTGTCTCTCGCTTCCTTCTTGGTAGCTCCTCCAAAGGAAGGATCTGATTGTGATATCCCATGGAAATGTGGGTTTTTGGGGGTCTTGGGAAGCAGTGTATTCCTAGAAACTGTGGGATCTGCCAGGACACCAAGCTGCCTGTTAATAAGGGAAGACAAAGTCTGTGTGGCTCTTTGAACCACAGAGACAAATGGGAGGCCCTGGCAGCCC
This sequence comes from Thryothorus ludovicianus, assembly GCA_013397245.1. Taxonomy (NCBI): domain Eukaryota; kingdom Metazoa; phylum Chordata; class Aves; order Passeriformes; family Certhiidae; genus Thryothorus; species Thryothorus ludovicianus. The sequence goes on along the minus strand of VZTB01016709.1, from coordinate 80,377 downwards.
TTTCATGGGGCTCCAGAGGATGAAATGCTTCTCTGGGAGGCTCCAGGGATTTTTCCTGTTGAATCCAAAGCAAAGCAGGCACATGGATGTTGTCTGTGTTCCCCCAGGAATCACCTCACAGCCTTGTGCCTGCACAGCCTCTGCCCCAAGGATTCACCCTCAGTGTGTTGGCACTGACACTTCGCACTTCCCACATCTCCCTTTTTCCTCCTGTTGGCTTTTCCCATCTGGGCAGTCCCCTGCTTCCTCCCCAGGGTCACTGCAGGCTCTTGGATGCTCTGTGCAGTCATCCCCAATGCTGTGTTCAGCCTTTGTGTCACCTCCTTCTGGCCCTTCTTTCCTCTCTTTTTATGGCTCTGATTTAACAGGACTAATACCCTTTTAGGGTCTCGTGAGTCAGATCCTCCTCCTCTCAGGGAAAGGGCTTGGTGGGACTGATATTTTAAAATGAAAAAATTGTGGAGAATGGAGACCTGTTTTGGATTCAAGGAGCATGAATGATCCGAGGGATGGGGTAGCTCTGCTGGGAGGAAAGGCTAGGAGAGCTGGGAATGTTCCCCTGCAGAGGAGAAGGCTCCAGGGATGGCTCAGAGCCCCTGCCAGGCCTAAAGGGGCTCCAGGAAAGCTGGAGAGGGACTGGGGGCAGGGGATGGAGGGACAGGACACAGGGAATGGCTTCTACTGCCAGAGGGCAGGGA
>VZTB01016709.1:19597-79385 GCA_013397245.1 Thryothorus ludovicianus | reverse complement strand
AGAAGGCTTCGACTGTTGCTGGAAGGAGCTTGGCAGGTCAGAAAGAAAATATTTTAGATAAGAATGAATAAACAACCTTGAACACGAGACCTGAAGAGTTTCTGCTCTTTCCTCCCATCTTGGGTGTAGAAAAGGACTTTGCTAGCTTGGGGAATTTCTGCAAAAATCAGAGAACCCGACAGGCAGGTCCTGGCACAGGTTTGGCTGAACTCTGTGTCTGCTGGGGTGTTCTGGGTCACTGTCGTGCTCTGGGATCACACCTGGAGAGGTGGAGCTGAGCCCCTGCAGGTGGGATTTTCCTGGCTGCACAGTGTGATTTTTCCTGTGTGCCCAAATGCTGTTCTAGCTAGGCTTCCTCCAGCAAATTCCTTCCTTTATGATGTAGGACCAGGCAGTTTTGAGTGCTTTTTCCAAGTATTTAATAATAATAGTGGGAATTTCTGCACAGCCTGCCAACAAATCACTGTCCTCCAAGGAGCCTGCCTCTCCCAGGATTTCCCATGGAGTTTGGGAAAATGTCCTGTGGCGGCTGTTTCTTCTTTGCTCTCCTGTTTCATGGTTTCATCTGCTTTTGTACTATTCATTTTTGTTTCCCTCATCCTGGTATTGCAGGGTTGGGGAGGAGTCAGATCAGGGCTTTTTCTTCTGCTTCTCTCTGGAATCCTGCAGGCTTCGTGGGTTTCCTGCCTCTTGGAGAAACTGGGTTGTCCTGCCATACCCAGGGCAATGGAATGCAAATCTTCCACTGTTATCAGCTTGTTATTTTAATTTTATGGTATCTTAATAATTAACTATTCCAAGAGTATTATTTACCCATATTAGTGATGGGGAATTAAACATTTCTTGTACTTATTTCATGAAATGTCCATGAGATGAAATGGGATATGAAAGGATGATTGGGCTCATGACAGATGTGGTTTGATATTCTGGATACAGCAGTTATTTTTAAAGCTGCAGAACTAAACCTCAGCACTTAAAATGCAATAAGAAATTATAATAAGAGAAGATTTTCCTTTTCAGCAAGGCAAACCTAGCCTTTGGTTAACTAAGCCAATATGTGGTAGGGAGGAGAAGAAAATGGAATCCAAGCTGGGATGGATGACTTCCCAAGTTTGTGAATGTAGAGGACTGGCAGAGGAGAGGAGGGACTGGAGGGTATTTGATGATTTATACAGCTATAAATCCCCTGAACAGCTAAGTCTCAGGTCTCTCCTCAGCCAAGCCCTGCTGCCAGCACAAATTCCCACTGGAATTGGATGAGAGGGGCAGGTTCTTCTGCAGGGCTGTAGAAGTTTGAGTGTCGAGCTGACCTGAGAATTCCTTTCATTTCCCAATGAATGCCTGGCTCTCTTTGGGATCTGCTCCTATTCGAAGTGATTTGCTCCTCTTGCCATTCCTCTAATCATTACCTGAGCTTCTCTGAGTCTTTCTGCAGTGTGGTACTGACACAAAACTGGGGCAGCCTTGGCAAAAGCTGAAAGAATTCATTGCTGGGGAGGAGTACTCGGAGTTTATCAAACAGATAAATTATTCTGTAAATGCTTTCCTACAACCTGGTTCATTCCCAAGCAGCCAGATATCCATGTTCCCCTCTCCAGGGAAAGCAGTGGATAGGTGTAACCTCTTCCAAAACAGTTCCAACTGGGTGACAAGTGTAATTATAGTGGCTTTTCCCCCCACATAAGATCATGGCTGATGTCCCATTTATTTCTGTGCTGCTCAGCATTTCTGCGAAGGCCGCTTTGTGGTGAAGGGGGTTTTATGTACCAAGGAAATTGGGGAGATAAAGCCTCATTCATTTTATTAATAATAGCAGCTAGAAAGGGAGGCACAAATGTCTTTCTTGTCCCCCCCGCTGTTCCATAACTCCCTTTTGTTGCAGCTCCCACAACTGAAATGTGAAATAAAAGGACTTTTCAGCCCAGCAGTGAACATGGAGGAGCCTGGATTCTGACCTTTGGCTGTGCCCCTTCAACTCCAGGGCTCTGTAACTCAGGCTGTGCTTGCAGATAGAAAAATTTCAGTGTTAGAATCCAAACTATCATTAAAGGACCAGTAAAGGGAAATAAATCCTAAACTTTGGGTTGGGAGCACACCTTTGGGTGGGCTCCATGGGCTTTGGGTTCCTTGTTTGCTTGGAAAACTCATCTGCAGAAATAATGAGACCATGGGAGCTCCGTGCCCTTTGTTCCTTCTCTTGGTTGTGGGGAGAGAGCTCAAAGTCACCAATTTTGGGAAGGGGAAGGAAAGAGAGGCTGGGTCAGAATTGTACAAATACAGAATAGCCTGAGCTGGAAGGGATCCCATCAGGATCAGCTCCTGGTTCATGTGGAACCCTGCAGAGTTTCCTGCAGGAGCTCATCCCAAAGAGTAGTGACTTCATCACTGCTATTCCAGGCAGGAATGGATGAGATGGGGAAATCATTCCTCTTGGTCCCAGGGATCTCTCCCATGTTCCTTAAACACTTCACCTTGATTGAACATCTCTTCACCCCAGGGGAGGCTCATGAGAACATTTCCTGCATTTTCTTCTCCACTGAGGTTTCTTCTTTTTTTTTTTTTTTTTGTGAGAAAAACCTTCCATGGATTTTTGTGGCCAAGGCTTTGTGCAGCCCAGAAGTTTAACAAAGACAGGTCCGAGAATAAATCCAAACAAAAGGATAAAACCAGGAGGGGTGGGGGGAGATGTTTGCACTGCATTGTTTGGCAAAGTTTTCTGATTTTTCCTGTGCTTTCATGCACGAGGTCTTGATCTGCAACTTCTTTACAGCCCTGGAAGATGGGTTTGGGAGAAAAAATGAGAATTCTGCTCTTAGAAAACAAATCAAAATGTCAGATCAATGTTTGCATTGTATTTATCTAAAATAATGGAAATTACAGTGTAGCCCAGCAGCTGCTGCTCCTCGCACATCCAGGCGCAGATGATAATTAAATGCAATCAGAACACGTTGGATTTAAGATGGAAAAACTAATAAAAATAAGACATTTGCCATCTTTGTGCTAAATATTTTCATAACCTCTCGGTTCTGACTCCAAAAACTATTTTGTGAAGCTACCAGAACATGAAATAACAGTAGGTGAGCTTTCTCATATTCCAAATATCAGCAGCAGCAGCTGGGACTGGAGATGCTGCAGATCTGGAAAAGCAATAATCCTGGGGTATTTCTGCAGCCCCATCCTTCCAGTGGAGCTCTGCAAAGGACTCTTTGTCACTGCTGAAACTCTGTAAACTCTTATCTTGGAGTAGGAGGTAGCTTGAAATCATTTTCTGTCTCAACTGTGAGGCTTTTTTTTTTTTTATTTTTTTTATTATTTTTCCTGGTAAAAAGCTACTGTGTAACTTCACAGGCTTCCTGAAGTTAATTGTATTTTTGTTGCTTGTTCTTCTGCTCCCAGTGCTTTCCTCTCATTACTTTTTTGGGAGGATGGAGAGGCCCAGGAGCTTTTAAAAGGTCTTTGTTTATAACTATGTGAAATCTGACTGAAATGAGGTTTGTTTTTTTTTCCCAGAGTTTTTAGCCCAAAACGCTGTGTTCTTTTGCCCTGTTCTCTTGTGACAGTTACTCTCCTCAGAGAAGGGAAGTCCAGTTGTAATGTGGATGAAAGATGTGCAGTAGGGAGTGAGGAACTGGCTAGGGCAAAGCCCTGCTGCCTTTAGGATCATGTGACAGGTCAGAGTGGAAGGGACATCTGGTGCCACATGCCTGCTCCAGCAGGGTCATCCCAGAGCACCTGGCACAGGATTGTGTCCATTGAAAACAGCGAATAACTTAGGAATTTACTGCAGACATCTCTGAAAAAAATATCCCTAAGGATTATGGAACCATTTGTGCCCCAAAACGTGTAAACCATGGCAGGAGGTGGAATGAGGTGAGCTATAAAGTTCCTCCCAACCCAAAGTTTAGGAATTATTTGGAAGAAATAAGATGGAAAACTGACATCACTGCTGAAATTTAAGTTTTCCAGTGATCCCTGGAGGTTTGTAGTAAGCCATGGGGTAAAAATTCCACAGCTGCTGAGAAAAATCCCCAAATGTCAGATCCCAGGATAGAGTTTTTTTAGAGCCAACTGGTCAACGTGCCCTGAAATGAGAACCAGCTCCAGAGATCTCCATTTAACACTGTGCTCCTGTGTTCAAATTTGGACTGAATAAACCCATGGAAGATCATTATTTTTCAACAAGGAATGTTTTTGTTCCTGGTTGGTACAAGATAAGAGAAGGAGATGTCCTTGGGAATGTTCATCTGGAGGGAACAAGTGAACATGCTGCATGATGAATGAAAAGAAAGGAAGTTTATTTTCTGCTTTCCACCAGCAGCTTCTGCTTATTGTCATTTGTCAGCTCTCTCCAGGACACTGTTTTCCTTCTTGGAAAAACCAGGCCTTTTTCACAGACCCCACTTGGCTGAACATATTTAACACTGCATAACTTTGCTCATCATTGCTGCTGGTAGGATCATTTATTTCCTATTCTTGTGCTCTGTCGATGGGAAGAAAAATCATTTGGGTTTCCTCAGGAGCTTTGGGTGGTGGTTGGCAAGGTCAAGGGGCTGGGGAGTGCTGAGGAGTCCCAACAGCTTCTTGTGCTGCTTTGCCTTTTAAATTTTAATGGTAATCTCAATTTTCTGTCTTACTTTGGCAAAATAAATCCAAGATCCCAGAGTAGTTTGGGCTGGGAGGGACTTTAGAGAAACCTTATTCCCTGCTGTGGGCAGGGACACCTTCCGTTGTCCCAGGTTAATCCAACCTGCCCTTGAACATTTCCAGGGGAGCTTCTGATTTAGCTGACAAAAAAAGCAGGGCTGGAGCTCTTTATCCCTCTTCCTGGTCCCCAGATTTTCTTCCAGCTCCGCAGCCAGGTGATTTCCATGTGTTAGCATTCCGAGCCAGGTCCTTGGGTGACACAAACCAGCACAGCCCCATCTGTCACCGAGCTGCTGTCTCCATGCTCTGTTTAATGTTGTTATTTACCAGAGGAAGATGAGCAGTAAGTGAAACCTTTCCTTCGTGCTCTGGCCTCAAACAAGGCAGCTGAGAAAGAGAATGAGAGCTGGGGCCAAAGCAGGACATAAAATCTCACAGTAAATGAAAGCTGATGGGAGGCAATGGAGTGTGGGATGGGATATGGACGTGGGGACTTCCACCAAGTGCTGTTCAGTGCTGATTGGGCCAAGGCAGGAAGGAGTGTGGAAAGGGCCCTCAAAGGGACACCTTCCACCATCCCAGGCTGCTCCAAGCCCCATCCAGCCTGGCCTTGGACACTGCCAGGGATCCAGGGGCAGCCACAGCTGCTCTGGGCACCCTGTGCCAGGGCCTGCCCACCCTGCCAGGGAACAATTCCTTCCCAATATCCCATCCAACTCTGCTCTCTGGCACTGGAAGCCATTCCCTGTGTCCTGTCCCTCCATCCCTTGTCCCCAGTCCCCCTCCAGCTCTCCTGCAGCCTCTTTAGGCACTGGAAAGGGCTCTGAGGTCTCTGTAGCTTTCTCCTCTCCAGGCTGAACAATCCCAGCTCCCCCAGCCTTTCCTCCCAGCAGAGCTGCTCCATCCCTCTGCTCATCCTGGTGCCTCCCTGGGCTCTCTCCTGCAGCTCCAGGTCCCTCCTGTGCTGGGCCCCATGGAATGGATAAATTCCATTCCTTAGGGTTACTGATGTCAAAACATGTTAACAGTTAAAAACTGTTGCTGGGTTTTTGTTCCCCCTGAGTAAGTGATGAAAAGGACCTGTTTCCTAACACAAACTTAATTTTCTGAACCCTACAAGACAGAATTGCCACTGAGGAGGCGTTTCCAGAACTGTGCATTGTGCTGCAGTGCACAGCAAAAAGGGGAGCTGGGGATTTATTTCCCTGTCTGGAGATGAATTATAAGTACATTCACCACATTATGCAGATCAGCTGTCAGACTGTGGGATATCTGCATCAGGAATGGCTCTGATGCCAGAATAGAAATCAGGGATTATTCACTCCAATATTAAAAATTAGTGATTTTAAGAGCTCCATAAGGAGTAGAAAGAATCAGTGTTTTTAAGAGCTCATAATAAACATGTTAATGCAGTGACAGTGCTGTGAAAGTGAGGAGCATCAGTGTTAAGGTTTCTCAGAGTCCTGTCAGACTGATTTGGATTGTCCTGTGTTTACTCAGGATTTTATTCCCCATAATGGGGAGGTCCTGACACAGAGAAGTTGTGGATTCCCAATCCCTGGAAGTGTCCAAGGCCAGTCTGGACAAGGCCTTAAAGCTCATCCAGTTCCACCTCCTGCCATGGGCAGGGACAGCTTCCACCAGAGCAGGTTGGTCCGTATTGTGGGGAAGGGAAATAGGGAACGGAAATGTGCCAGGGGTGAGGGGGTTTCCAACATCTGGGAATCAGGAGTTACCAGCAGACCCAAACATGCATCACGTCCTAAGAGCAAAAAAAGGCTTTTTTTTTTTTTTTTTTCCCCACATGGTGAAAGACAGGATACAAATTTGACATAAACAATTCCTTAGGAAATGTAGACAGTTTTACATTTCAAGTATGATTCCCTTCCTAAGGGAATGTGTAATTTTATTAATTTGACCTAGCTATTTCCTTCCATGGCATTTGTTCTGTCAACTTTGCTATGTGCAGGATATTTGGAATATATCCCTGGTGGCCTGTGAGAGACCGTGTGCCCGCTCATTCCTGGATGTCCTTCCTGATCCCTGGAAAAACTTGAATCATGGGAAAGGCCCCCTTTAAAGAACCAGAAGGGTTCACTGAATCTTGGTGTGCATTAACAGCTACCATGTTTCTCTTGAAAGAAATGCTTTCGCAACATCCCTGCTCTGGTTCAGCCTAATGATTACCACAAAAACCTGGCCAGTGCAGGTTGGGAGCAGCTGGGAACAGAACTGTTCAACATCACAGATTCAGATCAGGCTCTAATGAGGCAAAAATTAGCTCTCCCCATGGCAGATGATTGCTAATGTGCTGGAATATTGCTGCTGCTGCTGCTGTCTCCGGCCTGCTTGGAATTCTAACATCATCTCCTCACACGGGCAGGACTGGGAGCTGGGAGAACGCCCTGCTTCTCCTTGTGGGGCTCAAGTTCTTCAGGACATCAAAGTCAGGCAGAGAAAAGAGACCTGGGTTTGTGAAATGACTGAGTTTTTCCAAAATCAGGCACTGCTGCCTCATGTCACAGCTCCAATGGTTGAGTCCAATTCCCTGAGTGCTTTACCAGGGAATTGCACCTTCCCTGTTCCCGATGGTGAGCTGGGCACAAAGGTTTGCTTGGGATGCCTTGGTGCTGCCTGGAGGAATGGACACTACAGCTCCTCCTCAGGGGTTTCCATCACAAAAGCAGCCTGAAAATAGGTCTTTGCTGGGAAAGAACAATGCCTAAACTTATTATCTGCTGAAGAAATTAAACTTGACGATTGGTTTGTTAATGAAGGTGATTAAAGCAAAGTGTCTCAGCTTTTTCCTTGCTTGTTCTGTGGTGGGAAGGGATATTCAGGTAGAACATCTGGCTCTGAAAGCCTCAAGTCATCCAACAGGGAAGCTGAGTGATTTTTCCTCCAGCTCATATTGGATAGGGCTAAAAGTCCCAGTCAGAGGGAGCCTGGATAGTTGATGATGGAGTATCGAGAACACTTCCACCCCTCAGGCCCCACACCCCCATAGCTGACTAATGGCATCATAAAAAACCAAAAGGAAGCAACTGGGACACAAGGGATCTTCCTGGTAAATGGGAATATAAACGCTGTGCTTCTGTTACACTCTTGGACAGAAATGGTTCACTGTGTTCTTTTTTCACAGAGCTCTTGCCCTTCAGCGCATGATTTAGGACTTGGGATTAAAACTTTGTCCTTTCCAGAGCTAAGGGTCACTTCTGGAAACATAAAAAGTGCTTGCATCTTGTCTTTGCTGTGGGAAGTTCAGCTGGAGTGACTTTGCCTGTTAAAAATATTGATGATGGAGCCATTATCAATGCTAAGTGAATTTGAAAATCCAAATGTGCCAGGCTGCTGTCTTGCAGCAAGTTTAAGTGGAAGCACCTCCAGCCTGACCATCACTGGGCACTTTCTGCTCTTTGGCTAAATGATCTTTCTGTGTCTTTTAGATGTGTATTTTCCCCCTGCAGCCTTCCTGGATGACCACCTGATCACAATGAGATGTTTGCCATACAGTCAAACCACTGTGTGCTTTGTCTTGATCTCAAGATACATCCCAAGTTTCTTGGTTTGATCAGGGATTGCTTTGTTAAGGACTTCCCCCATCCAACAATCCAAACACTGTGTGTGGAAATGAAATGCTTTTAGCTGACAAAATGAGGGGTTTTTCATGGTGTTTACCAAAGTTAGACCTAATTCTTACAGGGGAAGAGCAGCCAGATTCTGTTGTTGACAAGCCTTAAAAAAGGTCTTGCAGGAGATTTTTTTTTTTCCCAATCCTTCCTCTTTTTTTCCTTCTGTCATTGTTACAAGTCACCCCCTGAGCTGTTGTTGCTAAGCTGCCCTAAGAATTTGCATTCCCAGGCAGTCTGAAATTCTCCTAATTTCACGAATAACCTCAGCAAGAAGCAATTCCATAACCTAAAACGTGGGCTGAAAACAGCCACTGGTGTGTTTCGGCTATTATTCGTGCCAGGGAACAACTCCTTGGCTGCTGTGCAATCCAGAGGAATCCATTTTAGAGGATGTGCTGAGTTCTCCCCTCAGCTCCCCAGTGCAGGTTAATAACCTCAAAAATGGTTTTGTTTCACAGCCAACACCGCCAAGGCTCCCAGGGAGGGGAGGGGAAGGGAATGTTAGCCTCAGGAAAAGGCAGTTTAGGTTTGTCTTTCAAAAATATTGATTCCTGCACCATGGGAACCTGGAGAATGGAGTAACAGAGTGTGGGATTTGTGTTTCCGTGAATGGGGAAAAACGATCAGCGAACAGCTAAAGCCATCGAGGAAAAGCAGCACAGACAGACAGAAAGGGTTTTATTGACTGCTGGAGTGGAATGGCAGATTGGTTGTGCTAATAAAGTCATTTTACCTGCCTGGGGCACAAATGAAGGCAGGGCTTGGAAGAGGAGAAATTCCCTGTTAGAGGAAGCATGGGGATGGAGTCTGTGCTCCGTGTGGATGCCCAGCCTTGGGATGAGCAGTAAACCTGCCCAAACCATGGAGTAAACCCTGAGCAAGGTGAAAGAGGAGCACTCAGTGCTGTGAACAAGCCAACAGTACCTTGGTAAGCAGGTTGAGGCTGAGTCTCCAGGGCAGTCTGACAGGATTTGTCTGAGTGACAAAATCTGAGTGATTATACTTTTTTTTGTGGGTTTCTCCAACACTCTCAGCTTGGAAAAGCACAGCACATTCCTAAAGAGCCGGGTTTCACCTCCAGGAACAAAACAAACCCCAATTGCCCTGACTGGGAAAGGACATTTATTTTTAGAAGCCCCCAGGTTCCATGCAGACATTAATTATGAATTAATCTGCTCAGGTGATCAGTATTCAAAGCAGCTGTTCCCAGCAGGCTGCACACCAACAATTAGTCAGTGGCTCCCTTTGTTAAATATTCCTAAGTGAATCCATATTGGGCAATTCCACTATCATTAGTAATCCAGGGAAAAACCATTCCATTTGTTTTGGTGTGCTTTACAGACCGAACCCCGTGGGAGGGACCAGTGGCTAAAGGTTTCATTGTACTTCCAAGTCTTATTTGCTTGGAAAGAAATCCCATTTTCTGCTGTGGGGTTGTACTCTGTTGTCTTGGCTTCCTTTTCTGTGTGATGGAGCGTGGGCCAGGTGGTGTTTGTACATTTGGGTGCTGGAACACCCCTCTGACAGTGTCATGCTTTTCTCCTTCATCCTTCCTTCCCAATCCATTCCCCGTGACTTTGCACCTGCTGGGTATCAGCTGGGAAGGAACTCCTGAGGAGATGCAGGTTCTGGTTTTCCACAGCACACAAGTAGATGCCAACCATCTGCCTCCTTTTTCGGACACACCAATATTTCACATGATCGCTGTTCCAAGCTCAGGGAGATCCCTCAGCAGCTCATTTATTTTGGATCTAGTCCGCTATCCTCTCCTCAGATGAATTGTATTTTCCCAGAGGAGTCCCTTTTCCCTCAGCCTGAAAACATTTTCTGTCATTCTTGATCTGCTTCATCATTTTTCAGTGGGTCTGGAAACAACCCTTTCATTTAGAGGTAGAAAATACAGGTGCAGAGAGACATTTTCTCTCAGCTATTTGGAGGTGATACAGGATTCTGGTTTGAAAATACTGGCAGGCTTAAAAATGCCTCCATCTTTCATGTGTAGGAAAAGAAAACCTGCCTGTGACCTTTTAAGTGCCTTTGTTTATCCAACACTAGGTACTTCAAAGAAAAAGCAAGATTTAAGAGGAATTTGCTACTTAATGGGTTCATAAAGTATCCGATAAGGTGAGACTGCTGCTTCCCCAGCCCAAAATAAATCACAACACACACCAGCCTTGCACCTGAAAAGCTCTGGAGAGCAGCTATGAAAAAAATACATCGTGGTGGGTGATTGTTCTGGGCCGTCTGGTGACGTCCCCAAGTCATGACTGTGTCCTTTCAAGCACGGCAGCCGCGTCACTGCCGTGATTCATCCCAGAGCCTCCAATGTTTCGGGCTAACATGGGCATGGTTTGTTTTCCCGACATCAGGGTAATTTGTAGAGGTGTTTAATAGCTTATTCAGTTCAGATTTGGCAGCAATTGCAGCCTTTCAGACGTTCAGGATTGCTGGGTTTGTGTCCTTTCAACAAAAACGCCCTGAACAAAACCAACCCCCCCAAAACTTGTGGCAAAAGTGTTTATGAGCTGTTGTTTTTAAATGGATTTGTGTGTTGAATATGATTTAGCAGGAAATCTGTGCTTTTGCTTGTGTGTGATGGAGATAAAGCAGTCAGGCATTATTGGGCTGTTTATTATGGGTTTGTTTTTCTGGAAGATGCTCATTTTCAGCTTCTCAGAAAAGATGAAATGGGCTCCTCTCCTGCGTATTAACTGAAATCGAGTGGATTTTGCTGCCAGCAGAGAGGCTGCTGAGCTGCCTGCAGGTCTAGGGGGGAGAGGAGACAAACATCTCATCCTTGTGGAGATCACTTTGGCTGGAGGTCCTTATGGGGGGCAGAGGAAGCTGAGATAACGTTTGTACAGTGACATCCTTATCCTCTTTCTTCTTTATTGCTCTTAAATACCCATGACTTTGGTAGCATCACTTGGAGAAATACTTGGCCAGTGTTCTAGACATGAGGCAATAAGGCAATAAGGCAATAATAATTCCTGACAAACAGCTTCCCAGCATCCCTCAGAAAGAGAGGAGCTGGAGTTTCCTTCCCAGCATCCCTCAGAAAGGGAGGAGCTGGAGTTTCTTTCAGCACTTTGGATGTGTGTCCTGTCTGGAGAGCTTGATGGCATCTCCAGGCCATACTGGGCATCTCTGAGCTCTGGGGAAGGGCTAGGGCAGCACAGTTTCACATCCCAGACATGGAGAACTCGTTGCCTCTGGATCCCTGGAAGTACCCAAGGCCAGGCTGGACAGGGCTTGGAGCAATGTGGGATAGTGGAAGGTGTCCCTGCCCATGGCAGGGGTGGGGACAGGATGGGCTTTAAAGTCTCTACCAACCCAAACCATTCTGGGATTCTGGGATTTTCTCCTAATTCTATCATTCTGTACCAGGTTGGTGAAAAGTGACTGGAATTTGGAAGGAGGGGTGTGGAGAGTGCTTTTTGGGCAAACAGCCTGAGTACAGTCAGAAGTCACCAGGGTGGATGTGCCGAGTTCATCAGCAGTGCTGGGCAGCTGGAAAACCTTGGCTTTGTCAGGAATGAAATCCACCCCTTAGTACAGGAGCAGAGCAAGGAGCTCTTTGATCTTGCTGATTCTGCCAACTTCTATTTTAACCTGCCTCCCATTTCTGTGAGTTATCCCAAGTGGTGATGGAACCAGGTGCTGTCACCTGAAGTCGTGCTGGGACACTTGTGCCAGGTGGCTTTGCTGCACTCAGGGACAAGTGTGAGTTTTGGATCATCCTCGCACTGCTGTGAATGACACCTCCTGGGTGAAATCATATTTCACACTGTACTTGTGAACTCAGAGTTTCCAAACTTTGTGGCCGAGGCATCCAAGGAGCAATTTCTCCTTCTTACTGTTCCCAGCAGCTTTTTGGCACACCAGCTGATATCCCCTGAGCCAGCTGGCCCTTAGCATGCAGGGCCAGCAGTCATGGCTGGAGATGTGTGTGTTCTTCACTCCTCACAGCACTCAAGACAATGATTTCATCAAACTCTGGGAGGATAGATGAGGCAGTGTGGAGAGATGGAGGCCAAAATAGCTTCTTCATCCCACAGGACACTCAGGAACGGACTGATAACCCTGGAGTGGGGAGAGGGGGGAGCCGAGCAGCTGGAGAGCTGAACTGCAGAGGCTTTGTGCTGATGAAATCTCACCCATTCAGACTTACTTGGAGTGAAATGAGAGCCTTGCCAACTGCCTGAAGTGCTCTCGGTGAGAGGCGCAGGGAAATTCCCCCCTGTGTGGGGCACAGAGACAGTTTTGTAAGTGGGATAAACCCCAGGAGAGCCAGGGCATGGCCCCAGCCTTAGACTTCACCTTCACACCAGGTGTCTGCTGAAGCTTTCCACTGAATATTTAGTTCCTGATTATTTTGTAAAGCAGGCTGCCTGAAATTTCTGCCATTGTGATTTGAGCCAGGTTACTCAGTTTTTTGTGTGGTCTGACACTTCTTCTAATGAATTTTTTGTTGTCACTCGGTGTCCATGTGTTGAGTTTCACTGTTTTCGCACCAAGCTGCTGATATTTGCATTTGAATTGCTCTCCCAGGTCTGTCCAAACTTTCTAATTTTCAATTTCCCAATTCTTTTGCAGTAAAAGCTAGTCAGATGAATAAAAGATGAAAAATTTCCTGGCTGTTTCCTACTCTCACAGGTACAGCATTTCTGAGAAATGCTCAAAAGAAAGGTCAGCAGTGCTTTTGCACCTTCATTTGTGCTCTTCAAATAACTCCAGAGTCCAGAAATGACAGGACAAGGCACAAGGTAATGAGGGCAGCTGGGAGGACCTAAGGAAAATCAGGAATTTTGGGGCAAGGATCACTAATCTGTCTGTGTATCAGCCTGGGGTGTTGTGTCCCACATAAACCCAAGTCAAACAGCCTCTCCTTCTCTAAGTCCCAGAGGGTTGGAATGGCACAACCCCTTTTGTTCCATTCCATTGTGATCCCATCAAACTTGGAGAAGGAAAGCCAAGGGAAGATACTGGTTGTGCTGAGTGAAAATATTTGTGCCAGACCGCTCTGATGCATGGAGCTTCACTCAATAACTGGATGCTCCACATGGATATTTTGGTAATCTGCAGAAGTGTTTGTTTAATTGGAGAAATGAGACTGCAACACATCCTGGGGGATAAAAGAGGCTCTGCTGCCATTCTTCCCTCAGGAGGCAGGGCTGAGGGAGCTGGGGCTGCTCAGGCTGGAGAGGAGCCCCAGCTGAGAGGGGCCCTCAGCCCTGGGTGTCCCTGTGTGCAGGGAGGGCTCCCAGCAGGGCCCAGCCTCTGCTCCAGGGCCCAGCAATGGCCCCAGAGCCACGGGCAGGGACTGAGCCCAGCAATTGCCCTGCACAGGAGGCACAACTTCTGCCCTGGGCAGTGCCCAGCCCTGAGCACATTGGCCACACAGGCTCTGGGCTCTCCTCCCTGGGCCAGTGCAGAGCTGTGTGCACACACTGCTGTGCCCTGGGCTCTGGGATGGCCCTGCTGGAGCACGGAGGGGGCACCAGGTGCCCACTGAGCTCCCTCCAGCCTCTGCCAGCCTGGGATCCTGTGGCTGTTGTTGTGCCCAGGCTTTGCCAGCTGGGCAGCACTGGGAATTTCCAGGAAATCCAGCCCAGCAGTCAGTAATTGAGATGGTTAAGGAGCAGTAATGGGGTCCCAAAGGCCACAGGGGCTGTTTGGTGAGGGAGCTTTATGGATATGTCTCCCTCAAAGCTCCCATTACTTCTTGTATTGTTTTCCTTCATTCCAAATAACTTCTCATTTGACTTCCTTAAGTAAATATGGGTTGATTTAATCACCTCCTGCCTGTGTCCACCTTCTTACCTGTTACAGTCCTACTAAATTCAGCTTTTTAGTGCCTGCGTCTCCTCCTATTTGGTTCTGCTGAGGCAAAGCTCAGTAAATCACAACTTAGTAGCTTATTTCCCTTCCATGGAAGTTTTAATTTGGAAATAAGGGAAAAGATTGTTCTCCCAGAGGGTGCTGGGCACTGCCCAGGCTCCCCAGGGAATGGGAACAGCTCCGAGGCTGCCAGAGCTCCAGGAGTGCAGGGATCTCACCGCTCCCAGGGGTGCACAGGGAGAGATGGTTGGGGTGTCTGGGCAGGAATGGGATTGGAATATTCTTCCAGTGCAGGATATTCTGTGCTTCCATAACCAGAAGAAAGCATAGGAATTAATAGAGAGAGACTCTATATCTTTACCTGACTTCTTAAAATAGCTTTCAGATGCTCAGGTTCTGGTTATCCTGTTATTGCTGCTGCAGTTTTTTCCCCCTTTAAAATTGGTTTCCTATCAATACATTTTATTTCCCTGGGGGATTTACTTTTTTCAGGCTCTGGAATTTTTGAAAGGTGTGATTCCATGCAGTATGGATGGAACATACATGGCTAGAACATCCTTTTTACCACTCCAGTTACCTTGTCCTGGAGGACTGGAGGGAACCTCGATGCACACCGAATAGTGGCTGTATTTTTGGTTTTCATCTTTGGCTTCTGGATTTTCCCCAGGAAAAAACGGGATAACCTTTGGGCTGCGAGTGGCTTTCTGTGTGAAATGAAAGCAGGCTGATTTTCCACAGGACCTAAAATCATTTCCCCACGAGTTCTAATTAAGCAGTGTTTGCACTTGAAATCAGGACTGTTGATAGGAAATTAATGTTTTCAAATGTGATTAAAAAGCAAATAGTTGAATATAATCTCTGCAAACTAATGAAAAAGAATCAAGCAGAATGGTTTAAACCAGCTTTGTTTACACTCCAGAATCACTCTGTGTGCACATTCACTGCTGGCTACACTTTTCCAAATCTAATTGCTCCTTTTTTTCCTGCTGGAATAGCTGATAATCAGATTTACGTGTGAAGAAAAAGAATGTTTTATATAAAAATCCCAAAGTGTTTTATTTAAAAGAAGAATATCACCATGATGTTGTGTCACAGTGCTTTAAGGGGAGCTGAGTGATTCCCACTTCTCCTGAAGCTCAGCCAGCTGCCTGAGTCTCCATCCCGACACTTGTCTTACTGGGGTTAATGTTCCAAGACCTCACAAAGAAACGCTGCTCTTTCACTCATTTTTTCCCTTCTTGGAAGAGAAGGAGCAGCACTTTGGCCTCTTGCAGGGTGAAACCAGAGCCCTGCTGCTCTCCTGTAGTTGATATTTTTGTTTGGGGAAGGGGTCACAGACCTCCAGTGTTTGCTGTTGTTTTTTTTCTACCTCCTGGCAAAGCTCAAGCCTCAAATCTGAGGTGGACATGGCCAACAAGCTCAGTGGATCAGATTTTTAGGGGAATCTGAGGCACATAATTATGCTTTTATTTTCTTATATTTATTTATTGGAGTGTGCAACATTCTCTGTCCTTGGGAGTGACGGTTATGGTTGCTGGAAAAGACAAGAACAATCCTTGAGTGATATTAGTTACAATGGGGTTTCCTTGCTGGGAGTTCATTTTCCTCCATGAAAGGAGCTTGAATTCTCTCTCTTTGTAACCAATCTGCCCTTGATGACTTTTACTGCAAAAAGGGAAGCAGCCAGCACTGGGAAGAGGGTACAGCTCCAGTGGTGATAAAGAGAAAATGGACGGTTTTTTTTTGGAATTGGCAGATAGTTCTGTTTTGTTCTGGAATTAAATAAAGCAGGAAAGGCCTCAGCAAGATGCTTCAGGTCTCCTGCAATTCTTACAAAAACAGTGACCATCTGTGAGCCGTAAGGTTCCATAACAATAAATAATTAACTCCAGCAAATTAGCTCAAATTCTCATTCATCAGAACAACAGGGAAGAGAAGGGTTATTGAATGATGCTGAAATCAATGTTTTCCAGCATCCTTTATGCAGAGGAATATTGTGAATTTGTTGGCTTCGATATTTTAAGCACAAAAAAAATCCTTAAGATTCCAAACTCTAAAGGAAAAGTTGGTTTTGTCTCTTGCTTGCCCAGGGTTTGTGTGCTAGGTCATCAAACCCTGCTCTTCTCATCACCTCATTGAGTTTGAGTCAAGTCCTTCCTGAAAAGGTTTCCTTGCACTCAATTTTAACTGGACTAATTGTCTCCCCATCAGGATGCCTCCTGACTGCTGAGCACAAGAAATGGCACACGAGAGAGAGTCACTGACTGTGGGATGCAGGCAGCAGCCAGAGAGCTCCATCCTGTTGGGATGTGCAGACCACAGAATCCCAGAGTGGTTTGGGTGGGAAGGGACTTAAAGCCAATCCAATTCCACCCCTGCCATGGAGAGGGGGACACCTCCCACTCTCCCAGGCTGCTCCAAGCTCCAAAGTGCGTCTTGGCCTTGGACACTGCCAGGGATCCAGCGGCAGCCACAGCTGCTCTGGGCACCCTGTGCCAGGGCCTGCCCACCCTGCCAGGGAACAATTCCTTCCCAGTATCCCATCTGTCCCTGCCCTCTGCCAGTGGGAAGCCATTTCCTGTGTCCTGGCACCCCATCCCTTTTCCCAAGTCTCCATGTTTCGTGTAGCTTTTTAGGCACTGTAAGGCCATAATTAGTTCACCCCAGGGCTTCTCCTCTCCAGAGTGAGCAATCAGGACCATTGCAAGGCCAGGCTGGACAGGGCTTGGAGCAGACTGGGATAGTGGAAGGTGCCCCTGCCTGTGGCAGGGATGTGACTGGATGGGCTTCAAGATCCTTTTCTACTCAAACCATTCTGGGATTTCCCCTGCTCCTCCAACCTGGCTGCTGCTCTCTCTGCCACACACATCCCAAAACTCCTGTAATTCTGGAAAAATAAATATTTACTAATTTTTATTGGGTTTTTTTTTGTTTGTTTTTGTTTTAAATTATCTTTTCCTTTTTTCTAGTTGCACTTAGAGATTACTGCTTAATGAAGAACAGGCTCTGGGGAGGTGCCTTTTGGGCAAGCAATTTCTGCTGGGATGGCTGTTCTGGAATTCCTGCAGCCTCCTGGACTGAGGCAGCCCCAGTGCCTGCCACAGTGATGTTTCCCAGAGCCCCGAGACTTGTTTGAACAGAGCAGGAGTATTTCCTGTGGGATTCATCTGGGAATGCTCAGGCAGCAAAGGGGCTGGCTGCTCTGCTTGGAATTTTGCAGTCCTTCTGTTGGTTTCGAGAGGAAAAATGAAGAGCTGGACACAATCAGGCTGTGCCTGTGCTTTTCCTTCCCGCTGCAACTGCCCAGCCCAGGCATCATTTTGGCAGCACAACTACTGATTATCCTCCTATGAATCAGAACAATTAATTGCTATCAGGTAAAATAATACTGGAGAAAACGAGTCAGCTCTTCTGTTAAAAATCTCACAGAGCTTGCTCTGCTTGCAGCTTAGAAGAGTCAGAAACCCAGCAGGAATTGTGGCTCTTCAGGTCATGATTGTGTCTGGGCTGCACCAAATGTCAGTTTTAATTTCCGTGGATTTCTGCTTACCAGAAATTGGATGTTTGCAAGTGAGGTTTGACTTTGGTGTTTCCTTTATGGCTTTTTCTATCTTGGAGGTCTGTTAATCTTCTTTTTTTTTGGTGAGGACGAAGCTTTGAACACTAAGCCTGGCAGATGTGTGTGGTTTCTGACTGGGGGAATGAGGCAGCCATGGACAAATGATATGAGCATTGTATTGTGCCTTTTTGCCCTCCTTTTCCTGTGTAAAGTGTTCTGTTGTTGTGTAAGGATAAGAGATGTCCTGTGTAGGTGGTGGAATTGTTTGCTCTTGGTTTGTGCAGCACTTCTAGGAATAAATATTAAAAAAGTAATTTTTTCCACTGCTGCTGTGTACCACGAAATCCATGAAGTTCATCTTTCCAGTGTAATCTTCTAACTAGGAATTAAACTGCTCTGTAGTACTGGAATGTTATGAGATTGCTAAGATGTTGTATTTTTAGAAATCTGTGCTTATATCTTCCTGTGTGACAGGGGGCTGCGGCTAATACCAGAAATGAAGAACCCAGCCCAATGGTTTTGTTTGCACTGTGTGAGTAATGATGATGTTTTCGAAGACGATCACTTTTTCCCGAGGAGCTCTTTCCTGAGCCATTCTGGCTCCAAATGCAGCCTGTGCCAGCTCTTGGGAAGAGAGGAGCCCTATCCCAGAGCAAACCAGAGCAGTAGGAGCACTGTGAGAGCTCCTTGGGAAATGCTGATTTGTTTAGAACAGAGGCTCTGTGGAGCTGGGGAGTTGCAAACAGAAATCTCTTGCTGGCCCTTACCAGCCAGGTCAGGCGAGCTCAGCAGGGATGGAGGAACTCCAGCTCCCTTTGCAGGATCTTCCCAGGCCCAGAGCAGCAGCAGTTCCCAGCAGGAGCTGCCCCAGGAACTCCCTCCTGGGAGCCGTGGGGTGGCACTGGTGGCACCAGGCCTGTTCCTGATGTGCCCCTTGCTCCTGGGAACGCTTCACTGCCAGGGGTGGGCTCCCATTTTGACCTCCAGGCTGTTTCCGGCCACGAGCCCCCTGAGGGCTGAGGCGGTTCTGCTGTTTCTGGGGCGGGTGGGGTGGTGGTGTCACAAAGGGGGTGAGCGCTGGCGTGAGGCAGGGCTGTGATGTCCCACGGTGTCCTGGCTATGGCACTGTGCCATCACTGTGCCATCCCCATCTGAGCTGGGCCAGCCCCTGCAGCTCGAAGTGCAGTGGTGCTGGGCCATGCCAGAGCATGAGCCACGCTGGCATCTTGCCCTGTTGCTGGCCACTGTGGCTGTCTGGTGGCAGGTAGGGATTTGGGAGCTGTGAAAGTGCCCCAGGATCCACGCCAGGGGCCCACAGAGGAGCTGAGGAGCCCCTGTGGCTCCCAGGTACTTCAGGCCTTGGGTGATCCCTGGACAGCCCCCCTTAGTCCCCTGCAGCTGCAGCCCCTGTGGGACCATGGGCAAGGAGCTGCAGGGACTGGTGCTGCTGCTGGGCTCTGGAGGGGACATGGGCTCCACTTTATTCCAGGATGTGGTAGGCGCTGTGGGCATGGCTGGAGGAGCTGGGGAACCGAGGCTGCCTGGCCTGCTGTGGCTCATCCAGCTGCTCCAAGTGCCTCTGTCCCTGCAAGAGGCTGCTCTCACCAGGAATGGCCATCCGTGGAGAGCCTCCAACCCTTCAAAGATGGCATTCCAATGGAGATCAACCATACATGGGGGACCCTTAGGCCATCAGAGAGCCACCATTGTGCCAGGAGCCTCCTCTGGCTCTGATGGCTTCCAAACCTTCAAGCCCCCTTTTGAGTGCCTCCTTCCTTCTGACAGCCTCGCTCCCCTGAGAACCCCCATCCCTGCCAGCAGCTGCCAACAGCCTCCATTCCCACAGAGAGCCTCCAGGTCCTCTGCCTGCAAAGATGCTTCCTTCCCTCCAAGTGCCTTCCCCCTGCTCAGAAGTTTGGTCCTGGAAGCCTCTGTCCCTCCGAGAGTCTCAGGAAGCCCTGCAGACCTGTGAAACATGAGGAGGCCATAGACAGCTCTCCCTGCTCACTTGGAGATCAACAAGATCCTATGGGGATCGACACCACCAGTGCATCCCTGAATACGGATGTGGCCAGGGAAAACCGGCAAGCGGAAATGGGAGCCCAGCCCAAAATGGGAAAGCATTCCCAGGAGCAGGTGGCAGAAGAACAAGCGTCCTGCAGCCACCAATGTCCACCCCAGGGCTCCCAGGAAGCTGAGCCAGCTGGGAACAGCCTGAGCTTGGTGGAGGAGATGAGCCCCAGGAGACCAAGGAGGTTCACCCATCTCCAGGAGGCTGGCCCGAGGTGGGCACCGGGCCACAGGAGGACACTTGGGGTGGCAGGAGAGGATTTGTAAGTAGGATTAGTATTAAATAGATTCAGATTTCCCCACAGATCTGAGTGTTCCTACTGCTCTGGATTTGACTTGGATAGGGTTCCTTTCTTCCGGGGAAGTGGCTGAGTGCTGGATTTGGATTCAGACTGGGAATGCTGTGAGTAACCGGTGGAAGATTTGGTTGTTGCTGAGCAGGCTTTCCCCTCCCCAGGGGCTCTGCATGGGACAGTTCATGTCCCTGCCGTGCCAGCAAGGAGGTGACAGGGAGGTGTGAGGGAACATAGACAGGCCAGCCTGTCTGGAATGGCCAGAGGGATATTCCAGCCCATGGAACTTCCTGCTGAGTCTAGAAAGTGGACAGGCTGGGGACAGGAGAGGGTGATCACTGCTGGGATGGGCAGGTGTCCATGGTCACCTCACAAACAGGGACAGAGACAAGGCTGAGGGGTTTAACACATTCTTTGCCTCCATCTTCAATACTTGTTTCTACATTCCTTTGAAAAACATGGACTGTCCCATGGGACACTGCAGAGTCCTCGAGGAGGGCAAAGCCCTGCTCAGCAGCAACAAAACCACCTGTGTGTGATCCACGGCATTGGATGCACAGCACTGGCAGGGTATTTTGCAGTCACAGAATCCACTTCAGCCTTTCTCCACGATGTGCAGCTCCCAGCCAGAGGTTAGGAAAGCAACGGGTAAAGGGCAGAGTGTTTGTGTTCCCTTGCTGTCTCTCTGGTCCTTGGATGCAGGGATTTGCTGTGACAAGACTAGCTAGTTTATTCAGTAAGTGTGTATTGCTATTAGGATGAATTTTAGCTGGATTTTAGCCTTGGTTCCTGCCTGGCTCAGAGAGCTCTCCTGTTTGGGGTGAGCTGGGAGATACACAAAATGGTTGAGACAGGATGGGAAATGTTTAATAGTCTCCAAAGCAGTACAAGTTTCTGCTCTTCTTGCTGTCTTCTTCCACCCACAAAGTGAGGTTTTGGTAAAAGTCTGTGAAGTAGCAACTGCCTAGAAAGGGGTGAGGTCAGGTAGACTGGAGATCTGCAGACCTTGAGTGACTTGGGGCTTTGGGAGAAGCAAAGGCCATCTGCAGGATCTGCAGCTGCTTCCAGGGCCAGGCAGGATGGACATGGCTGTTCTGCAGTGTTGGGAGAGCTCTATAGCGGAGACACTTCCAAAGGTTTCCGTGTTTACCTGGACTGCAGGTGATGTGTGTCTGTCCCTGGTGGTGACTCCACGGTCAGTGTTGCACCTCACTCCACAGGATCCCAGGCTGGCAGAGGCTGGAGGGAGCTCAGTGGGCACCTGGTGCCCCCTGGGTGCTCCAGCAGGGCCATCCCAGAGCCCAGGGCACAGCAGTGTGTGCACTCAGCTCTGCACTGGCCCAGGGAGGAGAGCCCAGAGCCTGTGTGGCCAATGTGCTCAGGGCTGGCACTGCCCAGGGCAGAAGTTGTGCCTCCTGTGCAGGGCAATTGCTGGGCTCAGTCCCTGCCCGTGGCTCTGGGGCCATTGCTGGGCCCTGGAGCAGAGGCTGGGCCCTGCTGGGAGCCCTCCCTGCACACAGGGACACCCAGGCCTGAGGGCCCCTCTCAGCTGGGGCTCCTCTCCAGCCTGAGCAGCCCCAGCTCCCTCAGCCCTTCCTGGGCACCAAGATGCTCCAGACCCTGCCTCAGCTCCAGGAGCTCCTGGCCCTGCTGTGCTCAGGAGCCCAGACTGTCTGGTTTGGGCTCAGCACACGCACCCTGCTTCTAGTTCTAGCCCCAGGATTAACCTCCTCTTTCTAATCCTTTCAATTGCTGAGCTATTACCAGACTTCAGGAGCTGGACTTCATTTTATTGACCTGATTTAGCCTGAGCCAGGCCTGAATCCCCAGGGTTCATAGTAAAATATCAAATTCAGGGTCCTTCAGAGTAAGCCTTGCTTTGCCTCCTGGTTGGATGGGCTGGCTCAGCCTGGCCTAAATCTGTTCCAGTTTGTGTAAATATTTGCAGCCAGACCTCCTCTTCCACCCACTGCAATCCCATGTCTCACTAATATGTGTCACCTTCGCCTCTGTGCTGCTGATCCCTGTTGCTTTTTCTGATATTTAAAAGCTCAGCTGGAGCAGAGTGACCTTCAGCTAGCACCACTCAGGGATGACCTTCCTTACACTTCCCTTTCTACTTGCAGTGAAGAGAAGTTTATAATTTGATTTTTTTTTGTCTGTGTGTCAGGTGATCCTTTCAAAAAGAGTCCTGCAAATTACAATTCTGAGAAGAAGATTATTAGATTTTTGAACAGCAAAGAATTAACTTTAAATCTGAGAGCAGATAAAATACAAGGTTCTGCTCTGGCTCTTGCTTTCAGTAGCCCAGGGCAGTGGTGGAATTGCTCAAAGACTCAAACACTGTTCATATTCCCAGTGCCTCTGTTCCAGGCCTGTTTAAAGGATTGCAGACCTAACCATTATCATGAAATGTTTTCAGAAAGGTGGAAAAAGCTTAATTCAGGATGAACACATGTTGTACAATAAAGTTTCAGCACTGAATGCAATAAAAATAACTTTTGGAGCCTGTTGAAATGAGGAGTGGGGTTTCCCATCAGAAACAACATTTTGGTTTTACATTCTCTTATCTGGTGCTGTGATTCTGCGCTTCCCATGCTCAGTTCTAAAAGGCTCAAAGAAAACTTCAAGACTAAAATTCTCATTTTTGTGTCCCTCTTTTGTAAAGAAAAGCCACTGTAAGTACAGTAGGCTGTGATACAAGACTGGTTTGAAATACCTTGTTCTTGTTTAGGTCTCGTTTCCAGCTCAATATATTTATCCCAAGACATGAAGCATTCCCCAAGTGACTCTTGTTCTTAAAATACACTTCAGCAAAGGTCAGCCTAGCCCCTCATAGCACCATTTTAGAGGAGAACATGACCATGCATTTTTCAGCTTTTCTTCCCAAATCCATCTGGAAGCCTCTCCAAGCAGATCATCGGCTGAACATGTGAAGATATGTCCCATAGTTCCCTGAGGATTTTAACCGAGGCACTGAAACAGGGGAAAAATTTTGGCTTGGTGTACAGCTGATAGAAATCAGCCTGGATTCCTCAGCTCCAGCCCAGCTCCTTGGATTTATCCTAGCTGGGCATGCAGGGGATGTGGAGGAAGTTATTTCACGGAATTGACTGCTTTGTCAAAAAGATTAACCTGAAACATTTCCACCATTTCAGAGCAAATCTCTTTTGCCAGCACTGGAAAGGGTTTCATTCATCAGGACATGATTAATGAGGGCTGGCAGCTCCACACAGGAATTGGGACTTTTTTTTTGGGTATGGATCTGTTATGATTTAAGTTGGGCTGAGTTGTTTTATACGCATGTTTTGGAAGCTGAGAGCACTTTGAGTAACTAATTCCTTCAGCTGGAGATTGCCTCTTGGAATTTATGATATGGGGCAGGTTTAACCTGAGCATTTGTATGGATTGCACTGCAGAATAAAGAAACACAAGGCAATAGATTAAAAAAGCTGTGGAGCTGCAGGATGGGTGAGGGAGTGTTGGGAATATGAATAGTGGGACTGGACAGTCCTTAAGGTCCCTTCCCACCCAAACCATCCTGGGATTCCATAATCAGTGAAATCAAAAACCTTACAGCAAAATTGCAATACATGAGTTGAGTTAAACAAGCAAATTCAATTCTTCCATTTCCTTTTCAGCTATTTTAGGGCCTTTTTTCCCCTGTAATGTTTCATGGTTCTGGATGGTTTCCATTCAACAATAAGTGGAGGGAGACTTGATTTTGCCTTCTTTTATGTAGCAGAAGCTGTTTGTTCATATGATTCCTTCATGTGCTTTCTGGCATGCCATATGTGCTGCTGCAAGCCAGCAAGAAGTGCAGGGTTTCTAGCTGGATAAAAAAGATTTGAAGATATCTCATCTGTATCTCAGCACTTATAAGAGAATGGCTTAAATGTACAGGTTAGAAATGTGTATTTTCTGTCTGTAATTGATTTCCTCTTGACCTGTGCCCATTTATCAGCTGAAAGGGAGCATTTTTATTCCTGTTAGCAGGAATCAGTCCAGGCTTGGTGTTCTCTCTGTCAGGCACTGAGTGGGAGGGGAACGGGGACTCAGTTTGTGAAATGTCACCGGTGTAAACACATCCTCCTGAGCCTCAGGCACAGGAGCAGCCAGCACATGGATTTTCTTCAGGCAGGGGGGGGCTAGCAGGTACTTCTGATAGAATTATCTTACCAGAAGAGTGTTTTCAATCCAGAAAGGGCAAAACATGGCAATATTTTCTTAAATTTGTAGCCGTGTCTGGTTTATCTTGACTATTTAGCCACAGTTTGTCCTCCTGAATGCAATGCTGTTAACTTCTGACCCTTCATTAAGTGCTTTACATTCAGGCTTTTGCTACTTCAACCTTGGCTTGTTTGACTCTTTCCTTGCTCTTAAAACTTTTGAAGATTTTGGGTCACTTCAGTCCTGTTGCAAGCCCAGAGGGCTCTGTCAGGCTGCTCAGGGTGGGTTGGGAAGATGCTCACACTACAAAGAGAGGAGCTGCTGGTGATTTGTTTTGCCTATCAGCAAACAAAATGCAGGTGGAAGAACTGAGTGGTCTCAACCTCTGCTGAGAGCTGGAAAACACTCGGAATTTTACAAGCAAAGAGTGGAGAAGCTGAGCTGGTTTCACTGCGGAATAAAATTGGAAAGCACAGAGGAAGAAGCAGCAGAAGTTAGAGGCTCACATCTCCAAAAGCCACCAAGCAGATTGCAGCACGAGAGTTTGGATTTGTTAAGGATTGTGTGAGGCTCTGGGAATTGTCCCTGATTTAGACATTTGATATTTCTCTCAGTATCATGTTTATGAAGCTGGGAAAGTGCCCATTTCAAGGCTACTTTTCTTCAGAAGGCCTAAATAAAAGTCACCATCTGCTACCAAATCACTGCAGAAAAACAAGTCTCCCTGTAATATTGATTCCTCTCTAAGCCTTGAGGTCATGCTAGTAATTGCTGACATTCCCTGAGCTCCTGTGTAAATTTTAGCATCATTTCAGCAGTTGTCCAAAATCCCTTGCTGTGAGGAGCTGGGAAGGTGGTTGAGGAGTTTAGCAGTGGGGTCACTGAGTGCCTTTACCTAATGAATTCCCTTTTAAAAGCTGAGCAGAGGAATAAACTATTTATCTGGGTACAGGAATTGTGTGGCAGTCATAGAGCTGTGGCATCACAAGCATTCCAGGCGTTCCTGATGGAGTTTGTTGCCATTTTCTGGAGCTCCTCTGCACTTTGTATTTGGGTGATGTCAAATCTCTCAGCCCCTGCCTTGGGGCACAGTGAAACCCATCTTGGCTTGGGTTTTGATGTGAATTTTCAGTACTTCCTGGTGCCTGCTGACCTTTTTCAGGACTGCTTGGAATGGGAAGTCAATCCTGTCCCTCTGTGCAAGAAAATTAAATGGTTGTTTGCCTTAACTGGCAGGGATTTGCAGCTGGTACCGGGAGCCTGTCCGCTGCACACAGATGATTTTTGCTGCTTCCCTGCTGGCAAGCAGCTGGGGGACTGTCATCTCCTTCAACTCCTCCGTGCTTTGGAGAGCTGCTGTGCTCGCTGCCAAAGCCTGACTGGTGGTTTTAATGCAATACCCTTTCCCTGGCATCCAGATTGATGCAGAAGCAGGGCAGCAACTGCACCTCAAAAACACAGCAGCGTGAAAGGAAAGCTTTGTCCACTGATGAGGGTTCAGAAGGTAAAACCATAGCGTTTCCACTGTAAAAATCACCTTTTGGATGAGTTTTCAGCTGTCTGAGCCAGTTGCACATCCATAGATAAGAGCAGAGCAGCTGTGGTGAGGAGCCTGTTTGAAGGGAGCAGAAGGAATAATTGTGGTGTGTCTGGTATCACTGAAACTCCGTGGGATGACTGCAGGAGGGGTGCTGGAGCTCATGGAGATGACACATCCCATTGCTCTTTCAGAAGGATGTTTATTAGTGCTGGAGAAAGGGAAGGGACAGCCCCTGGGAGTCTCAGAGCAGGCCCTATCTGGGGTGCAGACTTTTCTGTGGGATGTGGGAGAGGAAACCGTCGGCACTTTGGGGTGGTGGGAAGGGGCTGCTGAGCTCTGAGAAAATCCACGGCAGCATAGAGGTTTTCCTTTTGTTAATTTTAGATTCTGTGTCTGTGTTTGCAGTCTTGAGGTTTCTTTTTTTATGTTTCACTCAAACTGGGAGTGATTCTGAGTTGTTGATGAGCTTAGACTGAAGGAGACTTTAGATAGAGACAAGAAATAATGAGGGATTTTCCCCCCCTGTGCTTGCTTGGAGGCGTTTCTGTTGTGCCAAAGTGCTGGGGTGGCCTGAGGAAAGGCTTGGTCTCCCAAAATCTCTGGTATCTGTCACCCGTCCTGGACAAGGGGAAGAAACATTCCTTTTCCTTCATCCCTCCAACCCTAGTACGTCTATGGTCCCCACGGTCACTAATTAGTGGAAAGCCAAATGAGGATCAGCCAAGTCAGGGAAGACGAGGTGGATTTCCATCCTCTGCTCCCTGGGCTCTCACTCCAGGCACAATCAGAGCAGGGATGTTTGGAGAGGCTGTGGGCTCTCCATCCCAGGGGTTTTCTAGGATTTAGCAGCTCAAAGCCAGCCCATGAGAGGTAGTGCAAAAAGGAGAGTTTTGGAGCAGGGGTAGGGTAAAAAACTGGAATGCTGTTTGGGGAAGCATCTGCCAGCTGAAGGGCTCCAATTCCTGCTTCCTGCCCAAACTCCTTTGGAAGCTGGGATCCAGACATGGACTGGGATAAAGCATCCCTGGTGATGCACCCTGTGGGGAGTGCTGCAGAAGCTGGATAACCCCTACCAAAGTAAATATGGCTGTATTATATTTCAGGGTTTCTTGGGAACGTATTATGTGAGACAGGAAAAAATTACGTTTGACAGGGTGGGAATTTTTTCCATGTCTTCTCTGTTGACATTTCTTCCAAAGTTTGGGTACTGCTAAGATCAGCAGTTTCCTATGGGAAAAAAATGGGAACAGAGCATGGCTCTTGCATAAGAAAGAAAAATAAAGCACTTTTCAGAAGAACTTTTTTTATTTGTTACTTAAAGCCTATGAAAGTGATTAGTGAGTGAGTACAAATGCGGAAAAACATTCTGGAGCCTCCAAAACCAAACTAACTGCAGAATGATTTAAGAATTCACTACAGTAGTTTCCACAGCAGAAATCAAATATTCCACAGGAGTTTTGTCCCTGAGCTGAATTTACTGAGCACAATGTATTAAAAAGCTCTAGTCCAAGCATTATCTCACTCTCCAAGAAAAAAGCCTTCTATTCTCACTCCGTGCCTCCAAGGACCCCTTGCTTCAGTTCATTTTTAAGGTCACTGAGATTAATTCATTTGCATTCCCAGTCAGAAATGCCATAAATTGTTTGATCAAAATCCTGCTTTTTTATTTTTTTGTCACCCTTCCCACTCGTTTTATGTAATCTCAGTTTGGTATTTTTGGAAATCAGGCCTGCCTGGCCGTGTCTTGCACTGATATCATCTCATGGTGGAAGTCTCCAGGGATTCAGGGTCTCAGAAACCCAAACAGGCAGAGGCAGTGTCCCTAAAGGAACAATTTTTGTGTAGGGAGTGTCTTTATTTCCCTAAAGGTTATGGATTTTGATGCTAATTACCAGTCTTAGAGAAAGGCATTTAGGAATATTTCCTGTTGATCTCCCTGTCAACATCCATTTCCCAGCAAAATGTGTGTTTTCCTGCAAACCTCAGAGACTGGGATTGGAAAATAATTACATTAACAGTGGATTTGACCAGCACTGCCTGAAATATTATTGTAAATAGTGTCGGTTAACAAATTTTGTGAGGAGAAAAAAATCTCCTCAGAGGTCTGCAGTTGGAACAGAACTTTTAATTGTAAAGGTTATCGACTTATGGAATCGTGGAATGGCTTGGGTTTGGAAGGACCTTAAAGCTCATCCAGTTGAAACCATGAGCAGGGACACCTTCCATGGACCAGGTTGTTCCTGGTCCAGCCTGGCCTTGGACACTTCCAGGGATCCAGGGGCAGCCGCAGCTACTCTGGGAAATCCATTTCAGGGTGTTCCCAGTTCTCAGGGAACAATTCCCTTCCCAATATCCCATCTGTCCCTGCCCTCTGGCAGTGGGAAGCCATTCCCTGTGTCCTGGCACTCCAGGTCCTCATCCACAGTCTCTCTTTATCTTCCTCATAGGCACCCTTCACACACTTCTTTCTCCTCCTTGTTTGGTAACCTAAAAGCCTCATCCTGGGAGGAATGAATCCCCAAGAATTCCAGGTGTGGGTAATTGCAGAAATGCAGCTGTAGAGGAGAGAAGAGCTGGACTGAGCTGCACAGTGTTGCTACCAGCTGCTGAAACCATGGAAATAACCCCAGGAAATCAACCCCTTCTCCCCAGAAAGGCAGCAGGAGCACAACCAGGTGCTAAATAAGGGCTGAACTTCTCAGGTTTCTGGCTCACACAATGAAGGACAGGCTGGAGAGCTGGGTTACAAACCCCAGGGACTGGGATACATTTAGGAATAGTGGTCTTGCTTTCCTCCACGCAGATTTGAAAAGTGTGGTCTTGGTGCTGCAGTCAGGAGACAATGATTCGTTCTCTCTTTTGTTTTGGTGATGGAAGACTTGTCTGCAGTGGGAGCTGGCTGAGAGCAGGCTCTGCTCCTTCCCTGTGGCCTCTGGCTCTCGGCTATTTTATTTTATTTTTTGTGGCAAGAAGAATTGCAGTGGCCTTTTTAGCAACAGAGACAGCAGAACTCACTGCAGCCTTTCAGGGCCTGGAAAAACAGTGGGGGGACTTCTTACATGGGCAAAGAGAGTCAGGACAAGGTTTTGAACTAAGGAAGGGAGATTTAGGTGAGATACTGGGAAGGAATTGTTCCCTGGCAGGGTGGGCAGGCCCTGGCACAGGGTGCCCAGAGCAGCTGTGGCTGCCCCTGGATCCCTGGCAGTGTCCAAGGCCAGGCTGGACCATGAGCAGCCTGGGATAGTGGGAGCTGTCCCTGCCTGTGGCAGAGGTGGCACTGGGTGGGCTTTAAGTCCCTTTCATCCCAAACCAGTGTGGCATTCTGTGCCTGCAGATTCCAGAAGTGGCAGCAGAGCCCCACCCCAAAAGCTTAGACCCAAATTGGGTGTAATTAGGAATTAAAAGGCAGACTCCTGCTAGGGAAGCGAGTGACACTGAGGCAGTGACTGCTGAATTTGCCCAGGATTCACTTCCAAGATCCCAGGCCTGTTTTACAACCTAGGAAAGGAGCTGGCTTACCCTGGGCCATCCCTTTGCTGAGCACTCTCAGCAAACACGGCTGCTCTCATTGCTGGGGCTCAATCACCTCTTGTTTCTCCATTAGCGTTTAATAACAGTGTGATTTAAGCAGGATTTCACCATGGATGTCTCAGCTGTCCTTCCCTCCTCTGCTTTTATATGGAATTTTTTCCATGACTTGTTCAGGGGAAGAACAGTTTGTCTGCAATGTGAATCCAGACAAATTTTGGCAGGCGGCTCTGTGAAAAGGGCATTTAAAAACCTGATGCACTGGAAGCCTTTAGGTATGCAGCTCTTTAAAGTGATGGAATAGGTTGAGGAACAACTTCTGCTTGGTGGTTTCTTGGCTTAAAAATAAATATTTTAAGCAAACTGCTTTGGAGACAATTTTTTTTACTGATTTTGCTCTTTTTTAATTTTTTTTTTTTTTAAGAAAACATAGAATTTATTGTGCTTGTGCCTTTATCTTCGTGAATTCTTTTGTCCTTAGTTGGTGTATTTCTAAATCTTGGCTTTCTTCTTATATTACACATGGAAGAATTCTCAGTTTGGAAGGAGGGCTATATATGGAATATACTCACCAAAAGGAAAATAAACCCAAACTGAAAATCCTTTTGGCTCCATGTCAAAAAAGTTCGAGGTCTGGATGCAAGAGAAGCACGGCAGTTTCTGTATGAAGAGACTGCTATAATGTGAATAATATAATAAATATAATATAACATACACATCTGGGGTTGCCTGGAGGATTTCTGCTGCTGCGGAACTCTAATGACAGACAGATGTTTTATCCCAAGTTCTTTCAGATCTGCTTCAAAAGCTGAGTTTCCATTGTTGCTTCTCCTTTCCTGAACCAACAGAAATGTGTTTTATAGTGGTGCCAAAACTGGTTTCAAAGGCTGCCTATAGCTCCCAGGAATGAAATCCTGTTTTGCTCCTTGCCCTTGTCAATGACCTGTACACTTGCCATGATATTTTTCCCCACCATGAAAGGATGTTTTGTATTTTTGATATAATCCCCTTGTAACTCCTCCTTTCAGGGAGTGTGAAATGGGATATTTTAAATAAATGTGTGGGGTTTTTGTCCAGCAGAGGTGCAGATGGCAGTATCAGACTGCAGCTGAGGGTGTGAGGAGAACCACAGAATATCCTGAGCTGGGAGGGACTTGCAGGGATCATTGATCCACCTCCTGATCCCAACAGTCCCACCCTGTGCATCCCTGGCAGTGGTTTCCAAAGGTTCCTGGAGCTCTGGCAGCCTCGGGGCTGTGCCCATTCCCTGGGGAGCCCGGGCAGTGCCCAGCACCCTCTGGGGAAGAACCTTGCCCTGAGCTCCAGCCTAAACCCTCCTGGCACGGCTCCATGAGCAGAGAGAACTCATTTGTAAAGTCCTTGTGCTGGAGAAACAAGGCAACAATGCAGTGGCTGGTTAAAATCCAGCACTGGGATTGTTGGGTTTTATCAGGGCAGTGTTTCCCACCTGGGATTAACTCACTGGGAGAAGACGCAGGAGGAATAAAAGAAACTGGCAGTTCTCACAGCCGTGATTTTGAGGCTGCTTATGCAATCTGAGCCCTTCAGTGCAAAATCAATTATGAAGAAAAGAACCAGGCACCGAGCAAGGCAAACATTATTGCTTTAGAGCTGTTTCATTATGGATCAATTGCCCAACGTCTCTGCTGTCATCCTTTTCCTCCTCATAGCCTGCTCTGATGAACATGGAGAAATCCAGGAATATTCCTTGTTCCGAAATGCTCTGTACCTGCTGGCCATCTGGAATTTGCTGGGTTAAATCGGGTTTATGATTAAAATACAGGATTTTCAATGGAGTTTTGTGCTATATTGTAGAATTCTGTTTTAAAATAACAAAACCACCATTGCACCTCCATGGAGCTCCTGTTCTGTTCAATATTTGGGAATAATTCCAGATATTGGGCTGTTCCCTAAACCTTCCGGGAGGAGGACTCAAGGGCAGATCTTTGTGTCCCATATCTGGATGGCTAAAGTGAATTTACTTTAATTTTCCAGGATGATTTTGATTTTGACATTTCAACCAGCAGAACTATTTCTGTCAAAGCCTCTCTGAGGATCAAGGAATGTGTACCAAGGAGGTTGCTTGGAATTGTTTTGACTGGAGGCTCTCAGGGAAAGGCCCAAATATTTTGGCTTGTTATTTCCAGGAGTTGGCGTTGAGGTAGCTGCCCTCACCTTTTGGGTTTGGCTTTTATTTCATTGAGAATGCCTTAATATAAAATAAATTTAATAAGGCACTTAAAGCTGGGTTAAACAGCTCAGGTTTCTAGAAATGTCCATTGATCCTTTAGATGGCTGAAGGGGAAATTGATTGGGGAAGTACCAGAGATATTCTTTCAATACTGTATGGTTTTAAGAAGTTTCCTGCTGGGTGTTCTCAGAAGCAGCCATTCTGAAAATCAGATTAATTTGGGAAGTCTTGGCACAAGCAGAGCATGGGACAGTACAGCACCTTGGGACTTGCCTGGTTTTCCCTGCTGCTTGATGCCTTCAAGGCTTTCAGTGGTTTATTCAGAATTCCAATGCCATCCTTCTCCTCCAGCCTGTAAATTTTCACTTTCCTGGCATGCTGGAATGTCTTGTTGCTTTAATAAATTGCCTAAGCACAAAAACAAGCCCTGCTTGGGTATTTCTTTTATCATTTCTCCGTGCTTCGGCAAACACTTGGTTTAGTCCAAAAAATATGAGGTAATTATCAAATACACTGAGAAAAGCTATAGAAAGTGTTTATTTGTGTGATAGATATGAATGGTTTGGAAATTTGGTTCCTCATCATGGCGGTAGGAAATGATATCCTCTCATCTTATTGAAATAATTAAATACAGTTTGCAAAAGGAAGTGTGGATGAGTCTCCCCTGCGAAGGTATTGACGTTTTTAATGTGCCTTTATGGTCATAAGAATGAAGCAAACAGGGAGAAAAACCCTCTCTTTAGTGTCTTTTGCATTCCATGGAGGTAATTGAAAGAGTTGGAGAACTCTGTTTTTCATTAGAGGGGAAAGAAATTCCAATTTATTGAATCATTTCTGTTTGCAGGTTTATGAAATAGCTTATTTGTTCAGGCAAATGCCAAGAGGCATCTGCATCTCTGATAACCCGAGACATTAACTCTGCTCAGACATTATTTTTGCTTACAGTCAGGAGAATAGAAAGTTGACAGGGAAATAATGTGTTTTAATGAAGTATTCATCACTTCTCCCCATTTTTCATCATTAAAACATCCATTTCAATTTAGAAATGGACCTGGGAAGTCATGAAAGCTCTCATGCAGAACAGATGGTTTGCAGTGCAGATTCAAGCTGTTCCTAAACATCAGTCTCTGTATTTTAAGCAATTAACTGCTTTTTCTGCACGTACAATGGGTCAATTCCTTTTTTCTTTGAGCATGGCAGAGGTGAGTTGCTCAGAGAGATTAATCTCATATTTTGTTTGCAACCAGCTAAGTGAAGCTCATATTTTAAATACTACATTTGATTAAACACAAGGGGTTTTACTTTGGTAGATTTTTGGGTAGGTATGAAGGAGCCCTGAGCATTTTTGTGGTTCTTTTTTCCTTACTACTGAGTGCTTTTCGAGGTTCCTTTGTGGGCCAGAGTCACAATGGAGTTTTCCATCCAAGCCCCCTCTTTCTCTGGAATAGATTCTCCTCCTGCTTCCTCTGGAGGTGGGAGAACAGGGTGTGATTGCTCAGTGTTTCTGTGCTGGTGTTAATTAGCTTGTTAATTTGTCGAGATGCTCGTTGTGGTTGCATTTAACATATGGCTGTGTTTGGCAGGGGTGTGACCTGGAGGAGCTGGTGTCTGTGCGTATCTCTATTATTTATATTTATATTTGTTGCTTTTTTATCCATCTCCTCTGATGGACCACTTGAGGGTCACTAATGAGAATTCATGAGGTGAATGGAGAGGGAATTTTAAATGGCCAGTAGTGACAGGAGAAGGAGGAATGGTTTTAAACAGAAGGCAGGGCTGGATGGGATATTGGGCAGGAATTGTTCCCTGGCAGGGTGGGCAGGCCCTGGCACAGGGTGCCCAGAGCAGCTGTGGCTACCTCTGGATCCCTGGCAGTGTCCCAAGGCCCAAAGCAAGGACTGCCTGCACAAAATGCAATTTTCATGGAACTGGAGCAGGTGCCAGCCATTGGATTTGCTCCTGATTGAAGGTTTTAGAGAGGGGGATTCCCTTTTCTCTTTGTGTGCTTGCTGTGGTCCAGCACACACCCAGGGAAATGCTCAGAAATGCATTTTATTCTCCAAGATAATCCTTTCAGGGGCACTCCTAAACTTTCCTGTGAGGCTTTACAGATTCCTAATAATATAGAATCATGGATTCATTGAGGGGTTTGAGTTGGAAGGGACCTTAAAGCCCATCCAGTGCCACGCCCCTGCCATGGGCAGGGACAACTTCCACTGTCCCAGGCTGCTCCAAGCCCCATCCAACCTGGCCTTGGACACTGCCAGGGATCCAGGGGCAGCCACAGCTGCTCTGGGCACCCTGTGCCAGGGCCTGCCCACCCTGCCAGGGAACAATTCCTTCCCAATATCCCATCTGTCCCTGCCCCCTGGCACTGGGAAGCCATTCTCTGTGTCCTGGCACTCCAAGTCCTTCTGAAAAATTCCTCTCCAGCTGTCGAGGGTTAGCACTTCAGGTACTGGAGGGATCTGAGGTGCCTGGGGTCTGCTTGGAATCTCTTACACTTGTGAGATCCTTACATCTTTGATCCATGACACCTTTTAAATTTGCCCCACTGCAGGAGGACTGGCTTCACCTGATGTGTGGGTGAAACCTCATCACCACACCCAAGATGGGATTTGGCCCAAGATGGACAAAATCCTGTATTTTGGGAGTGCTGGGGATCAGCTTCCAGCTTACAAAAGTTTACATGGTGGATGCTGCAGCCAGAGCAATTTCAAAGCTTCCAACTCTGCTGATTTTTGAATTGAAAACCTGCAGAGATGCTTTCTATTCCATGTCCATCAGCTCCCAGGAGATTAAATATGTTCTTGGAGTATTGCAGACAGCGTGACCTCGCTGGATTGCAGGATCCATCTCGGGTGCAATGTTGAACAGGGTCATGCCTTCGCTGCAGGCCAGGAGCACTTTCCTGTGGATAAACCATGGATAAATGCTAGTTTTGTGTTCTTCCATTGTCCAGCTGGGATCAGCCCTGCTCCAGCCACCTCTGGGGGCAGACTTGGAGCTGTGGCTCCAAAAGGAAGTTGTCTTGACCTCCAGCACTTCCCAAAGAATCCAAACAGCTCATGTGAAATCGGAAGTTTAGGCAGGTTGGCATCTTTTTACCCTAGAAAAGCCAACATTTCACATGGTTTATTAGCCTGTGTCCTTTCCCAGCACTGCTCCCGTCTAACAGGCTCCAAATCCAAGAGATTTTAAAGGATTTCTGCCAGCTCCTCCCTCAGCAGTGCCCCTCTGGGATGGTCAGGGTGGGGGCTCCAAAAGGGGGCTGCTCCCTGCACTTCCTTTCTTTCCTTTCAAGACCCCAAACATTTTCATCCCTGCCTACCAGAATCAGCAGCTGAATAGGTTAATAAATTAAAAAAAGCATATTAAATGAGGTTTTGTGTTTGGCCCAGAGCTGTGGGACCTGTACTGAATGAAATTAAAAACAATAAGGAGCTCTAACTGCAACAGAATCATGGAATGGTTCTGGTTGGAAGGGCCTTAAGTCTTCTCCTTCCACTCCTTGCCATGGGCAGGGATGCCAGTCATTAAATCAAGTGATCACTAATCCAAGCCCCATCCAACCTGGCTGTGGACACTTCCAGGGAAAAGGCATCCACAACCTTTCTGGAAAACATCTCAGAGCAGTACTTGGTATCCCAGAGGAAGAACAAAGGCAATTTGATGCGTTTTTCAACTGTACACAGAGAAATGTGGATATGGGGAAAGTGTCAGATCAGATATTCCCATTCTGCTGGTGGAGGGAAGGAGCCCTTAAATTCCTGCACATGTCACCTGTAATAAGTTCAATAGTCAGAAATATCAGTGTGGACAGTGCCCACAGCTCGAAAGGAAAATCAAATTCAGCCTCCCCTTGGATTTTCAGCTTCCTGAACGCCAGTGAGGCTTCTAAGCAAGAAAATGATGGATTGGTGGTTTAGTTGACACATTGCTGGGATTATTTCAGGTGATGTGCTGCGAGGATAATGTTTTTTTCCTTGGCTTTGAGCATTGTGCTGCATTCCTGGGCTGCAAGAAGAGACTCTGCCGAAGAAGAGCTGAAAATACAGCTCTGTACACAAAGATTGGACACGCTGGTGTGGCATCTCAGCAATTAGTCACAACTCAAATGAAATAAATACCACATCCAAACCAGCCAGAAATAGGCACCAGGTAAAAGCCACATTCGCATTCCATTTCCATTCTTTAAATAACTCCAAGAGGATTAAAGAAATCCTGGGAGCATTAGGCAGAAGGGCAGGGAGACAGGAATGTCACATCATCTGTGGATATATCAGTGTGCTAATAAGCCAATAGCCTTGATAGCTGAAATATTATCCCAGTACATCAAATATCCATTTTCCAACTAAGGAAAAAAGACATCTGCACATCTTGGCTGCTGTCACCTTGTAAGTTTTGATAAACGGGTGTAGAACAATCGGCAAAGAAAGTGTGAGCACCAGACCTCCTTCTCAACTTACTCAGAATTTCCAAATGCATTTCAATTTTCTAAGAAATACTTAAATAAATTTTACTTATTGCCCTGGTGGCTTCAAACTGTGCATGGAAATGGTGGAGTTGCCATCCCTGGATGTGTCTCAAAGCTGTGGGGATGTGGCACTTAGGGACATGGTTTAATGGTGGTGGGGCTGGTTGGACTTCATGATCTTGGAGGTCTTTTCCAACCTTAATGATTCTGGGATTCTTTGCAGTTATGTTTAATATTTTCACCCAGAAACCTAAAGCATTTCCGCATTTTTCTTGGAAAATAACCACGAATTCAGAAATCGCTGGACTTGCAAAAATCATTTGCTTTTTGAAGTCCAAAGCTTACTAAATTCTCCCAAGATGGTATTTTGTGAGGGCCTGTACTGAACATGGAGACACTGAGCTGTTCTTTTACATCCCTTCTCTTCCATGAGCTCCTGGCTTGGATGTTCCTCCAAGAACTGGATTTTTCCCTCAAGATCTCAATCCTAAAAGTGAATATTTAATGGCTGAGTGGCCATGGATGTTAAAGCTCAAAACACGAAATACAGGTTGCAGAACT
Source organism: Thryothorus ludovicianus (assembly GCA_013397245.1). NCBI lineage: Eukaryota > Metazoa > Chordata > Aves > Passeriformes > Certhiidae > Thryothorus > Thryothorus ludovicianus. Next base: position 42,858 of record VZTB01016709.1, on the reverse strand, counting down.
CGTGGGGGGGCGCAGACTGTGGGGTGGGAGAAGGTCCCTCCCCATCCAGTCACGGCTTTGTGTGCTCCTGCAGGTTCCTGCTGTGCTTTTCTGCTCCTTTCTAATGAAACATTCCAGCTGCCCCAGGGGATTTCTGGTTTGGATGCAGCATTTCCAGCCTCAGGAAAGGTGGGACAGCAGGAGCTCTGCTCTATGGTTAGGAGGGTTTGAAGTCAGAGCTTGGGATGGAGAGAGAGGGATGGTTCTTTCCCTCTGCTCCGTGTTCCGAGTGCCAATGCCAGCAGCAGCCCCAGACATGCCAACATGAGTGAAAGTAAGATGAATTTTAAGTATTTTTGGGCCTTCTGGCCAAAAACATAAGGTGAATTTTAAGTATGTTTGGGCCTTCAGTCACAGTTCAGCAAAGATGAGGCAAACTCCAGCTGGCACAACAGAGCCAAGAGAACGTTTCAAAGTGGTGAGGGGTTTGTTAAATCATAAAGCCACTGAAGGAACAATGTTTGCACACCCCCAGTGGGATTATTTTTTCAGACAAAAAAGGCAGTTTAAATAGTAAAAGTTACAGGAATAATTTCTTTTAATAGTGAACTTTCTGTGTTAAAACTGCTTTGTTTGTGTTGCATCTAAACATCCCTGCTATGAACACCTCCCTGACCAAAGCCTGAGAGAAGGGCAGTGTGTTCTCACTGAGGAGAGGGACAGGGATAGTTTTGGAGTAAATTCAGCAGCTTTGACTACCTGGTGTCTGTCTCTGTTCACTCCAGGCTATGCCAGCTCCCAGTAACATCCACCAACATCCACATTAATCATTCCAATTAATGTGTTAACCCACAGCGAGTATAGAACAGTAGAAAATGATAAAAAATATATTTTTAAGTATATTTGAAATTAGCTCTTTGTGTGGCCAGTTCCTGTTCCTGCAAGGCAGCTCTGAGGAGGTGATTTTCTGCCAGGGTCAGGTTAGGTTTTCCACATTCCAGATTCACCTGAGGAGTTTTGCGTCTTCTGATGCAATGGGAAAAGAAGAGCTGAGCCTCACATGACAACATCACAGAATTCCAGCCTGGTTTGGGCTGGAAGGGACTTTGAATACTATTCAGTGCCACCCCTGCCATGGGACACCTTCCACCATCCCAGGCTGCTCCAAGCCCCAATGTCCAGCCTGGCCTTGGACACTTCCAGGGATCCAGGGGCAGCCACAGCTGCTCTGGGCACCCTGTGCCAGGGCCTGCCCACCCTGCCAGGGAACAATTCCTCCCCAATATCCCATCTGTCCCTGCTCTCTGGCAGTAGAAGCCATTCGCTGTGTCCTGTCCCTCCATCCCCTGTCCCCAGTCCCTCTCCAGCTCCCCTTTAGGTCCTGGCAGGGGCTCTGAGCTCTCCCTGGAGCCTTCTCCTCTCCAGGTGAGCACCCCCAGCTCTCCCAGCCCGTCAGACTCCCTCCCTTCACTGTTCCTGGTCACTCCAGACAAATCTCATGTTGGAGGTGTGTGGGATGTGCCTCCATCCTTGGAATGAGCAGGACCCACATTTGGCTGGGGTTTCATCCTGTCCTTGGTGCAGAGGTGCTGGATGCTGACACCCAGCTCATCCTCCAGCCTCTGGAGATCCTTGGATTGCCCTTTCCTGGACAACAGGACTGGGACACAAATTGCCTCTGCACTTTGGAATGGGTGAAGCATCTCCATTGTTTAATCCTGCAGCTCCAAGGGTGTCTCTCACCTCTTGAGCCCCTGGGGTGTAAGAGCCTGATGGAGAGATGTGGGACTCCAAGGGGCTCTTTAAAAATCCTGTTTATTGCATGGAAGAGGTTACAGCAATCTTGGGTTGTGAGTGCAGAGCCTCACCTCCGAGCTGCCAGCTACAGCCTAGAGGCTCGGAGCCACTTTTGTTCTGGTTACAATGCATTATATACTTTTCTTTGCTGGGTATCTTAATGCATAACAACGAATCAGCAACATACACAATACCTTTACCCTTACCTATAGCCTATCATAACTACTAATATTACCATATTATGTTAGTAGCTAAACAATTACATTAGGTAGTTATATTTTAAACTTAAAACTTCTTTTTCTGCAGTGGACAAATTCTTCTTACTTGGCAAAAACATGCTGTCCATATACTTGTGCTTTTTCTGAGATTTACCTTTGTTTGGTAAAACATGCTTTTGTTTGTAGTTAGCTTATCTTTTGCTCTCAGCCATAAAATCTCTCTCCAACTCATCCCAACCTTTGTTCAGTAACAACTCTCTCAGCAATCTTTACTTTGACTTCTCTCGTTCGTCTGTATCAAAACTTGCTTTCCTTTCTAAAGAACTTTCTGCTAAACCTTCATGTTTGCAAAACTTCCCTGATACACTTTCATCTTCCCCAACACTTAATGAATGTGACCCTGGGGCCCTGCTGTCCCCATCAGTGGTTTCAGAGGGTTGGTGGCTGCATGGAGGAACCAGCAGGACCTTTCCTAAGTTTTACTCACTGGGAGCCCTTTGTTTCAGGAGCACACATTGGGATGCTGGGACAGAATCCTGGCAGCAGAAATTGTGTTGCAGAGGAAGATTTCTCTAATTTTCAGGCTTTTTCCTCAAGTTTGGAAAAACTGACACACAACATCTTAGCTTAGCCCAGTGTGGTGCAGCAGCAGCCGGGGTTGAAGGGCCTGAGGGTGGCTCTGAGCTTGGTATCAAATATTTACTTGTCACTCCTGTTTGATCTGAAGATGTGAACCTGTACAAGGTCACTGTGCTCAGACTGAGCAAATCTCTGTGCTCTTGGACGCTTTAAGGAGACTAAGCCCTGCTTTTTGACAGCTTTTCCTGTAAGATGATTGGGCAAAGGAGTGTTTTTCCTGTGTATTTTGTATGTCCAAGGTGACTCTGAGTTGAATTCCTCCCTTGAAATTGTTCCTGTGTCTTGTTTTATTGGTGGAAATAAAAAGCAATAAGCTGTTTACACCTTGTCAAAAAATTTAGGAATAGAGGAAATCTTGCAGGAAGGCTTTTTCTTTTAGGGTTTCCAGACTGGGGTGGAGATCAAAGGAGCCTTCAGTTCTTGGATGCTCATCTGTATGAAACTGGACCTCAGAACCAGCTAAGATTTTCAGAACACTGCTTCACAGGAAATATTTATTGTTCTAAGGGGAAAAAAAAAAAATCCCCAGGAGTTTACTTACTTGTAAGTGACTATTTTCCAAAAGAAATATTCCCCAGCTGAAAAAGTGGGGCATGAAAATGACTTCCACACTGAGGCATGAATTTCTTGGTTTTTCCCATCTTCTTTTTAAGCCCCCAGAGGCCTCATGAGCCAGTTACACACATATTTTTTCTTCCTTTAAAAGCTTTGCTGAAACCCAGGATATTGTGGCTGGGTAGGAGCTGTAGTTGGCTCTGGTAGTGAAAATGTGACTGCTTTTGTTTGTTATCTTTAAAAAGCACTGAGAGCTGCAAGTTGGCACTTCCCCTGCTGTGTTCCCTGGAGGGAAACGACGGTCCCAGATAAAGAATGAGACTCCCAAACTGGGATTGGAAGGACCTTAAAGCTCACCCAGTGCCACCCCCTGCCATGGACAGGGACACCTTCCACTATCTCAGGCTGCTCCAAGCCCCGTCCGACCCGGCCTTGGACACTGCCAGGGATGGGAATCACCCACCTTGGCTGAGTTGAGGGTTCAGGGATGGCTCTTGGATGTGTGATGAGTTCCATATGCTGCCTGGGAGAGCAGAGCAGTGCAGCTGGCAGCTGATAAGGATATCCTTTGCTCCCGAGTCCCAGGATAAGGAGAGCAAATCCTGTGGATCCTTCTCGGTGATGATCGGGAGCTCAGTACCTGTGCTCACCTTCGCTCTGAAACTCTGATTAAGTTATAAACTTGTGGGGACAGGGAAGCTCAGGCAGCTGTTTAGATCTGCCTGAGATTTCCTCTTCTGGCTTCCCTGCCCCATGGCAATCCTGGCAGCCTTTCCCTGGCTTCTCCTGTGTGCCCATACATGGAGCAGAGCCTTTAATCCACATCGCTGGCAGGACCTACGTGCACAAAATACTTCATTTCCCTTCTTCTCCCAAAAAAAAAAAGGGCCAGAAGCAAAGAGCTGGCCTTGGGCTGCTTGGGGATTTGAAGATATCAGACAGGATATGAATTTTCACACAGGCAGTTTGCTGGAAGCAAGTGAAAGTGAGACAGGAGCATTAAATGCTGGAGCTCAGCTCCTCCTCTCTTTGGCAAACAGTTGGAAATGAGTCCCTAGAAAAATGTGTTTGTATTTTTGTCTATTGGAGATGTGGAGTTGAAGTCCTGGTTTGAAAATTTGCAAATGGTCTGGGAGCGTGAAGGACTTTAAAAAACCCATTCATTGTGTCAGGCATCTTGTGGGGTGCAGGCAGCCTCTCCTAGGGTTTGTCACAGTGGCTGATTCCCAGAAAATGTGGGAATGTTTCCTTCCTGGAACTGTGGTTTGCCTTTCCTATCAGTGCTGGCTCCCTGAATGTTTTTAGGAGCCTTCTCCATGGCCATCAAATGGAGGTTGATTTTTTTCTGAAGTGGTTGAAGTTGCATTGATCTTGGATTACAACCCTGGGATGGCTCAAGTCTTGCAGGATTTTGGTGCTGTGACCTAACATGTATGATTGGGTTGAATTTATCATTCAAGACACAACTTCAAAGGACTAAACACTGTAAGTGCTTGGGGAGGTCTTTACAAGCTCAAACAAGCCTCACTTTGTCCATCTGGAATTTTTTTTCCATGGAGCTTGTTGTGTTTTATACTCTCTGGTCCTTCCAAGCTGCCTGAGGTGACACCAGGCTGAAAAGTCGTGCAGGTGTTTTAGTGGAAAACTCGAGTTCTTGCATCAACTTCAGCCATGTGGTATTTCTTAGGGATCCTTGTCATGGGTTGCAGTGTAAAATGTAACCAGAGCTGTTATTCCATCACCATCTGCTGGAACTGGGATGAGGGGTGGTGTAATCTCCTGTCCATGGCCCAGCTCATAAGAAACCAGCTGGGGCAGTTTCTTTATCTCTTCCATGACCCATCCTCCCTCCAGGGAGAGATCTTCTGCTCATGGGCCAGTGAGCCCCACTGATAAAATTCCATCATCCCATTGGGAAATGCTCCAGCCAGGGGGAGGAGCCAAGCAGCCCTCCCGGGATAAAAACCTGAGATTTGGAACACCAAGGCAGCCTTTTCCACTGGACTCCCAGAGGAAGAACAGGCCCATCCATCACCACTGCACCTTCAGCAGAGGCTGCACCTTTCTCCAGGATCCCTGCTCCAACAGAGCCACATCTGCCACTGCAGGAGGGCTGCAGCCACCATGGAATGGGACTGCCACCAACACCCTGACCCACAGGGGGTCAGCTTGGATTCTGACTCTGTCAGTGGGTTTGTTTCTTGTAATCCTGCATGCTTGTTTTATTTTAGTTCTCCTAATAAAGAACTGTTATTTCTATTCCCATATTTCTATTCCCATTTGCCTGAGAGCCCCCTTAAATCCAGAATTACAATAATTCAGAGGGAGGGAGTTTACATCCTTCATTCCAAGGGAGACACCTGGCATTAAACCATGACAATCCTTCAGGCTGACCTGGACAGATCCATCCAAGGGAAAATGGAGAGAATCTCCTAGAAGTGTCTGTGGGAAATGCCTGGAAATGCTGCAGGAACATGGGGCAGGAAGGGAGCAGAGAGCATGGAAACAATCTCTGGAATGAGTTTAACACAAAACCGATGGCAAACAGCTCAGACATCGGGATGATGTGTGACTGAATAAATACCTGGAAGCTGCACAGGGAGCATCCCTTGGAACAGACCTGGGTATTTAATGGTAAACTTTGGACAGCTCATTAATGTACACAGGGTAGGAGTGTCCCAGGAGAAGTCCTGTCCTATGGATTCAGCTTTTCTTCCCATGAATATGTGTTGCCATGGAGTCAGCTCTGCCATGAGGTCCTTCCTATGCAGCTCCCCAAGGTTCCTGGGCTGGAATTGCCCCTTTCTGCCTCTGCTCCTGCTGAGTGCAGGAGTCTCTTTTGCTAGGATTTTGGCAAGGGAAGGAAACTGGAACAAGTGGAGTGTCTGGCTGTGCTGTTGTGCTTTTGCTGCCTGTTTGTGCTATGATTTTCTGTGGCATTGCTGCTGTGCTGGTCCACGGGGGTGGAATGTGGGTGGGATATTCCTTTCCACATCCAGAACAAGGCGAGGTTTGCAGTGCTGCTTCTGCCTTCAGCTCAGCTGTCCCAAATACTTGTGAAGACATACACACAAATTGCCCAAATTTGCCACGTGTCACCCCTTCCCAAGCTCATTAAAGCAATTCACTTCACTAAGTTGGAAATCTGCCCCCAAAAGTCTCCCAAGGCTTTGTTTCTACACTTGAGGACATTCCCTGCAGCCTGTGAGGGAGATGTGTGTGGGATGAGCCTGGAAGTGTTGCTGAGCTGATAAAGCAGTGACAGCCTGGGCAGGTGCAGCTGCCTGGGGTGGTGTTGGCAGTTCCAGGGGTGCTCCAACTCCTCACCGGACACAGCCTCACCCCTGCCAGCTCATGGGTGTCCTGGAAAGGATGGATGTGTTTGATGGGCTTTTATTCTTGTGAGAGATAGAGCCAAATGTCTCTCGAGACATGTATGTGGAAGAAGTGTGTCAGGTTTCTCCAGCAGGTCCTGGTCTCTGGCAGGTGGGATGTGGGTCAGCAGTGCCCTGCAGCCAGAGGGACATCCCTGTCCTGGGAGGCGGGTTGGGCACCACAGTACAGAAAAGATCTAAAGTTGTCCTTCCAGAGTGTCCAAAGGAAGGACACAAGGATGGGGAAGGATCCAGAGGGGCCACATGAGGAGCAGCTGGGGGCACTGGGTTTGTTCAGCTGGAGGAGACTGAGGTCAGACCTCCCCAGGGGCTGCAGCTCCTCCTGAGGGCAACTCTGATCTCTGCTGTCTGTGACAGGGACGGACCCAGGGAAGGGCTGGAGCTGTGCCAGGGTAGGCTCAGGCTGGAGATTAGAGAAAAGAGTTTCCCCAGAGGGTGCTGGGCACTGCCCAGGCTGCCCAGGGTATGGGCACAGCCCCGAGGCTGCCAGAGCTCCTGGAGAGTTTGGAAACTGCTCCCATGGATGCACAGGGTGGGATTGTTGGGGTGTCTGAGCAGGGCCAGAGGCTGGATCCATAATCTCTGTGAATCCTTTCCAGCTCAAGCTATTCTATCGTTTCACAATTCTTTCTCTGACGTGTGACTCTCCAGAGCTTCAGTGTCTGCTGAGCCTGTTCCCCCTCATTGCATGGAGAGAAGGGCACAATCTGTGTGGGCACAGCTTCCAATCCTTTACATGGAGCTGTGTTAACTTCTCAGATCAGCAGAGTTAAAGAATAATTCCACGTGGAGCTTTTGGGTGTCTCCAAAGGGGGTTGGACACCAGCAGTGCTTCCTGAGCATCCCACTGGATTCTGGTATTGTCTGTCTTGTACTGCTGGTGAGTAGAGCACAATACTCCAGCGATACAACTGGTAGGAGATGATGGCAGGAATATTTGCCAGTGCTTGGGTGTGGGGATGTGTCTCTGTGCACACAGAGGCTCTGTCCTAGGGGTAGCAGGGAATTGCGTTTCGGATTTCACGGAGCTCTTCCCTTTTCTCCTCAGGAAATAGTGAATTGCAATGCAAATTTCCTGGCAATTGATTCTCAGCCAAATCAATTTCTGAAGGGAATTTTGTTATTCTAACAGTCTCTAATTCACAGCCAGTATGAAAGGTTAAGAACTTGAGGGGAAAAACCAGGAAAATTGAGACCAGAACTCCATTACTGAGGTAATTCACCTCCTTCCGTGTAGGAAAAACACAAGTCCTAATGCTTTCACAAGGAGCTGTGGATGATTTCCAGTAGATCAGAGTGTAATTAAATCAATTTTCTATTAATGTGCTTTAATCGTTAAGAAAAGCTCATTAGGCAGCTTTTCATCCTGTGTCAGCAGCATCTTGTTTGGGGTAAGGCCTGAGGATCCATGGCTTACAACAGATGATTATAATCAGCCTGTAATCCAACTCTGAGTTGTGTTAAAGTATGGATTTATTACAAAAACAACCCCAAAACATGTTCTACAATTGAAACATTGAAGCTATTGGCTGCAATTGCTGACACAGAGCTCCTGTTTAACAAACTGAGCTCCCCAGGCTGCCCCTGGCTCCTTCCCAGCACAGCTCCTCTCCATGAAGGAGCCTCTCTGAGACTTTTGGGCCCTAGCAGGACACTAAGGGGCTCAGGATCAGTGGCAGGGGATGGTCATGGTGCCCCGGGGGTGAAAACAGCCTTTTACTAAACATTCCCTTTCTCTGAAGTGTTGGTGTGTGGAAATCCAGTGTGAAAATGGTTTCCTTTGCCTGGGAATGGTTGATTTTCACTCTGATAGGGGTGGGGGTGTGTGTGCAGTTTGCTGTGTGCCTGATTTTTAAAGAGGTTTAAGAGTTAATCACCCAGTCCCAAGGAAATTTTGGAGGGGAGATTTAGGCAAAGTTCACGTGGAGCTGGAACTGTAGAAAGAAATATTTAGAGCTTGATTCTGGGCCTGATTTAGTAGATTTTAGTAATGTTCCGATATAAATTTGCAGGTTGAAAGCAGCTGTTGTGTGTGAGGAGTGGCTTTGGGGCAGGACAGGGAGGATGGACCTCTTTCCCTGGAAAGCTGGAGAGGAGGGAGATAAGCCACACTTGAAAGTGGAAAACAAATCAGGTGGAGCTGCTGGAATGATGATGAGGATGGAGCAGCAGCTTGGAAAGGCTGGGATACTCTGCTGGTGAATCAGGAATAGCCTCAGGGTTTAGGGTGGAGCAGGGACACCAGGAGAACGAGAATTTGGGTCAAAATTTTGGTCAGGCTGGGAAAAGAGGCTCCTCATTTAATTAAAGCTGAAGGTGACAAGGCAAGAGTTCATGTTTTCATCTCTTCTTCCCTCTGCAGATGCTTCCAGCAGTCTGAATTCAGAGGGGAGTGTCCAAATGTGAGCGGGGCAGGAGAACTCTGTGCATATTGTTCAGAAATGAATTCACTGTGAACTCCTTGTTCGGGGAAGAAGGAAGGGACAGTGCAAAAGTGGACAGATTTCAGATAAGAAAATGCAAAGAGCATTTCAGCAGGACAGGCAGGTGGCCAGGGGACAATCAGAGCTCTGCGTGGGTGCCACCGGGCACCTCGGGGTACAGAAGCACCTCTGAGCTGGGCAGGTCACGGGCTGGCTGCAGACACAGAAAAGGTCTTGAGTTACCTGTGCCAGCAAGAATGACTGACTCCTGAATTTAATACAAAATAAAGGAGCAGGACTCTGCAGTGAGCTCATGAGATGGGAGGAGGGAGGGCAGAGAACACAGGATCAGCAGGGGGCTTTCATTACCCTCTGTGTGCTGTGGGGAAGGGGCACATTTGGGATTAATCGCAGCAAGATGGAGCAGTGTGGGTTGGAAAGGACCTCAAGAGCTCCCCAGGCTGGCACTGCTGCTCAAAGCAGGATGGTGTTCATGTGAGGTTCAGTTTCTCTCTGGAATTTTGAGAATCTTGTCACCTTGAGTGCTGGGTGAAGTTTGGGCACCACAGTAAAAAGGAGATACAAATGTGTCAGAGAGTGACCAAAAGAGGGACACGGGGATGGGGAAGGGTCTGGAGGGGCCACGTGAGGAGCAGCTGGGGGCACTGGGTTTGCAGCACTCCTGGGGGGACACTTTGGGACTTGGTGACTGAAATTTGCTCTCAGCACAAAAAGTTTTCCGTGGGGCAGAGAATGGACATCTCAGCTTGGCCACAGAGAGGGGCCTTGGCATCACTGCAGGTAATTTGTAGAAACCCATCATTTGAATTCCCTGTGTCAAAGCTGGAAGTGTTCTGTGACAAAGGAGAGGTGCCCAGGCTCCTGTGTGTGGGATGTGCTGCTGCCACAGCGTCTGGGCTTCATGTGCAGCCCCAGAGGGGACCAGGTGGCACTTCACAGGCTGGGCCAGGGCACGCTGAGAGCTCTGCCTTGGAAATGGGATTTATGACAGCCCTGCCAGAGCCACCTGAGGCTCTGAATGCCAACCCTGAACGTGCTTTGTGACAGCCCAGCAGCTGCAATCCAGGGCCCGTGGGCACTGAACTGTCACAGGGAGGGCTCTGCTCAGCCTTTGAGCTTGGTCTCCCCTGCTGTGTGTTTGTTAACAAGCAGCATATTCTTTACTTGCCTGCTGAAGCTCTTCCAGTGAATTTCATGATTTTTTTTTTATTTTCCTGAAGCCTCTTATTTATAACAGCACCTGTTAGACCATTTTGTTAAACATCTCCTGAAGTCCAATGGTCAAACTTTTTGGTTTTCCTTCAAACCAGAGCACTGCATGAGTTTAGTGTGATATAGAAGTGAAATAGCCTGAAAAACTGTGCCCTGTAACCTAAATTCGCTGGCTTGGAACTGCCTTTTTTAAAAAGCAGATCCTTTGTGGCACCTAAAGCATCAACACATCTTTTATTCTGCCTTGCTGTGAATCTGTAGATCTTCTGCCTCTGCTGTGTCCAGTTCTGGCCCTCCTGCCCAGAGAACCCTGGAGGGGCCGGAGTGTGTCCAGGGAAGGGAACAGAGCTGGGGAAGGGGCTGGAGCCCCAGAAGGGGCTGAGGGAGCTGGGAAGGGGCTCAGGCTGGAGCAAAGGAGGCTCAGGGGGGCCCTTCTGGCTCTGCACAGCTCCTGCCAGGAGGGGACAGCCAGGGGAGGCCGGGCTGTGCTGCCAGGGAACAGGGACAGGACGAGGGGAAAGGGCCTCAGGCTGTGCGAGGGGAGGCTCAGCTTGGGCAGCAGGAGGAATTTGCCCATGGAAAGGATGGTTAAACATTGGAAGAGGCTCCTCAGAGCAGTGGTGGAGTCCCCATCCTTGCAAGTGTTCAAAAAACGAAGTGTGGCATTTGAGTACGTGGTTTAGTGGACAAGATGCTGTTCTGTCAAAGGCTGAACTTGGTCCAGTGGTGGAGTCCCCATCCTTGCAAGTGTTCAAAAAACGAAGTGTGGCATTTGAGTACGTGGTTTAGTGGACAAGATGCTGTTCTGTCAAAGGCTGAACTTGGTCATCTTGGAGATCTTTTCCAGTCTTGATGATTCCATGATTCTGTGTGGGAATAGCTGGTGATTTCACAGTGTGTGTTTTTCTCCCAATTGAGATACCTGAGCTCAGGCCCCAAATTTGCCATTCTGGCATTGGTAGCAGTGGTTTCGTTTATTAAATTCAATTCACTTGGCTGCTGCTGGCTCGGGTCCTGCATTCCCACAGACAGCACTGCAGGAATCCAGCTCTGCACATGCTAATTAAGAAGACAGTGGAAGGCACAGTAATTATAGGAATACTGTAAAGCCCAATGTTTGCCTTGGCTCTTTGCTACTTGTTGCTGCCTCTGCCCTGTGGACAAATGCCGGGGTGGCTGCAGAGGAGCCGAGCAGAAGTAGGTTGGGATATTAGGAGCTCATTAAAATGAAGCAGTGTTCTCCTCAGTCACAGCTCCTGTGGGGTCCTTTGCCCCTCCACTTTTCCAGCAGCAGCCCTGACCTCTCTGTGCCCCCCTGGGAAGGCTCATTTGAAAAAGCCAACACACAAAACTCTCCTGGCAGAGTGTTCGGAGCTGTTAAACACTTTGCCCACGTTGTTCACAGAGTCAAATATTTGTCTAGCATTGCTGGGGATGGGTTCAGTGCTGCAGCACGGAATCCTGGAAGGATCTGGGCTGGTAAAGACCTTAAAGCCCATCTCATCCCATGGGCAGGGACACCTCTCACCATCCCAGACTGCTCCAAGCCCCATCCATCCTGGCCTTGGACACTTCCAGGGATCCAGGGGCAGCCACAGCTGCTCTGGGCACCCTGTGCCAGGGCCTGCCCACCCTCACAGGGAACAATTCCTGCCCAATATCCCATCTGTCCCTGCCCTCTGGCACTGGGAAGCCATTCCCCCTTGTCACTCCATCCCTTGTACAGAGTCTCCCTCCATCTTTCTTGTAGCTCCTTCAGTCTCTGGAAGGTCACAGTTGTGTCACCCCAGAGCTTCTCCTCTCCAGGCTGAACAATCCCAGCTCTCCCAGCCTCTCCTCCCAGCAGAGCTGCTCCATCCCTCTGCTCATGCTGGTGCCTCCCCTGGGCTCTCTCCAGCAGCTCCAGGTCCTTCCAGGAGATCAGAGCTGAGCAGAAAAGCTCTTCAGGTTTTGATTTCTTGCTTCGGGAGGAGAAATTGGGATTTGTTGACAGCCTTAGATGAACCTTTTTATCATTAAAGACATAACAAGAGGCTTACCTCTAAATTAGGGGTACAAGTGTGTTTAGGATCCCAGACTAGTTTGGGTTGGAAGGGACCAGTCCCAGGAAAGGCTGCTACAATTTACAGAACTCTCAGACTTTCCCCCCATGGATTGAAAGCATTTTATTGTATCTTAAATGGTGCAATGAACTTGTTGTTTTTTTACTTGGGTGGTTTGAAAAAAAGGATCCCCTTAAGAAAAATGTTAATTGCCAGATGTAATTGCATTTTGTCAGAGAAAAGACTTGTAATAAGCCCCTGAATTCAAGGCCACCATTTCTGATGTCTGCAATGCCTGGAATGGTTTTAATTTAGTGTAAACTTTTATTCAGCTTCTAAGAGCTCTCATTTTCAGAAAACTTCCTTTAGTGGGGAATGCAAGACTGAGATATTTCCAGCTTAACCAGCAGAGATGGGGATTTGTGTGCTGTTCAAGGACAGCTTTTTCACTGCAATGAGAGTAGATAAGATCCAGCTGGAAGCAGCAATAATAGCAATTTTTTAATTTCAGAGAGGCAAGCCTATCTCTCTGTTTCATTAATGATCTGTGCTGCTTAAATCGAGCGAGGGCAATGAGCAAAAGGGGCACATTCTGTGTGTGTACCCCATGTCTGCAATTTTGGGCTGCAGTTCCCCAGCTGCTGTCCTGACATGTAGAATCCTGGAATATCCTGACTGGGAAGGGACTCACACTGTCAAAGATATCAGCAAAACCATGCTTTAGTATTAATTTGCCAAAGCACAGCCAAGCTGGATGGCAAGGATTGCTCTGCTCCTTCCTGTGTGGATCATGCGGATAAAGGAAAATCAAATTAGAGTTGAGTTATGGTGGTGGATACAGAGCTCAAAGGCTGAGGGGAGATGGCCTCAAACTGTGCCAGGGGGGACTCAGGTTTGACATCAGCAGGAATTTCTTGCTGGAAAGGGTGGTCAGGCCTTGTCAAGGGCTGCCCAGGGAGTGGTGGAGACCCTGGAAATATTCAAAAAATGAGTAAATGTGCTGTGGGCATGCTGGGATTTGGTCAAAAGTTAGACTTGGTCATCCCGAGGGATTTTCCAACCTCAGTGATTCTGGGATTTTATGATCTTTTCTTCACACTGAATTTGACCTCTGTGTGGATTGTAGCACTTACTGGAGCAACATTCAGGAGTTTCTCTCCCAGGAATCTTCTGGATAATTTCACTTCTGAGGAAGTTTCTTGGTGATACTGAGAGCCCCAGTGTCATTTATCTGATTTGTTTCTATTGAACACTTTGAATTTGAAGTCACAGGATCCCAGGGTGGCAGAGGCTGGAGGGAGCTCAGTGGGCACCTGGTGCCCCCTCCCTGCTCCAGCAGGGCCATCCCAGAGCCCAGGGCACAGCAGTGTGTGCACACAGCTCTGCACTGGCCCAGGGAGGAGAGCCCAGAGCCTGTGTGGCCAATGTGCTCAGGGCTGGCACTGCCCAGGGCAGAAGTTGTGCCTCCTGTGCAGGGCAATTGCTGGGCTCAGTCCCTGCCCGTGGCTCTGGGGCCATTGCTGGTTAAAGTCATCAGACAGTGGTGCCTGTTTGTATTTGAGTGTTTCATGAGCATCCTTTGCCATCTGAGAGAATTCTATCAATGCTTCAGTTCTGTAGCTTAGTTAAAGCTCTTAGTGAAATTGTACCCTATTTTAATATTTTTTTTTTTTTCAACACAAACCCAAGCATTTTTGCTAATCTGGGCCTGGAGCATGGCGGGGAGATCGGAGTCTGTTGGTGCTTTGTGCAAGAGTTGGACCAAGGAGCATTGCTCTGTTTAAAAATTCCCTCACGCTCTCCTGGCCTCGAATGCTAATCAAGACCCAAGATATGAGGAGTTAATGTTCCTGCCTGGGCTCAGGAATTTGCTGTAGGGAAGGAGGAAAACAGCGGCGTGGAAAATTGCACAGTGGCAGCGAGGGCTGAGCATTCCTCACTCTGTACTTAACACAGGCTGAACACAGATTTTAGGGCTGCTGCATGCCCTCAGCCTCAGCTTTGGTGTAAATACAAACCTTTCTCTGGAAAGAACCATTCCAGGGCATTTCCCCCACTGCTTTGTGTTACAGAAGTGCTTTCAGAATGCAAAGGAAAATAAAGATAAGGATTCTGAAGGGAGATTGGGCAAGAAAGGGGGAACAGAAAATCCACGTGGATGGTGTGGGAGAGGATGGAGAGGGGAGGGAACCAACTTCTTTTTACAGAGTAAATCATGGAGTCAGAGCATCATGAAGGTTGAAAAAGACCCTTAAAATCATCGAGTCCAGTTATCAACCAGCACCGTGTTCACCACTGACCCACATCCCCAAATCTTGTGAACACTTGCAGGCATGGGGACTGCACCCCTGCCTTGGGCAGAAATATCCAGGTTTCCCTGTTGGCCAGGAAGAGCCTTTGGACAAGGCTTTACAGGTTGGGTTTGGAGTGTTCCCTTCATGTTTGCTTAATTAAAGACTGAACAAATGAGTTTGAATTTCCTGTCCTGGTGTGCTTGTGCCCTTTGTATTTGTTAGTCCATATTGTCTGGGGCCAGAGTCCATCCTAAAGCTTTGTCTTTTGTGTCCCTTTTTGGTGAAGGGAGAGGTGCCTGCCCCTACATTTTATTCCTAGCTATTTTCCAAAGGTTGGACAGTGCTGATGTTCCTACTAAAATAATTTTGGTTGGGGCAGACCCCCTTTTTTCCTCACCCTCCATCCATAGCAACATTCCTGGCCATGCCCTGAGCTGGGACAGAGCTGAGGGGATGATTTTAAGTCCAGAGTGCAAAACCTTTTTGCTGGGCTCAGCCACAGCTCCTGGTGAGTCCAGACTCCAGAGGGTGATGCTCAGATTTCAGCTCGATGCTGCAGGAGCCTGTGCAGGGGCCTGAGGTTAGAGACCTCCTCAATATTAATCTGGATTAATTTTTCCAAGCATTCCCCTCTAGAAGCTGAAGTTTAAATCCCCAGGTGTGTATTTGTGCAATGTGATTACTGAGATAAGAGTATACAGGGGAAGAAAGCCTCAGCTACATCACTGATATGGTTCTTTTTGCCATTTAACTCGTCCCATTCAGCCAGAATTTGCTTTGAGTTATCAAGCAAAGCATTTCAGGCTGTAATTGCTGTGTAGGGATCAGAGGAGGAGATTTTTTCTGGAGATCAGTGGAGGAGCTTTTATATTCCTGGAGAGGCTGTGGTTCCTGAGCTCCCCTGACATCAGCTGTGGACTCGTATTTGTGGTGTTTTCTGTGTGGCTCTGTGTCCCTCAAAGCTGAGTGCATGGGATGGGAGGGATGAAGGTGTTCACAGGGTCCTTCCAAAGCAGGAAGATGATTTTTGCTTCTTGGCTGTACTGCTCCATGGAAGTTCTCCAGAGAAGTCTTCTTGGGTGTTTTTTAGTGGATTTTAGTGACACCGAGTTGGATTTCATCTGGAAAACAGCTGAATGGAACCTGGAGATGAACCAGTGACACCTTGGCCTCAAACCCTGGGAATATTTATATATATAAGTCCATAAACCCCCTCAAAAGGAATTCTTCCGTGCTCTTGCCTGGGCAGGGTGAGGTTCCTTTGGTTTTGGCTCCCTGTTAAAGGAGGGGTTGCTTTGGTTGCTCTGTCAGGGGGATGGGCCTCCTGCCTCCAGCTGTGCCAGTGCTGGTGGCACTGGGACATGGGAAAATGCTGCTTTCACTGGGGGATGGTGAGGGATACACCCGGGGAGGGATGTTGAGGAGCAAACATCTTTCCTGTATCTTGGGAAAGCCACCTTAAGCACTAGGAGGAAGGAAAAGATAATTTAAAAGATGTTTTTTGTTGTTTTGTTTTCTGCTGCTCTCTGGGAATTGCATTTTTAAATTATTTTTTTTTGTGTGGGCTTACAAAATAAGTGTTCATTACCATGGGCTCACAACATAAAAATTCATTGGGTAGTGATGCTGTTATAAAACATTTTATTTTCATCTTTTGCTTTGTTTGGCTTCATCTTCAGAGAGAAACAAGCGGGTGCTGCTCCTATGGCCCTGCAAGCACCTTGTCGTGGTGTGGTTTTCTCACTCCTCCACACTGCTCTGCTGCCCACCCACTCTGAAAATATGGAATAGGTTATTTCCAACGTTTTTAATTTTGTGGACATCTAAAGGCTCTAAAGGATCTGGTTCCAATCTGAAAGAATGTACAGGGAAGCTGGAGAGAGACTCTGTGTCAGGAACTGGAGTGACTGAATAGGAATAGCTTCAGACTGACAGAGGGGAAATTTAGGTAGGATGTTGGGAAGGAATTGTTCCCTGTGAGGGTGGGCAGGCCCTGGCACAGGGTGCCCAGAGCAGCTGTGGCTGCCCCTGCATCCCTGGAAGTGTCCAAGTCCAGGCTGGATGGGGTTTGGAGCAGCCTGGGACATTGGAATTTGTCCCTTCCCATGGCAGAAGTGGCACTGGATGGGCTTTAAGGTCCCTTCCCAAACCACTCTGGAATTCCAAGCTTCTCCCTTCTGGATGTGAGGTACTCATGTGATGATTTCAGACACAAAAGAAGTTTAAGCTGTACCTGTGAAGCATTTTGTGGGTATTTGGAGGGAACATAATTTGGCATCTGGTGTAAATTTGCACCCACCCACCTGCTCGAGCACAGACAGGCTGGGGGATGGCAGGGATCTCGTCTGGAGTCTCTGCTTTGCTTTTTCCAAAAATATTCACTTGCTATGGTCTCTCCATGGTGTAGAGTTGCATCTTTGCTGGTGGCTGCTTTCCTTACACACAGTGGGGTTTGTTTGCTCCTGTCTCTCGGTGAGCTGAGAAATTTCTGTGTCCATTCCTTTCCTGCAGAAATTCTTGTGTTGTTCATAAATCCTGTTCATGGATTTAATTTGGTGAAGTTGCACCTTGAGGGCTGTGTCCAGTTCTGGCCCTCCCAGAGAGCCCTGGAGGGGCTGGAGCGTGTCCAGGGAAGGGAACAGAGCTGAGGAAGGGGCTGGAGCCCCAGGAGGGGCTGAGGGAGCTGGGAAGGGGCTCAGGCTGGAGCAAAGGAGGCTCAGGGTGGCCCTTCTGGCTCGGCACAGCTCCTGCCAGGAGGGGACAGCCAGGGGGGGCCGGGCTGTGCTGCCAGGGAACAGGGACAGGACAAGGGGAAAGGGCCTCCAGCTGTGCCAGGGGAGGCTCAGCTTGGACAGCAGGAGGAATTTGCCCATGGAAAGGGTGCTCAGGCCTTGGCAGGGGCTGCCCAGGGAGGTTTGGAGTGCCCATGGCTGGAGGTGTCCAAGGCAGGGCTGGAGGTGGCACTGAGTGCTCTGGGCTGGGGACAAGGTGGGCATTGGGCACAGCTGGGACTGGGAGGGCTTTTCCAGCCTCAGTGATCCTGGGATTCTCTCACTGGCTGTGATGTGGGAGAAGTCTGTGGGGGAGTTCCCCTGTGCACAGCCCTGGTTTTGGGATGTTTATTCCACCTGTATTAAGTCCATTTATTCCCCAAGGAAATGACCTGAGGCTGTCCTGAGGCATGGAAAAGTGTCCAAACATGAAGTGCAACCCCAGTGAGGCTGGATCAATCCACTGCCTCTGCACTGAGCAAGAGCTCACCCAGAAATTCCGCACTTCTTGGGGGCTGTTTGGCTGCCTGGTGCTAAGCAGCAGCACAATAAAGGATGTTTGGGGCAGATTAAAGAGGAGAAAAAAATATTAAGCTCTTTATGTGAACTAGGGGAAGGATTTATTCCATGGAAATCCAGAGCAAGCCTTCAGAAATGTTGATTTCTCAGCTGTGAATAGGAACAAGAGGGTTCTTCATTATTTGTGAAACCAAATCAAAACCCTCTAGTCAAAAGTTGATTTTTTTGAATCATAGAAATCAGTGATCATTCCTGCAGCTTTGTACTTATGTCATGTAATGCTGTTTTGTTTTTAAACCCCTCAAACAAAGCAACGACTTCATAGCTTTGTTGGCCTCCCAGGCAAACCCTTCAGTGGCCCAGGTCTGTTCAGCTTGTATCCACCCCAGCTGTGCGGGGAGAGGCAAATCTTGTGTTCCTTCTGGCAAATCTCCTTTTTTTTCCCGTTGAAATTATTCACTAACACAAGATAAAAAGCCTGAAATTTTCAAAAAGCTGCTCAAAACGGAGCTGGATGGCGTGGGAAGTGGCTGGGGCAGGAGTTTGGGTGTTTAATTTCAGTTTTCTCTGGGTGTGCAGTGAGCTCTGTGCCCTCGGGGGTTCCCCATCAGAGGTGTGAAGTGGTTTGTGGCTGTACGAGGCTTCTCCCTGCACATCCTGGAGCCCTTTCCCCACTAACTGTTTAAATCGGGTGGATTGCTGGTTTGGAATAATTTTGCAGCCCAAGGCATCTGCTCTACCTGAGGGAGGTTAATGTACAAGGGATTAAAGACAAAGGTCAAATCTAGATTAACTTTCCCCAGATTCTGGAGGAAAAAAGTAATTTTCCTCCTGTTTTCTCTCTGGAGGAGAGTGGAGGCCAAATTGCATCACAAAAAAGCTGTTTGCTTTCCCCTGGTTGAGGGAAAGGGTCCTGCTGAGGGCAGAGAGTTTTCCTTGGACCTGAGCTCTGCAGCTGGGTCTGTGGGGGGGGACTGGTCCCTCTTGGGGCCATCCTGAGTGTCCCTACACTCTCTGCTGGCTCACCCTCCATTTTCCTCCTCCAGGGATCACAGAACTCCAGAATGGTTTGGGAAGGGATCTTAATGAGGATCTCCATCCCCCTGCCATGGCACAGACACCTCCCACTGTCCCAGGCTGCTCCAAGCCCCAATGTCCAGCCTTGGACACTGCCAGGGATCCAGGGGCAGCCACAGCTGCTCTGGGCACCCTGTGCCAGGGCCTGCCCACCCTGCCAGGGAACAATTCCTTCCCAATATCCCATCTGTCCCTGCCCCCTGGCAGTGGGAAGCCATTCCCTGGGTCCTGGCACTTCAAACCCTTGTCCGAAGCCTCTCTCCATGTTTCTTGTAGCTCCTGGAAGGCCACAATTTGGTCAGTCTAAAGCTTCTCCTCTCCAGACTGAACAATCCCAGCACTCCCAGCAGAGCTGCTCCATCCCTCTGATTCCCTTGGTCAAATGTGATCCTTTAAATCCCAGGGATCAGAGGTGAGAGGCTTTGCTCCATTCTTGCTGTCCAGAAGATGCATTTCCTCCTGATGTTTAATTTGCACAAATGTCCATCTGTTGAACTGCTCTGCTCTGTGTCCAGCAATGTGTCCTGTGCTCGAGGAGCTGCCCATGTCTCAGTGTATGTTTGTCCTTGATTATCCCTCAGCCCTCGGGCAGGAGCTGTTTCCAGCCCCCTGGATTGGCAGCACAAGGCACTGAGACAGCTGGGGGGACATGCTCCATTAGCAGCTGAGATTTGCTGAGCCCTCTTAAATTGTTTTCTAAAGAGTTTTCATGTCACTGTTTTGTTTTCATCAGCAAAAGGTCACAGCAAGAAAAATCTTTCCCATTGGCATTTCCCACTGGTTTGTGTCTGCTCAGCTGGGCAGGGGTTGGGAAAGGGCCTTCAGAGCACAAAAAGGCTCAGTTTTGGCTGAGTTCCTACTGGAAGTTCCAACACCAGCCTGAGGAAGATTTGCACTGGGCTGGTGCCCTCAGCATGAGGAAGATGTGGATCTGTTCGAGCAGGAGGCCACAAAGATCCCTGAGGGATGGAGCAGCTCTGCTGGGAGGAGAGGCTGGGAGAGCTGGGATTGTTCAGCCTGGAGAGGAGAAGCTCTGGGGTGACACAACTGTGACCTTCCAGAGCCTGAAGGAGCTACAGGAAAGATGGAGAGAGACTCTGTACAAGGGATGGAGTGACAAGGGGGAATGGCTGCCCAGTGCCAGAGGGCAGGGACAGATGGGATACTGGGAAGGAATTGTTCCCTGTGAGGGTGGGCAGGCCCTGGCACAGGGTGCCCAGAGCAGCTGTGGCTGCCCCTGGATCCCTGGAAGTGTCCAAGGCCAGGTTGGCTGGGGCTTGGAGCAGCCTGGGGCAGTGGGAGGTGTCCCAGCCCATGGCAGGGGTGGCACTGGGTGGGATTTAAATGTCCCACCCACCCCAGCCATTCCATGATCCTGTGTTTCTATGGGTGTATGAGGTGAGGTGGAGACCACCTTCACTTGATAGGATCTCCTAGCCCATTCCTTAAGACTAGGGGTGTCCTCCTGGCTGGATCCTCTCTGTTTGTATATTCTTCTCATGACCTCTCCCCTTCCCTAAACATTTGGAATGTCACTGTGACCCAGATGTCCGGGGTTGTCTCCTCCTGTCTCTCTCCATCCTCTGGTTACACTGAGGGAGTGCATGAATCCAGCATTAAACAAGCTGTAAAAGGGCTGGATTTCTGATTTCTCTTGCATAAAGTGCAGTTTCTACAAGAGAAATCAATTTTTCCTGAAATTCCCCTCATTTTTCAAGTAGTCCTGAGCATGTGGGCAAGAGCACGAGGAGCCTCTTGTCCCATCATTCTTCCTCACTGCTTAGATCCAGGGAAAAAAAAACCCCACAGTTTTGCAGCTCTGCTGCTTTTATTTTTCAGTATTTTCAGATGAGGATATTGCATCCTTAGCTGGTGTGTGAAGGTGAGGGAAATAAACCCAGAGAGGAGCGTGAGGTGAATTCAGTATTTTTAGGCTGTAAAAGGTTTGTGTGACTCTGCCCTCACCTCTTGGAAGGTGGAAGAAAATCCTGGAGAAATCCTGGCTTTTGTGCTGAACATGGAGGATCTGCTGGAGGGATGTGAGATGGGGGCAATTATCCAGAGAAATCCAAGGAATTATCCCTGTTTTTATCACTGCTTCTTGGTTTTTGGGTGTTGCTTCTTTCATGTGCCTAAAATTGATGTTTTTCCAAGCAAAATCACAGAATTCCTGAGGCTGGAAAAGACCTCCCAGAGTCCAACATATGCCTGATCCCCACCTTTTTTTGGTGGAGTTTTTGGTGGGTGTTTGCAGGAATCCATTTTCCAATCCAGGTGGGAATTGTACTCAAAGAAATGCCAGGCTGGACAAAAAATTAACCAGAAATAATTATATATAATTTATTAATGAGTTGAATCAGCAGCAAGAAGCTCTTGAAGGAATATTTTGACCACAAGTTTGTGTAAATCCATATCTACTCCCACAATAACCCCTGGAAAAGAAGCTGTAATTTGGAATTATTGTAGGTTTTTTTTTCCATTAATGCAGCTAGGGAGTTATTTGATCCTTTTGACAAAGGAAAATATGCTTGGCAAAATGATCTGGAGATGGAAATACACTGGCATTTTTTATTCTTTGGAGATGAGTGGCTCATGGTCTCATTTCTACCTCAGCTTTTGTTGGAGGTTCTGTGGAATGTGGAGAAAAACAACCCCAAAATCCTTTCATTTCCCAGGGCTGATTTCCTGAAGTGTTGCTGGAATAAATTTTTTTCTCTTTTCATCTCTTTTCTTAAAACCCTGAGATAGCCAAACCTTTGTCATCTTCTCTGTTTTCCTGCAAATGAGAGCAGCACTGGTGTAGTGTTTTTTTGAAAGTGGATTTCTTTGTCTACTTTCAGAGACAAAGACCCAAGGAAAGGCCAGAATTCCATCTGAGAAAGAGCCAGAATAAATTCATTGTTGCAGGATCAAAAATTCCCTGTGTCTATAAATAATAACCAGCCAGAAAAGTAACACATATTTCTATGGGATCTTTAAATATCTCTAGGAAAGTCTTGGCAAGTTTTCTAATGCATTTTCCGTTTTTGAATTGAAATAAATACATTTTATACTTGCAAGCTTTGTGCCAGAACTGTACAAAAATGCGAAGGAAAACATGATCACAGCTTTCAGTTTGTTGTAGGTTCTTAATTCCTGTGGAATGAGGCAACAAAGTCCATGGAATGTGTTTTCTATATAGCAGACATCCGTGGTAACTCATGTTCTTAATTCAATTCATATTTAATGAAGGCTATTAAAACTTTTTTGGCAGTTAAATTGGAAAAACCACACCAATACCCACCTCGCTTTGAAGTGGATAATTAAAATTATGGGGAAGCTGAGGAATTTGAGAACATCCCTCTTTTTCCTGAGCTGGATGAAACAGCAGCAGTCAGAATGTTGGGAATATTTCCTGAGTCCTGTGGGAAGGAAGCTGATCCCACCTGTGTCCAGAGGCAGGAAAACCCCTGAAAGGCTGGAGATGAGTGTTCAGAGCTGAGGTGCTCTCCAGGTGTTCTCCCAGGGAACATTTTAATTCGGGAATATTTTCATCCTAACATCTTCTGTGTCCTTACTCCAGCTGGAGTGGAAAGCAGGTTTGGGAATTTGGGATTTGTCAGCTGCATTCCTGGGAGGAGATGCTGCTGTTGAATAGATTTGGGTTCACTTCACCTGAATCAAGCAAAATGTGCAAAATTCTGGGTGAGCCCTGATGGGGTTTTGGGAAGAGCCTTGTTCTTCCCACCTGTGGCTTTTCCATCCTTTTGGAGCCTCCATCCCACAGTCAGGGCCCCGAAGTGCAGCTGGTTATTTTAAAAGCACTGTTTGATAATTAGAAAATTAATTTTTAACAGGACTTGGTATAATGCAGTCTGAGCCTGGAGGGACAGGGCAAGGGAATGGCTTCAGGCTGGAAGAGGACAGGGATGTGAGGTGAACTTTCTGCTTTATCTGGGGTTTTTTTTTAGGGTTAGGATTAAAAGCAAGAGAGAAAATTTTTGTTTGGACTTGGATGTTTATTATTTCTGATTTACTTTACAGCTTCACTGACTGTGAGTACTTCTACATGCTAAGTTAACAGAGCAGAAATGGAAACACAGAGTTGTGCTTTTAAGGCTTTTTTTAAGGTGAAACTATTTAATTATGAGATGTTAACAAATTTATTTTTACTTTTAACTTAATAACTAATCACTCATGTTTTGCATTGTGGATTTTTTAAAGTAATTACATAAAATTACTCAAACTTGAGAAGGAGAAGGAGAAGGAGAAGGAGAAGGAGAAGGAGAAGGAGAAGGAGAAGGAGAAGGAGAAGGAGAAGGAGAAGGAGAAGGAGAAGG